>CM028345.1:22415702-22781822 GCA_016618105.1 Dendrobium huoshanense
ATTTGTTAAAGTGGGAAAATGAATTTTGATGGGTATTATCCAACTTAAATTCCAAAAGAAGAAGCATCCTCATAGGGGAGAGTCTTCTTCAATTTGGAAGATCAAGGCTGAATGGCTTTAGATATCCAAAGATAAAAGGCATATCCTCTACAAAGGGGGAATTGTCTCTTTGTTTAGATATTCAAGTCACGACAGATCCAAGAAGTTCAATAATGAGAGATCCAAGGAGTCCGAGGAGGATAGATCCAAGGAGTCCAAGGAGAAGAGTTCCAAGAGTCCAAGGAGAAGATGACTAAACTGAAGACTTGAAGACCATTATCCCACTCAAAGTCATTTGCGTCTGTCATAGGCTTAGAAATTTGGGTTATTTGTGGTGCTCAGCCACTTTTCTTTCTGCATATCTGGGTTGTAATAATGGCAGTTTGCCTATGGACATTTAGTTGATTTGTTGAATTTATATTGATGTGCTTACTTATTTGCGTAGTAAAAATTACCTGCTTTTTTTATGTTTCTTTCTTGCATGCTAATTTTGTTTAGCCTAAATTGTGTTAGGCTTTTTTAAGGATTACAAAATTTTTTCTATTCATAACTAATCTTCAAAATTTTAAGATTTAAATAACATATAAATTTAATGAACCTAGGGAACTGCCGGAATCGTTCGGAGTCGCATGCATAATGTTGCATTCTTTTCTCTACTTCTAATAAGATACCTCCCTGCCAGCGGGTAGAGTCCAGATAATCTGACTTATGAGGATGAAGTGCCGGACCTAGGGAAACCTAATCTTTTCTAAAAATTTTTTTCTATAAGCCTGTTTTTAAATTCTAAAGCATTCATGATTTGACTCTTCAACTAACATGCATCGAATTTGAAATTAACTAAATTAAATTTAATTATATTAGCTAGGAGCATTTACCCAACATAGGTTCAGGACCAATTAAGAAACTTTCTAGATGTCGGTCTTATTTCCAAAAACTATACCACCTACCCATCTTTCATAATTGACTTGACAGCATAGTTTTGAATCGATTAGGTGGTTAGCTTGCTCCCCAATCTAGGTCGGGGTATGCCCAGGTTTTGTACTGTATTAGCTAGGACACGGTTCTTAGTGTTGTGTAGAACACTAAACCCAACTTAGATTTAGGACTCAAGCCTACTATATTCGATCTCGTAGTATGCCTTAAATAGTAGGTAAGTTCCTTATTCTTTAGGGACTATAAATCCTACTTATCTGCGTCATGGGATGACATCACTTCCATCCTTCTCTCATGCATGTGATTGAGTGCTTGATCTTCTTTTTGTATATCATTATGAGGCTTGATATTAAATTATTTATTAATAAAATTTGTGTTATGGGAACTTGCTCTTAAGTACTAGGATATAGTTTATTTCTTTATAGATGGTCATGCATAAAAGGGGAAGGCAAATTAATTTAAAATATAAATCAATTTTAGGTGTTACTCTTAAATACTAAATCCCTAAGTAGGCTCGGCCAACAAGGGTTGAAATAGCTTAGCACCAATATATGTTAAGAAAAGTGTAACGTACAGATTGATTATATATATTCTTTTTAGATTAATATTTTTTTGCGAAAAATGTGCTTTTTAGTTTATAAAATTTATGTAGGCCATTGGAATGTAGCAAATATTGGATGACTACAGTCCCCTAAGAGGGGTGAATTGAGGCTAGTAACTTGAAATTTTTTCACTACGTGAGGATTTTTTGTGAGAGAAGCTCCCATTTTTGTTTTTAGTGAGAGAAAGTTCAAATCTTTGGTTTTCGTGGGTTCTCTCGCCTCCGTCTATGGCGGCCTCCTGCCGCCAGCCTTTGGATTCTCCTGATCTGAATTCTACTACGGTTTTACAGAGTTTTTTTGAGCGCTTCTCTCCGGCGCAATCGTCTGGTTTTGCTGAGCATTTAACTTCAAGATCGGTTCTCAAGCCATTGGTTTTTAAAGAACGATCTGATTCGCTTGTTCCTCCTATCCTACCTTTATCTTCCTCTGATGATAAGGGAAAGGGTTTGTTAGATCCTTTGTCTTCTTCTTTTAGAAGCAAGGATATAAATCTCACCGATGATTTCCTCGTTTCATCGAATTTAATCTCCGGTACTCTGGATCGTGATGTTCTTGTTTCTCTGAATTCAATTGATAGAAGTCTTATGCAGACCTTTCATTCTGATGGTTCCGTTATACGGAATTCTCCGACCAAGTCTTTAAATCCTATTAATGAATATGTTAACCTTGTCAATATTGTTTCATTGGAAGCAAACCTGTTGAAGAAACTAGGAACCCGAAGGCTTTCTTCCTTAATGCCTGGTCTAAACCTCAGCGCATTAAGATCAATTTTGATTCCAATTCCACTGTTATGTCTTCTGATGGGATAGTAGTCAAATTAAATACTGATCAGGAAAATTACCAACTCTCGGATTCTAAATAATTCTATTGTGTTGAAGGTTCTGGGAAAGAACATTCCCTCTCTATTTGTAGTATAGAGTTACGCAAACAATGGAATAGGTTTGGAAATTTTCACCTAACCTCCTTGGGGCTGAATTGGATTCTTTGTTAATTCAAGTCGGTTTTACTATGGAAGAAGTACTAAGCGGGGGTCCTTGGTACATTGGTGGACATATTGTCGGGCTAGACACATGGTCACCATCTTTTTCTCCTTTATCCTTGAAAGGACTATCTGCACCTATCTGGATTCGCTTCCCTCAACTACCTTTGCATTGCTGGGATGAAATCAACATTGCCATGATAGCTTCGAGAATTGGTACACCATTGTTCTTTGATGGCAATTCTTTTAGTTGGAGCAAAAAGAAATTTACGCGAGTTTGTGTCCGCATAAACCTTGAAACCAAGCTACCTTCGGGTATATGGGTTGACGGTTTAGGTGGAAGATTTTTTCAGAAAGTTGAATACGAAAAATTGTCATCTTTTTGTTTTAACTGTGCTAAAATTGGGCACCTGAAACCTTCTTGCCCTGATCTCCTGCTAGCCAAGACTGTTGAAATCTGTAAAGCTCTGAATGAGAATGTCATACCAGAAGAGGTCCTCCCAGCTCAACAAGACGACTATGGTCCTTGGATGCATGTCAAATTCAAGAAGAGATCTAAACAAATCAGAAATCACGTGGCACCGTCGAGAATGGTAGAGAAGAAAGCTGAGACTATAGACAACGCTAGTCGTTTCAATTCTGATATCCCTGTTCTGAAAACTACTGATGACAACTTAATAAATAACAGAGTTATAAAATCTCCTCAGCATCAGAAAATCACTACTGAAGCAGAATTGCATCTGTCCAATAGCTTTGAGATTCTGGATGATACATCTGAATTAGCTACTGAAGGGAACTCTGGAATGCATATTACTTCTGATATTGATATGCAGATGATAAAATTGAGAATTGTTTTGATAAGTCTCATACTACTTCTCTGACTCAAATGAAGGATCTCTTAACTTTAGTTCCCTATGTTTGTGCGTTGGCCGCTGAAAAAGCAACTGGAATTATTACTGATTCCAATCACTTGGATATTTTGGCCAGTTCAGGTGTGGATCAGGATTGTTCTGACAGCTTAAATCATGTGGTATCTGATCTTCCTATTGAAAGTCCTGATGAGCTTGTTGAAATTCCTACAGATAGCAATGCTGCAGTTCTTAATTCAAAATCTGTTAAACAGAAATCAAAGCCTCAATTAAAATTCTTGGGTCCTATTGAACCTGTATCCATAAAGAGAAAGGTGGAAGGAAAAAATAAGAAGAAAGGCGGTGACTTCTCCCCTTTGGTTAATTAATGTCCTCCTTAATTTTCTGGAATTGTAGAGGGGTCAAGAAGAAAGAGACCGCCCTCTACCTTAAGGAAGTGGTTAGCGACAATTCTATTTTCTTTGTAGGTCTTGCTGAAACCAAAGTTTCTTTGATCAATAACAAAGATGTTACTCGCATTATTGGTAACAGATGGGATTTTTTTCATCAACCGGCAGCTGGCACTACAGGGGGTATTCTGATGTTGTGGGACAGTAAACTGGCTAGCTTTACTATGTTGAACATTCTTCACATGTTGTATTTGGTGCTTTGAATACTCCCACTAAAGGTTTGTGGCATGTTGCCATGGTGTATGGTCACAAGGAATTTCAAATTAGAAGAAATCTTTGGAATTGCCTTGACAAGGTTATGATGTCTGAGGTACCCACTATTGTGGGAGGAGACTTTAATTGCCTCCTTTCCAAAGAAGATAAGAGAGGTGGGAAACGGTTTTGTATGACCAATGGATTTAAAGAAATGAAGCTATCCATGGCTAACCAAGATCTTCATGATTTAGGAGTCGTCGGTCCTAAATTCACTTGGTGTAATAACAAGCATGGCAATGCTAGAATATGGAACAGTTAGATCGTTGTTTACTAAACTCTTTAGCTTTACATCTGGTTCCGTCTACGTCAGTCAAACACCTTGCTCGAATAGCCTCTGACCACTGTCCCGTTGCTTTCAAGCTTGATGATACCACGCATTAACATCCTAAAATTTTCAGGTTTGAAGACACTTGGAGATCTTATCCTGCTACCAAAGGCATTGTATCTAAAGCATGGAATAAACATGATTATGGCGATGACTCCGAAGTCCTTAACAGAAGAATTAAGAGAACTTTGAAATCCCTTTTTTTCTGAAATAGGAACAAATGTAAAAGCTTGAATCAGTTAAAAGAAGAGTTGAAGGATGATATTCTTAAACTACAATTGCAAGAAGAAGCGGATGGAGGTCTCAGTCCTGTTGATCTTGATTTCCTCGGAAGCAACGTGAGAGAACTTAATGTTACTTTAATTAGACTCTCTACTTGGTGGAATCAGCGTGCAAAGGCAAAATGGAAGCTGATTTAATTGGCAGCAAGGTGAGACATCAACTCCAGATATTATCATGCTTACGCGAAGGCTAGGAAGAATGGCAAGTTGATCAGACAAATTAAGGATGAGAATAACACCACTGTTGAGGAGGAAACTGATAAAATTGAATCAGTTTTCTTAAAGTTCTTTGAAGATAAATGGAAGCTCATGGAATGCAACATTCAGAACTGGCCAGATATTGATCATAATTAGCAAATTGATAATGCAGATATAGATTTCTTAGAATCTGAATTTACTCAGACAGAATTGTTCATTGCCGTCTCCCAGCAAGGCTCAAACAAATCCCCAGGTTTGGATGGTTCTACTTCATCTTTTTTTAAATTCTATTGGGACATTGTCAAAGACACTACTTGGCGAGCTATCAAGCATTTTTTTCATCACTGGATGAATGAATGGAGCTTGGAAAGACACTTTGATTGTTCTTATCCCAAAAATTAACACTCCGGTAACTCCTAATTTTTCGCCCGATTAGTCTTTGTCAAACTATCTATAAATCGTTACCACTATGCTAGTTAACAAACTCAAGATCTTCATTCCCAAGTTTATCTCTGAGGAGCAAGTCGCCTATGTTCTGGGCAGATCAATGTCTGATCACTGCCTCTTGGCCTTAGAAATTTTTAATAAATTTAGGATTTCAAAAAATAAGAAGGGCTTAATGGCTATCAAGCTTGACATGGCTCAAGCATTTGACAACATGTGCTGGAAGACTTTGGAAAATGTTCTATTCTGGTTTGGTTTCCTGAAGAATTTCTCAAGCCTTATATTGGAATGTGTCACCGATGTTCAGTTTTCAGTTCTTTTGAATGGCAAAGGAACTAGATGGATTGAAGCCAAGAGTGGCTTTAGGCAAGGTTGTACCATGTCACCTTACCTTTTCATTATGTGCTCTCAGCTTATCTCAAGTTTAATTAAGCAAAGAGGTTTTCAAATTGGTATCCAAACTTCTTCCAGAGCTCCTAAAATTACACGCTTACTCTATGCCGACGACGTTTTACTGTTTGGACCTGCTACCATTTCTCAGCTTCGTGTGATGATGAATTTAGTCACTGAATATTGCGGTTGGACAGGGCAAGGCATAAATCAGAACAAGTCTCAGATTATCTTTTGGAATTCTGTTAAACCATCCATGAAACGTAAGATTGGGAAAAAATCTGGCTTTATAATTGTCAAAGAGATTCGCTATCTTGGCATCAAAATTTCATTGAGAATGCTAGTCAGGAATGACTATCAATTTGTAATTGACCATGCTTTAGATAAGCTCAATGCTTGGGGAGCTCGGTTCCTTTCAATTGCTGGAAGGTTAATTCTTACAAAATATTCCCTTCTTTCGCTACCTACTTTTGTCTCCATGCATTCCTTAATCCCCAAGAAAATTCTTTATGAGCTGGATCGTATCTTTCATGACTTCATTTGGGATCCGAATTATGGTAGCAAGGGACTCCATTACATCGCATGGGATGACTTATGCATTCCGAGAGCTTGTGGAGGTTTGGGTATGCACTCTTCTATTAAAAGAGTTGGTCCCCTACATGCTCGGTTAGCTTGGAGACTCTACCAGAGTCCTTCCTCACTTTTGTTTAAATGCTTGACTGCTAAGCATGGTTCGGCCATCTGGAATGGCAAGACTAAACAGGGTCAATCTGCAGCCCATTCCATTATCTCTAATGGAGTTTCCTTCCTTAAGCCAATAGTTAGATGGAATATTGTTAATGGTGCTAATATCAGTGTCATGGACGACATTTGGCTACTTGATAAATGTTTTAATAAGTGGCCAATGCTTGCTAAATGCATTGGTCTGGAGAATCTGACACTGCTGAATTTTCTTCTTGATGATGGTCACTGGAATTTAACAGAACTCAACCGTTATTTCAATTCTGATTTGGTTAATCTTATTATTCTCCAAAGTGTTATTCAGAAGGGTGATAATGACTATATGGAGCTTCTCTACCAACATTCCGGGAAATCCATCACTTCATTGGCTTACTCTGAAGTGATTAAGTATCACAAGACTTTTGAAGATTACGGCTTTGTAACTTGGCTTCAAAAGTTGAAGCTCAAGCCAAGGGTGGAGCTCTTCTGGTGGAGAATGAGTAGGTTTGCCATTCCAACGAACGAGTTCTTGAAGCACAGGAAGCTTATCACTAGCGATTGTTGACCTCATTTTTGTATGAGGTCACTAAGACCCTTCCAGAATCCAGATCTAATACTAGACCCTAGGATCCACTCTAGACCTTAGGATCCTTCTAGATCCAAGACCTTAGAGCCTACTCTAGAGCCTAGGATTCCCTTAAATCCTAGATCTTAGAATTCTTCTAGATCTTAGGACCACTCCAACTTCAAATCAATCTCCACCCTTGATCAACCTCAACCTCAAATCAATTCCTACATTTGATCCACTCCAATTTCAATTTGATTCCTACCTTTGATCAATTTAAATCTTAAAATCCATCCAATTCAAATCCAAATTAATTCAAATTTCAAACATATCCAAGCTTTGACTCAATCCACTTGAGAATCCAAATTTCAACCTAGACTTTGATCCTACCCTTAATCTAGCCTTGACCCTATCCATCCATTAACAATCACAACATGATTGTAAATGGTTTGGATATTTAACCTTCAATTATTCAAACCTGAAATTCATTTCAAATCCAGAAATCCAGACTCAAATCCTGAGTCTTAAGGCCTTGTCCTAAAGACCCTTTTTAGGGATTTTTCAAACATTTTAAAACCCAGTCAAATGGTCTCTGATTCAGGGTCTATCACTTGCAAAGTGATAAGACATGTCTCTAAAGGTTACCCTCCTACTTTGAGCTCATTTTGAGGTCTCTAACCCCAGAATCTGAATTAAAATCCAAAGGCTGTAAAACCTTCAAATATTTACAGCCTATGCCACTGAACCTAACTCCTTTGAGATCTTGACCTTGGAATCCTTATCAAAGCCTCCTATCACTTCCAGAATCTTGATTTTAACCCATTGAGCAGTAAACTGCATTTTCCAGACCCATTTTTTACCATAGTTGACCAATAGGTCAAAATTGACCAAAATACCCCTATGGGGCTCAAATAGGGATTTCAAACCAAATGAGCTCCAAATTGGATGCAACCACCTTTAAAAAGTTTCAAATGTCATTTCAAATCTTTTGAACCTATTCCCAACCCTTGGGTCAACCTGGTTGACCAAGTCAACAGGTTTGACCCAAGAGGCCCTTTAAGGGTCCAAACATGTATTTTGACCCAAATGACCTCTCTAGGCCACCCAACCACTTCCTTTGGACTTGAATTATCATTTCAAACCTGTTGAGCCCAAATCCAGACACTGGGTCAACCTGGTTGACCAAGTCAACCCAGGTTGACCAAACAGGCTCTTAGGGGTTCAAATAGGGATTTTGATCAATTTGACCTCCCCAGACCAAGGAACCACCCTCAATGGTCTTCAAATGTCATTTCAAACCTGTTGAGCCCAAACCCAGCCCCTGGGTCAACCTGGTTGACCAAGTCAACCTAGGTTGACCAAACAGGCCCTTAAGGGTAAAAATAGTGATTTGGACCAAATTGACCCCTCCAAACTCTGGGACCACATCCAATAGACTCAAGATTACAGTCTGAATATCTTGAATCCATTCCAAGCCCCTAAACCCAACTAGTTGACCAAGTCAACCAGTTTTGGCCTAAAAGCCCATTAAGGGCCCATTAAGCATTCTTGATTCAATTGACATACATGACTCTTGGAATCACCTTCCAATCCACCCAATCAGACCATTTAAGTTACCTAGATGTAATTCCATAAACCCTTGATTGGGTTGACTGGTCAAACCAAGTCAACAATGCCTTAAGCACCTCTTTGAATTGGTCAAACCCCCTATTTTGACCTCAAAGAGTATGGGTCTAGGCTTCGAGCCTCTCCAACCTGTAGCCTTGATCCCTCCTATGCCACATCAGCAACCATTGACCAGTTGACCGGTCAAAATGGTCAATCCCCCCCTTAAACCCTATTTTTTTCATGGTCAAAGCCCTATTTCCACCCTATATCACATGCCTAAAAGCCTCCTTTTGCTTTATTTCCCTAACTAATCCTTGCTTAAGCTGCTCCAAAGGTTTGGCTTAGGCTATTTAGGCAATGTTCCCTCCCACTCATCCCAAAGCCGCCCAATAGGAGTGAAGCGTGCCCAGCCTTTGGGTCAGCCTTTTGGCTGTCCCAGGGACACTTGGCAACATCTGAGGACCTGGTGAGTCAATCCCAGCCATCCATTTGGCTTGGGGGCGTTTGAATAGGGGGAAAAGGCCTTAATGCCATATACTCTAACCCTAACCCTCTCTCTCTACTCAAGCCCTCTCAAGCCCTGTCTCCTGTTCCATTGAGCTCCCCAGACATCTCTCAACACTCTCCCACCGAAATCCCTCCGGTCAAAGGCCTTTTCCGGCGAGATCCCGGCGATCCTAGCTTAAATCCGTTCAAGGGAAGCTAGCAATCGATCCAGGAGCTTTCAAGCCGTGGACTCTTCTACAAAAGGAGCGTGGACAGTCTACAAGTGCAACAAATCCATAAACGGTCTAATCCGTCCAAAATCAAGGTGAAAAACTCAAACCCTAGTTCTAGGGACACCAGTTTAATTAGCTTTTTATTAAGCTCATTTTAAGTAAAATAAATTACTCCCCATTGATTCTCTTCACTTAAGGAATCGAAGTTTAAAATTTTAACTCATTTGATTCACTGGATCGAGAGAACGAGTCAAAGAATGGATTCTAGGGTTCGGTTCGCTGGCTGCATGAACTGAGCCTTATCTGGTCCGTTGATCTCTCGATCAACGGATCTGATCGCGCCGTTCCACCCATTGATTAAGCGTGTACTCGATCCCGTGGCTCAAGCTGCGGTCCGGCTCGATCCTGACCGCCCGTTCAAAACCGCGGGATGAAATCTCCGCTGTTGGATCTTGCTCAATCAGATCAGACAGCGGGATCTGATCCCCACCGTTGAACGACTTAAGCATTCGATCGAACTCCTGAGTCTTAAGGCCTTGTCCTAAAGACCCTTTTTAGGGATTTTTCAAACATTTTAAAACCCAGTCAAATGGTCTCTGATTCAGGGTCTATCACTTGCAAAGTGATAAGGCATGTCTCTAAAGGTTACCCTCCAACTTTGAGCTCATTTTGAGGTCTCTAACCCCAGAATCTGAATTAAAATCCAAAGGTTGTAAAACATTCAAATATTTACAGCCTATGCCACTGAACCTAACTCCTTTGAGATCTTGACCTTGGAATCCTTATCAAAGCCTCCTATCACTTCCAGACTCTTGATTTTAACCCATTGAACAGTAAACTGCATTTTCCAGACCCATTTTTGACCATAGTTGACCAATAGGTCAAAATTGACCAAAATACCCCTATGGGGCTCAAATAGGGATTTCAAACCAAATGAGCTCCAAATTGGATGCAACCACCTTTAACAAGTTTCAAATGTCATTTAAAATCTTTTGAACCTATTCCCAACCCTTGGGTCAACCTGGTTGACCAAGTCAACAGGTTTGACCCAAGAGGCCCTTTAAGGGTCCAAACATGTGTTTTGACCCAAATGACCTCTCTAGGCCACCCAACCACTTCCTTTGGACTTGAAATAACATTTCAAACCTGTTGAGCCCAAATCCAGACCCTGGGTCAACCTGGTTGACCAAGTCAACCCAGGTTGACCAAACAGGCTCTTAGGGGCTCAAATAGTGATTTTGATCAATTTGACCTCCCCAGACCTAGGAACCACCCTCAATGGTCTTCAAATGTCATTTCAAACCTGTTGAGCCCAAACCCAGACCCTGGGTCAACCTGGTTGACCAAGTCAACCTAGGTTGACCAAACAGGCCCTTAAGGGTTCAAATAGTGATTTGGACCAAATTGACCCCTCCAAACTCTGGGACCACATCCAATAGACTCAAGACTACAGTCTGAATATCTTGAATCCATTCCAAGCCCCTGAACCCAACTGGTTGACCAAGTCAACCAGTTTTGGCCTAAAAGCCCATTAAGGGCCCATTAAGCATTCTTGATTCAATTGACATACATGACTCTTGGAATCACCTTCCAATCCACCCAATCAGCCCATTTAAGTTACCTAGATGTAATTCCATAAACCCTTGATTGGGTTGACTGGTCAAACCAAGTCAACAATGCCTTAAGCACCTCTTTGAATTGGTCAAACCCCCTATTTTGACCTCAAAGAGTATGGGTCTAGGCTTGGAGCCTCTCCAACCTGTAGCCTTGATCCCTCCTATGCCACATCAGCAACCATTGACCAGTTGACCAGTCAAAATGGTCAATCCCCCCCTTAAACCCTATTTTTTTCATGGTCAAAGCCCTATTCCCTCCCTATATCACATGCCTAAAAGCCTCCTTTTGCTTTATTTCCCTAACTAATCCTTGCTTAAGCTGCTCCAAAGGTTTGGCTTAGGCTATTTAGGTATTGTTCCCTCCCACTCATCCCAAAGCCGCCCAATAGGAGTGAAGCGTGCCCAGCCTTTGGGTCAGCCTTTTGGCTGTCCCAGGGACACTTGGCAACATCTGAGGACCTGGTGAGTCAATCCCAGCCATCCATTTGGCTTGGGGGCGTTTGAATAGGGGGAAAAGGCCTTAATGCCATATACTTTAACCCTAACCCTCTCTCTCTACTCAAGCCCTCTCAAGCCCTGTCTCCTGTTCCATTGAGCTCCCCAGACATCTCTCAACACTCTCCCACCGAAATCCCTCCGGTCAAAGGCCTTTTCCGGCGAGATCCCGGCGATCCTAGCTTAAATCCGTTCAAGGGAAGCTAGCAATCGATCCAGGAGCTTTCAAGCCGTGGACTCTTCTACAAAAAGGAGCGTGGACAGTCTACAAGTGCAATAAATCCATAAACGGTCTAATCCGTCCAAAATCAAGGTGAAAAACTCAAACCCTAGTTCTAGGGACACCAGTTTAATTAGCTTTTTATTAAGCTCGTTTTAAGTAAAATAAATTACTCCCCATTGATTCTCTTCACTTAAGGAATCGAAGTTTAAAATTTTAACTCATTTGATTCACTGGATCGAGAGAACGAGTCAAAGAATGGGTTCTAGGGTTCGGTTCGCTGGCTGCATGAACTGAGCCTTATCTGGTCCGTTGATCTCTCGATCAACAGATCTGATCGCGCCGTTCCACCCATTGATCAAGCGTGTACTCGATCCCGTGGCTCAAGCTGCGGTCCGGCTCGATCCTGACCGCCCGTTCAAAACCGCGGGATGAAATCTCCGCTGTTGGATCTCGCTCAATTGGATCAGACAGCTGGATCTGATCCCCACCGTTGAACGACTTAAGCATTCGATCGAACGGCCCGCAGCGCCTGCTGACGTGTTTAAGTGAACCGCGTCCCGCGCTCCGCAGCCGACGCGTGGATGACCGCCGCCTTCCACGTGGCGTCCCGCCGTCGCCGCACTTTGGCTGGCCGAACCAAAACGCGCCACCTGTCCCATTAGCAGCCGCCGGTTTAATTAAAGGGTTTTAATTAAAATTAAAACCATTTAATTACCAAAAACTTCAAAAAAATGTTAAAAATAAAATACCAATCCAAAAAATCCATATAATATGTCAAACTGTTCGTATTTTCAAGGGCTTTAATTTAAAAATAAAATTTCTTCAAAATATTCTATATATTTTAAGTAATTTTAAATATCAACTATTAGGTTATTTTAATTATTATTTGATTAAAATAAACCAAAATATTTCTAAATTTTAAGAGAAAATTATTTTAGTCTTTTTTGAATTTCCAGAGAGTAACTAAGAATTAATTTAATATTATTTAATATTAATTCTTAAGATTCAATTAATTTTAAATCAATTGAAATGCTTTAATTAGCATTGAACTTTAAAAATTCATTTTAAAATCAAGTAAATTCATAAAAATTTGAATAATATATCAATATTTTTAGAATTTCAAATATTTTAATTTAAAACTATTTTCAAAGTTTAAAACTCAATTTATTTTGATTTATTTGAATTATTTTAAAATCCTTAATATTTAATTAATATTATATTAAATATTTTGAAAATTAAAAATTATTTTCACATAACCTTGAAAATCAGTGGATCTCTCAAGTTTCAAAATTTTATTTTAATGTTATTTTAAATTATCTTATTTTAAAATTAATATCTTTATAGGTTTACATATGAAAATACCTATATTTTGAAAATTATTTTAAAACTATATATATTAAACCTTTAACATAATTGAGAGATCTTTTGAAACTTTAAACCTAGATTGAGCTTGATTGAATAACATTGATGGGGAATAATTAGTGCATAGTTGTGCTTCAACTATTCACTAATCAAGATTTAAGTTAAGTTGATTATGTTAGTTAATTGCATGCTTAAGGTGCACACACCACCTAGCCTAGGCTCTCCTAGATCTAAGGACTTGTTTGCTTGCTATTAGGTATGTATTCCATGTCTACTCAAAGGGTTAGAGGAACTTTGATTTGAACCTATTCAAAAATTAGTGACACAATTAAGGACAACAATTAAGGGCTTATGTGTAGAAAACTTAGAAGGATTTGAATGATTAGGATTCACTTCCCCTTGGTTGAAACTTCAAGGACTTGAACTTAGGGACATGTACAGCCACTAGGAGAAATTTCATTTGCATTGGAAATCATTAAGACCCTTAATTAAATTTCCTAAGTCTAAACCCTTAATTAAGCCTTTAAAACTTCAAAAAAATGTAATAAATTTATTTTAAATCCAAAAATTATGTATAATACCTCTATCTGACCAGAATTAGATTCCCTATTAATTAAAATTATAACCCAGCTGATTTGACAACAGGTTAATGCCCAGTTTAATTTTAAGTGGAATCCAACCTTTAATTGAATTTAATAATTATTAATATTTAAAAATCCCAAAAATTTCCCAAACACTTGGGAATCACTCCTTAG
Organism: Dendrobium huoshanense; assembly: GCA_016618105.1. Taxonomy (NCBI): domain Eukaryota; kingdom Viridiplantae; phylum Streptophyta; class Magnoliopsida; order Asparagales; family Orchidaceae; genus Dendrobium; species Dendrobium huoshanense. The sequence continues at coordinate 22,429,530 of CM028345.1, forward strand.
GTTATTTCTGACCTTTGGAGGTATTTTCAAGAAGTTAGAAAACCATTTGGAGCAAAATCATCAAGGGAGCCCTTAATTAAAATAATTAAATAATTCCAATAAACCTCCAAACTTCCAAAATTCATAACTAATTCCAGAAAATTCCAAATCACCCAAACTCACTTGCATTCAATTCCTAATAAGCCCTAATATTTATTAAAAATGTTAAACTCCAGAAATCTGTAATATTTCAAAAAGTCAACACATTGGTCAAACCGTAGTTAAAACTAGTTCAAAACTTCAAACCTTCGTAATAAAATGTAGAAAAATCCGATTTTAACGTACTTACCTTCTAACTGATCGTAGTAAGGCCTAGTATTTTAATAAAATACAAACATTCTAGAATTTGATCTTAATCAAAAAGTCAATTTTCAACCCCTTAATTAAATCATTAAAATATTCCAAAAATTCATGAAACTCATAATCATTCTAAAACTCAGAAATATTGGTTTAATTTTTTAAAAAACACTTAACAAACCCTTTAAAACACAACAACCATCCCAAAGATGAAGTTTATTGGCTGGACTACTCCGGGCTGCGGGGCTAAGTGTCCTAAGGAGGCTGGTTCCTCGAGCCTGGTGGCACAACGCCACGAATGGATTCTAAGGGGTGTTAAATCTTAAAATAGATTAATTTTTAATTATTTAACTTTTTAAAATCTCTAATTCAATTACATTAATTTGGTTTATCGGCTGGACTACTCCGGGCTGCGGGGCTAAGCGTCCTAAGGAGGCTGGTTCCTCGAGCCTGGTGGCACAACGCCACGAATCAATTAATGGTAAACTTAAATTAATTAAGCTTTAAAATCAGTAACTAACCTTTTTTTTTATAATTAATCCACTCTTTTAATTCTAACCAATTTTAAATAACTTAATCAACCCCGATTGCTACTGGGTAACCCAGGCCTACGAGGCTATTAGCTTAGCCCCAAGGAAGGTGAAATAAACTTCACGGCCTCGGTGCGAAACAAAGGTAGCAATCAATTAACTTTTAAAACATGTTTAATTAAAATTCTTAATTCATTAATATTTAAATTCTAATCTAAACCCCCTTCTAAGCCTTAACAAATCCAAACTTTTAGACAATTTCAACTAATAACCTACTTTAGGATCTATCCCAGCCACACGACCTTTCTCACACACTTTAAATGATGTGCTAGGACAACCATTTCTAGATCTAGGTTAGGTCGGTGTTTACTTTACTGCTGTGTGCCGGATTTTTCGTAGTTTTCACTGCATGTTGTGGATGAAATTGCTTTGCTGTGTCTGCTTACTTTTTCTGCACTCTGTGGATGGATTGATGTGTTTGGCGACTAGATTACCCTTAGGTTAGGCACGATCTGGATGTTGACACAGTTTTCTGCAGGTGGCCACGCTCATGCAGGGCAATATAAAAAGGGGGCAAATCAAAAAAATGCATAAATATTATAAACTCTTTGCACAGGTGCTTCAACTGCTAAAGCCCCCAAATCATAAAAAGAGCGTGGCCAGTGTGTTTACTTTCTCTGCTCATATACAACTGCTTGGGAATAACTGCTTTTTATATATTAATTGCTTAGGATAACCCTGCAGGTGAGTCTAGATTTTTATTTTGATATCAATGTGATTTATGTAAGTGTCAAGTGTTGTGAAAGTTGATTTTGAGTTGGGATGCATAGATCCAAAGCTTGGATTCCAAAGAGGAAAGGATACCCATTTAGGGAACACTCCTTTTCCATTTGGAAATCCAAATTTGGATCATACTTTTTCCTTACCCAAAGAGGAAAGAGTGGCCTTCCCCTTAAAGGAAGTGCCCTTTCATCCATTTGGGTAATCCACTACGAAGATTCCAAGAAGATTGAAGAAAAGGAGTCCAAAGAAGAATGAGATTGAAGATCTGAAGATTTGAAGATTAAGAGTATCCCACTCAAAATAACTTGCGTCATTACTAGGTTTAGAATCCGGGTTGTTGTCAGTGGTGCCCGGTCACTTTACTTTCTGTAATATTCTGGTTTGTAATAAGCAAGGCAATTCTGCCTATGGATATTTATTAATTAATTTGTATTTGATGTGATGATTTGATTGCCTTTAGGATTACTTGTTTTTACTAGTTTTTTTGGCGATTGCATGCCGCTCTTTGTTTTCGCCTGGATACGTGAGGCTCGTGAGGGTGTGAAAGTTTTCTACTCATAATTTTAAAAAGTCTAAAATTTTTAGTGAGTCTAAATAACATAGAAAGATAACGAATCTAGGGAATTAGCCGGGGATCGACCCCGGGGTCGCATGCATATTTTTGCATTCTTCTTTCCTTGTTTTAGACCCTTCCCCGCCTGCGGGTAGAGTCCGGATAGTCTGACCTATTAGGACGAGGTGCCGGACCTGGGGAAGTCCAGTCTTCTAAAAAAAACTATTTTATAAGCCTGTTTTTAAAATTTCAAGCATATTTGATTTGAGGTTGTTAACCAGTATGCATTGCATTAGATACAAATTAAAGGGTCAAAATTTTAATTTCATAGTCCTTAGCATTTTAGCACCCAACATAAGTCGAAGGGGCCAAATAGGAGAATCTCTAGATGTCGGCCCCAACTTTCCAAAACCTTAAATACAACGTCCCTACCACTCTTTCATAAAAGACCGGATTCATCTATTTTAATTCGATTAGGTGGTTAGCTGGCTCCCCAATCCAGGCCGGGGTAAGTACAGATCTTGCACTGCATTAGTTAGGATCGGACGACTGTGGTCCAGTGTCCAAAATAGATTTAGGATCCGGGGCAAATTTTTGATTATAAGACCCCAAACTTCGGGAATATAATCCTAAATTTCTTATGAAATGCTCAACTCTAATTAAATATCATTTCAATCCAAAACATAAAGCCTAACACTTAGATTAAGTTGGGACACTTCCGGATGGTTCTGGAATCTCAAAGTGTCCCCTACCTCTCCTCCTTTAATTCCATTAATAACTGTTCAATTTTGATTCATTCCCTTTTGATTTTCCAATAACTCTATTCATATTTTGATATCACTCCTATAAACTCTAACAAAATTCTGCCACCATTTTAATCGGGAGTTTTCGTAGGAGATTTTTGTCTCCCTACGATGTAATTAACTACGAGGGCTTGTGCTCGTAGGAAATTTGGAACCACATACACCTGATTTTAAAAAAAAATTAATTTCCAAAAGTTTATTAGACTTCCTTGGGGAAAGTTAAATAATGATCGTCATATTTTCATTAGAAGGATTATCGTATAATGGTCTCATTTCCCTTTGGGGAGATACGTCCTTCTTCGATAAGGCTTTGGATGTGAACGCGACGATCGTATTTCTTGAATGTTGTAATTGGGTATTTAATTGAACTATATTTTGTCCCCTCGGGGCCATATAAAGTTCTCCTTAGAACCCGATCATAACATTCAAGATGAGTTTACATAATTCTAAGTCTGAACACCGTTATGAAAGTTTATTTTCGTCCTTCGGGGTGATATACTCTTTCTAACGAGTCGATTCGACCTTAGAATTAGAACTTAACCTTAATCTTAAAATCCCCAAAGAAAACTAATATTTTTCAAAACCTGTTTCCAAAATTCCACCAACAAAAAATGGCACGCCCGGTGGGACCAAATTTCTCTCCCCATCTTCAATAGTGGCAGAATTTTGTTTCATCGGTAGTTTCAACTATCATTTCTTCCGTTGGTACCTTTGCTCATTTCATCCTTGGGTGAGTGTGGCCAACATCTAAAATAATAACAAAATATTAAAAGAGAGGTTCCACCTCTAAATTTGGCTTTATCCAGATTTTTGTTCTGATTTTGACCTTCTGCCCCAGCATAGCCTGTGAGGCGATAGTGTCAAATCAGATCTCTGGATCTTGCACTGCATTAGTTAGGATCGGACGACTGTGGTCCAGTGTCCAAAATAGATTTAGGATCCGGGGCAAATTTTTGATTATAAGACCCCAAACTTCGGGAATATAATCCTAATTTTCTAATAAAATGTTCAACTCTAATTAAATATCATTTCAATCCAAAACATAAAGCCCAACACTTAGATTAAGTTGGGACACTTCCGGATGGTTCTGGAATCTCAAAGTGTCCCCTACCTCTCCTCCTTTAATTCCGTTAATAACTGTTCAATTTTGATCCATTCCCTTTTGATTTTCCAATAACTCTATTCATATTTTGATATCACTCCTAGAAACTCTAACAAAATTCTGCCACCATTTTAATCGGGAGTTTTTGTAGGAGATTTTTGTCTCCCTACGATGTAATTAACTACGAGGGCTTGCGCTCGTAGGAAATTTGGAACCACATACACCTGATTTTAAAAAAAAATTAATTTCCAAAAGTTTATTAGACTTCCTTGGGGAAAGTTAAATAATGATCATCATAGTTGCATTAGAAGGATTATCGTAGAATGGTCTCATTTCCCTTTGGGGAGATACGTCCTTCTTCGATAAGGCTTTGGATGTGAACGCGACGATCGTATTTCTTGAATGTTGTAATTGGGTATTTAATTGAACTATATTTTGTCCCCTCGGGGCCATATAAAGTTCTCCTTAGAACCCGATCATAACATTCAAGATGAGTTTACATAATTCTAAGTCTGAACACCATTATGAAAGTTTATTTTCGTCCTTCGGGGTGATATACTCTTTCTAACGAGTCGATTCAATCTTAGAATTAGAACTTAACCTTAATCTTAAAATCCCCAAAGAAAACTAATATTTTTCAAAACCTGTTTCCAAAATTCCACCAACAAAAAATGGCACGCCCGGTGGGACCAAATTTCTCTCTCCCATCTTCAATAGTGGCAGAATTTTGTTTCATCGGTAGTTTCAACTATCATTTCTTCCGTTGGTCCCTTTGCTCATTTCATCCTTGGGTGAGTGTGGCCAACATCTAAAATAAAAACAAAATATTAAAAGAGAGGTTCCACCTCTAAATTTGGCTTTATCCAGATTTTTGTTCTGATTTTGACCTTCTGCCCCAGCATAGCCTGTGAGGCGACAGTGTCAAATCAGATCTCTGGATATCCTTTTCAATCTTATGGATTTATGGTCGATAAATTTCTCATTCAACATATAAATCCTTAAAATTGAAAAGAATTCAAAAATTTTGATTTCATTCCAAACTATTTTAGTTTTAACCCCCCCCCCCCTACTCCCACTTTGACCTCTAAGGATGGGGAGGGTTAAGCTATTCCTTTTACTTGGCTTTCTCACAATTCCATAAGCCTTCGGGCAAGGGGAAACTCTGTCCGTTGTGTTTTGAAACTTGTAAGAAAACCCCTTTCAAATTCTCAAAATTTCTTCAAAATTTTCTTAAACTCCAAGTTGTCATATGTTACCCCATACGATTTTCTCGTGGGCCAACATATGTCATATTTTCAAAAAAAATAATAATAAAATACTCTTTACCACTCTTTTCAAGTAAATTTAATTTCAATCATTTTCTTTAACTTTCAGAAAATTCCAAATGGCTGGCCAATTGATTTTCTCCTTTGACCGAGAGTTGTCCTCAACTGTTAATGACCAAGGGAGCACTGATATTTTTGGAATGGGATTTAGTACTCTAGAGCTCTCTATGGATGGACACCAGATTGTTAGTTTGGATGCCAGTAAGGAAATTCCCCCAGTGGTTGAGTTGATTGTGGGATCTGCACCCACCTTGCCAGTAGTCAGTGATGCTCAGAAACAGTCTGAACCAGTTGTTGAGCCTCCCACTGAAATTAAGTCTGTTTTTGAAGAAGGGTCTAGTTCTGGACTTAGATTTACCACTAAGAATCAGAAGAAGAACTATTTGAGGAGACTTAGAAAGAAAATCTCTAAGGCTAAGAGAGTTCTACCCTTTAAGACCTTAGCTCAAGTAGAACCTGAGGCTGTTGAGGAGCTACCTATTCCTGCTTCCTCTCCCCTCCTAAAGGGGATTCGCTTTTACCCCCTGGCTTCAGCTCAAGGGGAGGAGAGGATAGCTAGGATAGCTCGTTCTCCACCATGCCCGGTCGACTACTCGATTAAGAAAACTCAGAAAGAAAGACATCTCCAAAAGACAAGAACTTTGAGAAATATAATTCATACCTGCGCTGTACAGTCTGAACAAACTAAAGAGGAATATGTGAAGCAATTGAAGGGAGTGATCTCACATCGCTTCCAAAAAGAAGTGTTGAAGGAAGAAGTGTCTGAAGCAAAGAATTTAACCCCACAATTCGTCAGAAAGAATAAGAAGTACGTTAGACAGCCTGCTACTTCAGTACTGGTTGATGGATATCACTGGGTGCCACGCCCTCCGTCCTCTCAAACAGAGGGTATTGTGTTGACTGGGTCTGAGAGAGGCCGCCATTCTACTGGTAGACCCCCGTTACCCCCACATAAACTTGTAAGATTGGCCTCAGTGATTGTCAAACCAAAGGGGTTGAAGTTCAAAAGTCTGTGGACCTTAAAGGGAAAAGACCTAAATCTCCTGAAAAGAGATATGTACCAAAGAGAACTAAGTTGGAGAATCTGCCACCACCTCCTAGAACTTCTAAGTTCGTTCTGCAGCTCCAACGAGTTTCAGCCAACCCTACTCCGGGTTCAGTTGAATTGATGGATGTCCAGACTAGTACTCCAGTTGTTACAGTTGACAGTCCTACCACAGCCAGTCTAACTCAAGATCCAATAGTCACCATCCCTGTTATCCCAGTTGATGATCCCCAAGGTTTGAGTGTCATTCCTAGGCCCCTTAGTCAGGTGTCTGAGGACCTTACCTTACCGGATATGGGAACTATCACTTTCCAAGCTCCTGCTTCTCCTGAGGAATATGTCCCTCTCCCTGTAGAGGATGCCACTCTTCTGACTACCAGCTCTGGGATAGTCGAAGAGGAGAGAATTGACCAGGATTTAGAAATGGAAGATGAACCGGATACAAAGTCTCAACTAGATCCTAATCCAAAACTCACAGAAATCATTGCCCTTATGGATTCTGAAGAATTATTTGACATGGCTGAGTATAAAGGATACTTACCCCTTGATCCTAAGTCAATTGGGGATAGACCGATTGAAGAGGTAGTTCAAGAAATAAGAAACATCTTGTTGAACAAAGAAGGAATGGCTTCTTTTGACCCTGATATGGATTATCTCCTTGGAGATGAAGATGATTATGTTGGTGGCATCCACGTGGTCGAAACTAGAGGGTCTAATAAAGAAGCTGAGCCCAGCAAACGCCGATTTGCTAAGGATGGTGATCCACATACTGCTGAGTCAGATTCAGATGAGTCTGTGAAAGACAGAGATGAAGAACACATAAAAAACTTGGAGACTCAGCTCGCTAGCATGATGTCACAAGTTAGAGAAATGCAAGAGAAGTTGGACAAATCACAGCAAGAGTTTTTTATGATCCACCAGTCAGCTCGAGAGCTCACAGAAAAGGCCAAGAGGGCAGAGTTTAGTTCCAGACCTCTCGAGTCACCACTTGTGACCCTCCCTTGTCCAGTAGAAGCACTTACAGTTCACCCTGCAGTTTCCACCATTCCTCCGATCCTACCTCAGAAGGATATCAAGCAGTTAATTGAGGATCAGGTAAGGGAGGCCTTAGCCCTTTCTCAAGGAACCGTGTCTATTTCAAAGGGTAGACCCTATCCCGAGGAATATGATCTAGTTCCTTATCCAAAGGGCTTTGTGCCACCAACTTTTAAAGTTTTCACTGGAATTGAAAATCCGAGACAGCATCTGGCCCACTTCCGAGCAAGCTGTTGCAATGCAGGAGGGTCAGATGCTCTACTATTTCGCCAATTTGTAAGTAGTCTATCCGGCATTACTTTTGAATGGTACGCTGATCTGCCCAACGGTTCAGTAAGAACTTTTGGCGACCTAGAAAACCTCTTTCTTAAGAGATTTTCTGGAGCGCAACAACGCACCACCGTGGGCGATCTCGTGGTTGAAAAGCAAAAGCCGGGAGAGTCTCTGGTTGAGTACATCTTGAGGTGACGAAACCTCTCGATGAAGTGTGAACCCCAGTTGCAAGAGCAACATGCTGTGGAGATTCTTTTGAAGAATATCCACGGTCCTATTGCTTTTCTCCTGAAGGGTTTTACTATTAAAACTTTTGAGAAACTTCTTAATAAGGCTAGCAATTTGCAGGAAGAGGCTCCTAGGATGCCATTCTTACGAGAACAGCCTGAAGAAAGGAAGGGTCCAAAATTGGTGAAAACATTTGAAAAGAAAGCTGTGGTCTCAGCAGTAGATAAAGGAAAGAGGCCAGTGATTAGTCAGCCCAGCACTCCACTTCCACCACAGCCGCCTCAGAAGCAGCCCTTTCAGATAGTTCCTTAATATACTAGAGATCCCGCCTTCATCCCTTTTAGAGAGAGATTGGCAAAGCCTTATCCATTTAAAAGAGAGTCAGTTAAGAAGATCTTCAGGAGTTTGTTAAAGAAACCAGATTTTCAGTTGCCAGAGGCCAGGAGGCCTGAGGATGAGAGCAAGAAAGATGATCCCAAGTATTGCCCCTACCACAGGATGCTTAGTCACCCTCTTGAGGACTGCGTTGTGTTCAAAGATTGGCTTGAGAGGAACTACACCCAAGGTAACATCATAATACCTAAGGAATACTTGGTCGATCCAGAAAAGGCTTCAATTAAAACCATTTCAGGTAATCCTCTTAACTCTTCTTGTCTTGTTGAAGATGGTTGGGACATTGCTTTGTCTCGGGCACTTAAAAAGTCGATTAACAAGTCTTTTCGTCTTTCTCAACAGCTGACTACGATAGCCCAGGCTCCGGTGTGGAAGGTTGACCTGGACGCTTCGCAGAAGGATGTTGAGCCGCTTTCCTCTCCAGTAGTCTTAGGAACTACTGAGAAAAATGTAAAAGAAGAGAAATTTGATTTTGTAGAGAGGAAGTGTGTAGATGAGAGATGTATTAGAATGGCGGATGGCGGTGTTAAAACCCTTTCCCCTCTTTTGTTATCTGACTTTTACTTTGCCCCATCAAAGGCGAAGGGTCAAAAGTTGAATAAAAAACATCCTTCTACTTCTGTCTTGATGATTAACCATGAATCTCAAATGCAAATTGATGACTCTCTTATTCTGAATCAAACTCCTAATGAAATAAATATTGAGGTTAATCAAACCAACCTCCCCGAATCGACTATTCAAGAAGAGGTCGAATGTGAAGCTTTATCAGAAAGTGATTTCCCTCAAATCAATTTCCAAGGAAATCCTATCTTGATAGAACTTTCAGATTCTGACTCGCTTTCAGGAAATGATGATCCAACACCTATGGTGTGTGTAGACACTGCCTTAGTTTGCCCGCCCGAAGACGTCGAGCAGGTGCAACTCCGTGGCGGTAAAGTCTTACCTCCTAGGTTGCCCCCTCAGGACAAAGGCAAGCAATCCTCATTCGAAAATCTAAATCCAGATTCCCCTCAACAACCAGAATTCCCTTTAATTCCTCCGGGTTTCGAGTCTGTCGTTCCTAAGGTTGATTACAATGTTCTAGCCCACCTTAGGAAGTTGCCAACAAAATTAAGTATTTATGACGCCCTCCTTCTCTCCAAAGAAATGAGGGAGTCTCTAATTAAAGCACTCCTCGATCCCGAGATTTGCTTAACACAGTTGGCTGCAACTTCCGAAGGTGAGGCTCTCTACTTCAAAGAGGTCCCTGGGGTTACCTTTTCAGACGAGGATTTACTCTTGGGAACTGCTGACCACAATCGTCCCCTCTACATTACTGTAGATGTGGGAAATTTCAAGTTATCAAGAGTCCTTGTTGATCCGGGTGCATCGGTCAACGTGATGAACATAAAAACTCTTGCTTATCTCAGAGTTGATACTAGCAAGCTTTCAACCGACAGGTTGGTGCTTCGTGGGTTCAACGAGAAGGGCGAGAGAGCTTTAGGTTCAATCACTTTACTCCTAGAAATAGGAGGGTTAAAAACTGAAGCTAAATTTCATATAATTGATTCGACTACGTCCTTTAACGTACTTCTAGGTAGACCTTGGATTCATGAATATAGAATGGTTCTATCTACCCTGCACCAATGCGTTAAGTATCAACGAGACGGCATTGAACATGTGATTAAGGGTGATTTGCAACCATTCTCCATTCAAGAAATCGGAATCTACAAAGATGCTACATATTTCATACCAAGAGGGTCCTCGTCCCGTTCTAAATTGGAGATCAAATTTGAGGAGAAAATGGTTGGACAAAAATTCAACCAAAAGAAAGAAAAAGATAAAAATATCAATCAAGAAATGACGCAATCGAGTAGTGAAGACGACTCTGATATTGTTGTCCTTAGGCCTCCAAGCACATTACCTCAAAGAAGTGGGAGGATGGCTTTAAGGGCACGAGGACGAGGCCGTGCTTCATTAGATAGGAGAGCAACACCTGTGTATATTGATTTGGAATCAGATTCCGATGGTGAACTAGAAAGTCAAGGTGCTGCCCTCTCTCTCGATTATCAAAACATAAATGCTCCTCCAAAATTTGATCTCACCTTAGACCAGGACAGTGACCCTGAGGTAGATATTTCAAAAGTTAAAAGTGACGAGCCTGAATTAACAATGTATGAAAAGCTCACTAGAAGGATTGAGGCCCTTTCTCTGACCCCACTGTCGGCAGGCAGGGTTGTAGGGTTGGAAGTCAAAGTGGCCCCCAACTTGGATGGTGAAGTTAAGAAAGTCCAGAAATTCTTTCCTGGCTCCTCCTCCGCAAGGGACGAAGGTGATGTAACCCTTGAGGAGGAAGATTTTAATGAATTAATGGAATTACCTTTTGGCTACTTCCCTGTTTGTGTAAAAAACACTTTTTCTAAAGGTTCTATACCATACCGATGGACTAAGGGTCAAGCTAGATACCACGAGAATATTTGGCGAACAAAAATAAATAAAAATCCAACAAGTGGTATTGGCTTTGGAACAGTTAGTTCATTCGATGATGATTAGTATTTTATAATGATAACTTACCATCTCGATTCTCCAAATGTCCCTACAGATCCTCCTTGTCCTCTAGATGGACTCTGTTTGGAGACTTTAGACGATCCTGTTGATCTTCAAGTTTGGGATGCACCCCCTGAATTTGAAGAGGAAATTAAGTCGACAGTCGATGAGTTGAGAGAAATTAACCTGGGAAACGATGATGACCCCCGTCCGATTTTCATAAGTACTTTATTGAGCGAGGGTGAAACCCAAGACTTAATCCAGTTGTTATTCGAGTTCAGGGATTTCTTTGCCTGGACAAACGACGAAATGCCAGGTTTGCCTACTGAGGTAGCAGTTCACAAACTTGGGGTTCGGCATGATATCATTCCTGTTAAACAAGCTCCTCGACGCATGCGCTTAGAGATTGAGCAACAAGTCGTTTCTGAAGTTAAGAAATTGGCAGAAGCCAGATTCATTCGAGAGGAGCAATATCCCTCTTGGGTGGCCAGCGTCGTGCCAGTTCGAAAGAAAAATGGTCAAATTCGGATTTGTGTCGACTATAGGGATCTGAATAAGGCATGTCCTAAAGATGAGTTCCCTTTACCAATACCAGAACTCATGGTGGACATTGCCTCCTCACATGCTATTTTCTCATTCATGGATGGTTCGTCGGGTTATAACCAAATCAAGATGGCCCCAGAAGATGAGAGAAATACGGCGTTCAGAACCCCTATTGGAATCTTTTGTTATAAGGTAATGTCATTCGGCTTAAAGAATGCCGGAGAAACCTACCAACGGGCCATGACCCGTATCTTTGACGACTTAATTCATAATCAAGTTGAATGTTATATTGACGATTTAGTTGTCAAGAGCAAGGTTAAAGAGGCTCACCTGTATGACTTAAGAGTTGTTTTCGAACGGTTGCGCCGCTACGATTTAAAAATGAACCCCTTGAAGTGTGCCTTCGGCGTCGCCTCAGGAAAATTCTTAGGATTCGTAGTGAGGCACCGCGGAATCGAGATAGATCCTGCTAAAATTGAAGCCATCTTAGATATGCCATCCCCTAAGAGCCTTACTCAGTTAAGGTCTCTACAAGGTAGATTGGCATACATAAGGAGGTTTATTTCTAATCTTTCCGGGAGATGTCAACTCTTCTCTGTCCTTGCAAAAAAGGATACTAAATTCGTATGGGACGAGAAGTGTCAAAATGCTTTTGACGATATCAAACAATACCTTTCTAACCCGCCAGTCTTGGCAGCTACGATTCCGGGAAAGCCGTTAATCCTCTACACTGCAGCTCTAGATGAGTCTTTAGGTGCCTTATTGGCTCAAGTTAACGATGAAGGGAAAGAGAATGCTCTCTACTACCTCAGTCGAAGACTCCTTCCTACTGAAATTCGACACCCGTCAATTGAGAAGCATTGTCTTGCTCTGGTTTTTGCAGCTCAGAAACTGAGGCATTACATGCTCTTCCATTCAGTCAGTCTGATTTCAAGAGTTAATCTTTTGCAATATCTTATGACCCGACCTACGTTGTCAGGACGTTTAGCTCGTTGGTCTATGATATTGTTGCAATTTGAGATTACTTTCACTCCTCTTCGAGCTGTGAAGGGACAGGCTGTTGCCGACTTTCTGGCAGCACACCCGCTGCCGGCAGATTCTCCTCTGAATGATGACCTGCCCGACGAACAAATCATGAGTTTGAGGGAATCTGGCGAGGCCATCTGGGAATTATATTTTGATGGGGCAGCATCATCTCGTAGGATTGCGACCCAACAATCTGTAATTCCTGGAAAGGCTGGAGTCGGTCTGATTTTCATTACGCCAGAAAAAGGAATGATGCATTTTTCCTACCACTTATCGGAGCCTTGCACAAACAATGAAGCTGAATAGGAAGCTCTGATAACTGGCTTGGAGCTTGCAATTCTAATGGAAGTTAAAGAGATTAAGATCTTTGGAGATTCCCAACTGGTTATTAACCAAGTCGCCGGAACTTATAAAGTCTTGAATCCGAATCTCCTAAGATATCACCAGTACACACTCCACTTGTTGGAACAAATCCCTATTGCTACTTTGTATAGGGTTCCCCGTGGAAGCAATTCCGCGGCGGATGCCTTAGCAAAACTTGCAAAGGAATTTGCATGTCCTGAGGAGGATTCCATCCCTATAGAGATTCAGGGTCGTAAGACCCTCTCCCTTATAGATTTGGAACACATTAGTAAGACTCCCCTTCAGATCCTTTCTGCCTCTTCGACAACCGACGAAGAAGGAGATTGGAGACGACCCTTAATCGATTATCTTAAAGAAGGGAAGCTTCCCCAGGATAAATCACTCTCCAACCAGATTAGGAAACGTGCCCTATCATATGCACTAGTTAACGATCTGTTGTACTGTCGGTCCTTCGATCACATGTGGCTGCGCTGTTTGAACAAGCGAGAAGCCCAGAAAATTGTTAATGAAGTTCATTCAGGACTGTGCGGTGCACATCAATCGGGTCCAAAAATGAAATTAAAGATTAAAAGACTTGGATACTATTGGCCTACAATGATTGACGATTGCATGAATACTGCAAAGCACTGCCATCAATGTCAGGTCCATGGTGTGGTTTTACATCAGCCGCCTAATGTGTTACACCCTACGATAGCCTCGTGGCCCTTCGAGAGTTGGGGCACGGATATCATTGGGCCGATTGACCCCCCCTCCGCGAGAGGTCATCGTTTCATATTAGCAGCGACTGATTACTTTTCAAAGTGGGCGGAAGCAATTCCCCTACGAAACGTAACATCACACCATGTCTTAAAATTCTTTCGTGACCATATTGTATATCAATTCGGCGTACCTCGCAGAATCATATCCGATAATGGGTCCGCATTCAAGTCTACAAAAATCAATAGTTTTGTAAGGCGTCATAATATTGATTGGAGATATTCGACGATCTATTACCCTCGGGCGAATGGATTGGCCGAGGCCTTCAACAAAACCTTGGTGCAAATTATCAAAAAGACCCTTGATGATAACAAGCGGCAGTGGGATGAGCGGTTGGTGGAAGCTTTATGGGCTTATCGTACCACTTATAGAACCCCGACCCAATCTACCCCATTTGCACTAGTGTATGGATCTGAGGCTGTTCTACCCTTGGAAATACAAATCCCTTCGCTCAGAATTGCAGTTCAGAATCAAATTACAAATGAACAAAATGCAAAACTACGATTAGAAGAACTCGAAGGCCTTGAAGAGCGACGTCTCCAAGCTCAACAAAGTTTAGAGTTGTATAAATCCCGTATGGTTCAAGCCCATGACAAGTTAGTGCGACCTAGGACCTTCCAAGCGGGAGACTTGGTATTGGTCCTTCGGAGGCCTGTCTTGGCCCATCGGAAGCTGGGAGGCAAATTTGAACCTACATGGGAAGGACCCTTTGTTATAGAGACTGTCTACGAAGGAGGCTCGTATCAGTTAGTAGATTGTAAAGGGAACCACCCGATGCTACCTGTCAACGGGCGTTTCCTTAAGAAATACTATGCTTGATGTAGCTCATTTTGTCAATTAATAAAACTTCCTCTTCTTGATTTGCAACTTGATTCTATCCTTTTTTTTTTAAGGTCTTTTTTTTTTAACGCTCTTAGCCTTCTCCTTAAGGTTAGGTCCTCCCTTCCCTTAGGATTAGACCCGCTAGTGGTGGAGTACGCCCTTCGTGGCACCATCCTGATTCCCATTCGCTAGTGATGGAGTACGCCCTTCGTGGCACCATCCTAGTTTGCCAGTTAATCTGCCTATTTGGAGTAAGTCTTCTATCAGCATCCTATAGGCCTAAGGTTGGGTGATGCCCTTCCTTAGACCCAAGGTTAGGTATTCCCTACCTTGGTTTCCAGTTGATCCATCTACTAGGAGTAAGTCTTCTATCAGCATCCTGTAGACCTAAGGTTGGGTGATGCCCTTCCTTAGACCCAAAGTTAGGTATTCCCTACTTTGGTTTCCAGTTAATCTGCCTATTTGGAGTAAGTCTTCTATCAGCATCCTATAGGCTTAAGGTTGGGTGATGCCCTTCCTTAGACCCAAGGTTAGGTATTCCCTACCTTGGTTTCCAGTTGATCCGTCTACTAGGAGTAAGTCTTCTATCAGCATCCTGTAGACCTAAGGTTGGGTGATGCACTTCCTTAGACCCAAGGTTAGGTATTCCCTACCTTGGTTTCACCAGTTTTCCTTATCTAATAGGTGTAAGCTTTCCATTAGCATCCTATAGGCTTGAGGTTGGGAGATGATCTCCCTTTCATTCTCAAAATTCTACTTCCATTCGGTCAACGCCAATGTGTGCAGCAGAAGTTCCTTCTACTACACACATTGGGGGTCCATTTGTTGACCTCATTTTTGTATGAGGTCACTAAGACCCTTCTAGAATCCAGATCTAATCCTAGACCCTAGGATCCACTCTAGATCTTAGGATCCTTCTAGATCCAAGACCTTAGAGCCTACTCTAGAGCCTAGGATTCCCTTAAATCCTAGATCTTAGAATTCTTCTAGATCTTAGGACCACTCCAACTTCAAATCAATCTCCACCCTTGATCAACCTCAACCTCAAATCAATTCCTACATTTGATCCACTCCAATTTCAATTTGATTCCTACCTTTGATCAATTTAAATCTTAAACTCCATCCAATTCAAATCCAAATTAATTCAAATTTCAAACATATCCAAGCTTTGACTCAATCCACTTGAGAATCCAAATTTCAACCTAGACTTTGATCCTACCCTTAATCTAGCCTTGACCCTATCCATCCATTAACAATCACAACATGATTGTAAATGGTTTGGATATTTCAACTTCAATTATTCAAACCTGAAATTCATTTCAAATCCAGAAATCCAGACTAAAATCCTGAGTCTTAAGGCCTTGTCCTAAAGACCCTTTTTAGGGATTTTTCAAACATTTTAAAATCCAGTCAAATGGTCTCTAATTCAGGGTCTATCACTTGCAAAGTGATAAGACATGTCTCTAAAGGTTACCCTCCAACTTTTAGCTCATTTTGAGGTCTCTAACCCCAGAATCTGAATTAAAATCCAAAGGCTGTAAAACTTTCAAATATTTACAGCCTATGCCACTGAACCTAACTCCTTTGAGATCTTGACCTTGGAATCCTTATCAAAGCCTCCTATCACTTCCAGACTCTTGATTTTAACCCATTGAGCAGTAAACTGCATTTTCCAGACCCATTTTTGACCATAGTTGACCAATAGGTCAAAATTGATCAAAATACCCCTATGGGGCTCAAATAGGGATTTCAAACCAAATGAGCTCCAAATTGGATGCAACCACCTTTAACAAGTTTCAAATGTCATTTCAAATCTTTTGAACCTATTCCCAACCCTTGGGTCAACCTGGTTGACCAAGTCATCAGGTTTGACCCAAGAGGCCCTTTAAGGGTCCAAACATGTGTTTTGACCCAAATGACCTCTCTAGGCCACCCAACCACTTCCTTTGGACTTGAAATATCATTTCAAACCTGTTGAGCCCAAATCCAGACCCTGGATCAACCTGGTTGACCAAGTCAACCCAGGTTGACCAAACAGGCTCTTAGGGGCTCAAATAGGGATTTTGATCAATTTGACCTCCCCAGACCTAGGAACCACCCTCAATGGTCTTCAAATGTCATTTCAAACCTGTTGAGCCCAAACCCAGACCCTGGGTCAACCTGGTTGACCAAGTCAACCTAGGTTGACCAAACAGGCCCTTAAGGGTTCAAATAGTGATTTGGACCAAATTGACCCCTCCAAACTCTGGGACCACATCCAATAGACTCAAGACTACAGTCTGAATATCTTGAATCCATTCCAAGCCCCTGAACCCAACTGGTTGACCAAGTCAACCAGTTTTGGCCTAAAAGCCCATTAAGGGCCCATCAAGCATTCTTGATTCAATTGACATACATGACTCTTGGAATCACCTTCCAATCCACCCAATCAGCCCATTTAAGTTACCTAGATGTAATTCCATAAACCCTTGATTGGGTTGACTGGTCAAACCAAGTCAACAATGCCTTAAGCACCTCTTTGAATTGGTCAAACCCCCTATTTTGACCTCAAAGAGTATGGGTCTAGGCTTGGAGCCTCTCCAACCTGTAGCCTTGATCCCTCCTATGCCACATCAGCAACCATTGACCAGTTGACCGGTCAAAATGGTCAATCCCCCCCTTAAACCCTATTTTTTTCATGGTCAAAGCCCTATTTCCTCCCTATATCACATGCCTAAAAGCCTCCTTTTGCTTTATTTCCCTAACTAATCCTTGCTTAAGCTGCTCCAAAGGTTTGGCTTAGGCTATTTAGGCAATGTTCCCTCCCTCTCATCCCAAAGCCGCCCAATAGGAGTGAAGCGTGCCCAGCCTTTGGGTCAGCCTTTTGGCTGTCCCAGGGACACTTGGCAACTTCTGAGGACCTGGTGAGTCAATCCCAGCCATCCATTTGGCTTGGGGGCGTTTGAATAGGGGGAAAAGGCCTTAATGCCATATACTCTAACCCTAACCCTCTCTCTCTACTCAAGCCCTCTCAAGCCCTGTCTCCTGTTCCATTGAGCTCCCCAGACATCTCTCAACACTCTCCCACCAAAATCCCTCCGGTCAAAGGCCTTTTCCAACGAGATCCCGGCGATCCTAGCTTAAATCCGTTCAAGGGAAGCTAGCAATCGATCCAGGAGCTTTCAAGCCGTGGACTCTTCTACAAAAAGGAGCGTGGACAGTCTACAAGTGCAACAAATCCATAAAAGGTCTAATCCGTCCAAAATCAAGGTGAAAAACTCAAACCCTAGTTCTAGGGACACCAGTTTAATTAGCTTTTTATTAAGCTCGTTTTAAGTAAAATAAATTACTCCCCATTGATTCTCTTCACTTAAGGAATCTAAGTTTAAAATTTTAACTCATTTGATTCACTGGATCGAGAGAACGAGTCAAAGAATGGGTTCTAGGGTTCGATTTGCTGGCTGCATGAACTGAGCCTTATCTGGTCCGTTGATCTCTCGATCAACGGATCTGATCGCGCCGTTCCACCCATTGATCAAGCGTGTACTCGATCCCGTGGCTCAAGCTGCGGTCCGGCTCGATCCTGACCGCCCGTTCAAAACCGCGGGATGAAATCTCCGCTGTTGGATCTCGCTCAATCGGATCAGACAGCGGGATCTGATCCCCACCGTTGAACGACTTAAGCATTCGATCGAACGGCCCGCAGCGCCTGCTGACGTGTTTAAGTGAACCGCGTCCCGCGCTCCGCAGCCGACGCGTGGATGACCGCCGCCTTCCACGTGGCGTCCCACCGTCGCCGCGTTTTGGCTGGCCGAACCAAAACGCGCCACCTGTCCCATTAGCAGCCGCCGGTTTAATTAAAGGGTTTTAATTAAAATTAAAACCATTTAATTACCAGAAACTTCAAAAAAATGTTAAAAATAAAATACAAATCCAAAAAATCCATATAATATGTCAAACTGTTCATATTTTCAAGGGCTTTAATTTAAAAATAAAATTTCTTCAAAATATTATATATATTTTAAGTAATTTTAAATATCAACTATTAGGTTATTTTAATTATTATTTGATTAAAATAAACCAAAATATTTCTAAATTTTAAGAGAAAATTATTTTAGTCTTTTTTGAATTTCCAGAGAGTAACTAAGAATTAATTTAATATTATTTAATATTAATTCTTAAGATTCAATTAATTTTAAATCAATTGAAATGCTTTAATTAGCATTGAACTTTAAAAATTCATTTTAAAATCAAGTAAATTCATAAAAATTTGAATAATATATCAATATTTTTAGAATTTCAAATATTTTAATTTAAAAATATTTTCAAAGTTTAAAACTCAATTTATTTTGATTTATTTGAATTATTTTAAAATCCTTAATATTTAATTAATATTTAATTAATATTATATTAAATATTTTGAAAATTAAAAATTATTTTCACATAACCTTGAAAATCAGTGGATCTCTCAAGTTTCAAAATTTTATTTTAATGTTATTTTAAATTATCTTATTTTAAAATTAATATCTTTATAGGTTTACATATGAAAATACCTATATTTTGAAAATTATTTTAAAACTATATATATTAAACCTTTAACATAATTGAGAGATCTTTTGAAACTTTAAACCTAGATTGAGCTTGATTGAATAAAATTGATGGGGAGTAATTAGTGCATAGTTGTGCTTCAACTATTCACTAATCAAGATTTAAGTTAAGTTGATTATGTTAGTTAATTGCATGCTTAAGGTGCACACACCACCTAGCCTAGGCTCTCCTAGATCTAAGGACTTGTTTGCTTGCTATTGGGTATGTATGCCATGTCTACTCAAAGGGTTAGAGGAACTTTGATTTGAACCTATTCAAAAATTAGTGACACAATTAAGGACAACAATTAAGGGCTTATGTGTAGAAAACTTAGAAGGATTTGAATGATTAGGATTCACTTCCCCTTGGGTTGAAACTTCAAGGACTTGAACTTAGGGACATGTACAGCCACTAGGAGAAATTTCATTAGCATTGGAAATCATTAAGACCCTTAATTAAATTTCCTAAGTCTAAACCCTTAATTAAGCCTTTAAAACTTCAAAAAAATGTAATAAATTTATTTTAAATCCAAAAATTATGTATAATACCTCTATCTGACCAGAATTAGATTCCCTATTAATTAAAATTATAACCCAGCTGATTTGACAACAGGTTAATCCCAGTTTAATTTTAAGTGGAATCCAACTTTTAATTGAATTTAATAATTATTAATATTTAAAAATCCCAAAAATTTCCCAAACACTTGGGAATCACTCCTTAGGTCATTTCTGACCTTTGGAGGTATTTTCAAGAAGTTAGGAAACCATTTGGAGCAAAATCATCAAGGGAGCCCTTAATTAAAACAATTAAATAATTCCAATAAACCTCCAAACTTCCAAAATTCATAACTAATTTCAGAAAAATCCAAATCACCCAAACTCACTTGCATTCAATTCCTACTAAGCCCTAATATTTATTAAAAATGTTAAACTCCAGAAATCTGTAATATTTCAAAAAGTCAACAGATTGGTCAAACCATAGTTAAAACTAGTTCAAAACTTCAAACCTTCGTAATAAAATGTAGAAAAATCCGATTTTAACGTACTTACCTTCTAACTGATCGTAGTAAGGCCTAGTATTTTAATAAAATACAAAAATTCTAGAATTTGAGCTTAATCAAAAAGTCAATTTTCAACCCCTTAATTAAATCATTAAAATATTCCAAAAATTCATGAAACTCATAATCATTCTAAAACTCAGAAATATTGGTTTAATTTTTTAGAAAACACTTAACAAACCCTTTAAAACACAACAACCACCCCAAAGATGAAGTTTATTGGCTGGACTACTCCGGGCTGCGGGGCTAAGTGTCCTAAGGAGGCTGGTTCCTCGAGCCTGGTGGCACAACGCCACGAATGGATTCTAAGGGGTGTTAAATCTTAAAATAGATTAATTTTTAATTATTTAACTTTTTAAAATCTCTAATTCAATTACATTAATTTGTTTTATCGGCTGGACTACTCCGGGCTGCGGGGTTAAGTGTCCTAAGGAGGCTGGTTCCTCGAGCCTGGTGGCACAACGCCACGAATCAATTAATGGTAAACTTAAATTAATTAAGCTTTAAAATCAGTAACTAACCTTTTTTTTATAATTAATCCACTCTTTTAATTCTAACCAATTTTAAATAACTTAATCAACCTCGATTGCTACTAGGTAACCCAGGCCTACGAGGCTATTAGCTTAGCCCCAAGAAAGGTGAAATAAACTTCACGGCCTCAGTGCGAAACAAAGGTAGCAATCAATTAACTTCTAAAACATGTTTAATTAAAATTCTTAATTCATTAATATTTAAATTCTAATCTAAACCCCCTTCTAAGCCTTAACAAATCCAAACTTTTAGACAATTTCAACTAATAACCTACTTTAGGATCTATCCCAGCCACACGACCTTTCTCACACACTTTAGATGATGTGCTAGGACAACCAACTCTAGATCTAGGTTAGGCCGGTGTTTACTTTACTGTTGTGTGCCGGATTTTTCGTAGTTTTCACTGCATGTTGTGGATGAAATTGCTTTGCTGTGTCTGCTTACTTTTTCTGCACTCTGTGGATGGATTGATGTGTTTGGCTACTAGATTACCCTTAGGTTAGGCATGATCTGGATGTTGACACAGTTTTCTGCAGGTGGCCACGCTCATGCAGGGCAATATAAAAAGGGGACAAATAAAAAAAATGCATAAATATTATAAACTCTTTGCACAGGTGCTTCAGCTGCTAAAGCCCCCAAATCATAAAAAGAGCGTGGCCAGTGTGTTTACTTTCTTTTCTGCTCATATACAACTGCTTGGGAATAACTGCTTTTTATATATTAATTGCTTAGGATAACCCTGCAGGTGAGTCTAGATTTTTATTTTGATATCAATGTGATTTATGTAAGTGTCAAGTGTTGTGAAAGTTGATTTTGAGTTGGGATGCATAGATCCAAAGCTTGGATTCCAAAGAGGAAAGGATACCCATTTAGGGAACACTCCTTTTCCATTTGGAAATCCAAATTTGGATCATACTTTTTCCTTACCCAAAGAGGAAAGAGTGGCCTTCCCCTTAAAGGAAGTGCCCTTTCATCCATTTGGGTAATCCACTACGAAGATTCCAAGAAGATTGAAGAAAAGGAGTCCAAAGAAGAATGAGATTGAAGATCTGAAGATTTGAAGATTAAGAGTATCCCACTCAAAATAACTTGCGTCATTACTAGGTTTAGAATCCGGGTTGTTGTCAGTGGTGCGCGATCACTTTACTTTCTGTAATATTCTGGTTTGTAATAAGCAAGGCAATTCTGCCTATGGACATTTATTAATTAATTTGTATTTGATGTGATGATTTGATTGCCTTTAGGATTACTTGTTTTTACTAGTTTTTTTGGCGATTGCATGCCGCTCTTTGTTTTCGCCTGGATACGTGAGGCTCGTGAGGGTGTGAAAGTTTTCTACTCATAATTTTAAAAAGTCTAAAATTTTAGTGAGTCTAAATAACATAGAAAGATAATGAATCTAGGGAATTAGCCGGGGATCGACCCCGGGGTCGCATGCATATTTTTGCATTCTTCTTTCCTTATTTTAGACCCTTCCCCGCCTGCGGGTAGAGTCCGGATAGTCTGACCTATGAGGACGAGGTGCCGGACCTGGGGAAGTCCAGTCTTCTAAAAAAACTATTTTATAAGCCTGTTTTTAAAATTTCAAGCATATTTGGTTTGAGGTTGTTAACCAGCATGCATTGCATTAGATACAAATTAAAGGGTCAAAATTTTAATTTCATAGTCCTTAGCATTTTAGCACCCAACATAAGTCGAAGGGGCCAAATAGGAGAATCTCTAGATGTCGGCCCCAACTTTCCAAAACCTTAAATACAACGTCCCTGCCACTCTTTCATAAAAGACCGGATTCATCTATTTTAAATCGATTAGGTGGTTAGCTGGCTCCCCAATCCAGGCCGGGGTAAGTCCAGATCTTGCACTGCATTAGTTAGCATCGGACGACTGTGGTCCAGTGTCCAAAATAGATTTAGGATCCGGGGCAAATTTTTGATTATAAGACCCCAAACTTCGGGAATATAATCCCAAATTTCTAATAAAATGCTCAACTCTAATTAAATATCATTTCAATCCAAAACATAAAGCCCAACACTTAGATTAAGTTGGGACACTTCCGGATGGTTCTGGAATCTCAAAGTGTCCCCTACCTCTCCTCCTTTAATTCCGTTAATAACTGTTCAATTTTGATCCATTCCCTTTTGATTTTCCAATAACTCTATTCATATTTTGATATCACTCCTAGAAACTCTAACAAAATTCTGCCACCATTTTAATCGGGAGTTTTCGTAGGAGATTTTTGTCTCCCTACGATGTAATTAACTACGATGGATTGCGCTCGTAGGAAATTTGGAACCACATACACCTGATTTTAAAAAAAAATTAATTTCCAAAAGTTTATTAGACTTCCTTGGGGAAAGTTAAATAATGATCGTCATAGTTGCATTAGAAGGATTATCGTAGAATGGTCTCATTTCCCTTTGGGGAGATACGTCCTTCTTCGATAAGGCTTTGGATGTGAACGCGACGATCGTATTTCTTGAATGTTGTAATTGGGTATTTAATTGAACTATATTTTGTCCCCTCGGGGCCATATAAAGTTCTCCTTAGAACCCGATCATAACATTCAAGATGAGTTTACATAATTCTAAGTCTGAACACCGTTATGAAAGTTTATTTTCGTCCTTCGGGGTGATATACTCTTTCTAACGAGTCGATTCGACCTTAGAATTAGAACTTAACCTTAATCTTAAAATCCCCAAAGAAAACTAATATTTTTCAAAACCTGTTTCCAAAATTCCACCAACAGCGATCTTTGTGATTATGGTTGCCCTGTTACCAAAACTTGTGATCATATTTTAATACATTGTAAATCTCTTACTGAGATTTTAAGCAAACTGAGAACTTGGGGATTCTATATTCCAGTTTTTAGCTCTCTTACTGATTGTTTCCAACATCTTAGAATCCTTTCCAGTGAAAGATTAGATACTGTCAGGATCTACTGCACGGCTGTTTACTACTCCTGGAATCACAGAAATGATAAGAAGCACTGTAATCCAGCTACCCCTGTTTCGATGATTGCTGCCAATGTTATTTTCGCCGCCACGAGCAAATTTCCATTGCTAGTTAACTGGGATGCTAATCTCCTTAGGGAGTCTGTTACTACTTGGCATTCCCCACCACTAGATTGGATCAAATTTAACGTTGATGCATCACTCCTTGATTCAAGTTTAGCCAGCATTGGCGGTGTAGCCCGGGATTCCAAAGGAAATTTACTTCTTGCATTCGGAAGGCAGAGACTACATTGGGATATCAATCAACTAGAATTGGAAGTGATTTATGCTTTGAAGGAATTCATTCAATATTGGAAATTTGGTTGTAAAGGATTAATAATAGAGGGAGATAACTACAATGCTATCAAATTTCTCCAGGATTCCGTTGTAAAGTCCACTGCCGTTGGTCAATTATCCAAGAAGACTTTCTTCCTCCATGACTTCAATAAGGTGATTTTCCAACACACTTTTAGAAATTGTAATAAAGTTGCAGATTTGTGTGCAACTCTTGCTTTACAGAACGACATTTGTTTTGATTCTATTTCTCCTGATATTCCTTCTTCATTATCAAGTCTTCTGAAGAAGGAATATGAGGCTGTTTTTCTTTGATTAGTTTGTAATAGTTTTCTTTCTTCTTCGTTCTTAATGTATTTTTTGCAATGTTAAAAAAAAAAAAAAAAAAAAAAAAGAGGGGGCGAATTGAGTTTTTTAATAAATATTAATTTACTAAAAAAATAATTTAATTTTAATGCTAATTAGCAAGAGTATAAACTAACACACACTATTAAAAACTTGTAAGTAAAGTACATGATGAAGTAATTCAAGTGCAAGTAAAAGGAAATAGCATGCATTTTTTTTTAGGTTCGACCTAAACACCAACTTAAACTATGTCCATTTTAGCCAAATTTTGGGCTAAAAATTCACTAAATCCCATGTTTTACTTATAAACCTAACATCTTTAAATAAAAAAAAAATTTATAAAATCTAAGTAATCTCCTACATGGGCAGCTACAATCTAATCCAAATATAACATAAAGTTTACTAAGTCAAATGACAAAGATTAAAAAAAGACAACATATTATAAAAATGCAAGCTTAAATTATCTTATTAAAATATAACAAAAATATTTGAGATGATGTTATAATGTGTTGTTAATCATCTTACCACTTCTAAATGGAAAGTAAAATTTGCTCATTATAAAATATATTTATATATTTATTTACACTAATTATAATTTACTTGTTCATTTAAAATCATATTCTTTAAATCAAGTAAAATATATGATTTATATTAAAACTTGTTTATTAATTCTTTCAAACATTTACTATATTTCGAAAACATAAGGGATTTAATTGCGAATTTTATGGATGAAATATTTTAAATGTAGAAAACTTAATCTAAAATGCTCAAATAGTATTTTACCCACGAAAAAAAATTGTTAAGATAAATATATGATAAAAATAAAATAATATACAAGAAAGATTTAAAGAAAGAAATTGAACTCAAGAACTTCAAGAGAAGTTTTTCAATGAAGTGTGTCAACTCTTCAAGATCAAGGAGTTCATCTTGTAAAGATGTAGAGTATGTAGTTCAAATAGAAATCAAGATTATCCCTGCCAAAATTTATCTTAGAAAGAAAAATAAATAATAAAGGAGAATGTCCTCAAGTTTTTCAAGTTAAGAATAGTCATACATGAAGAGAATGGGAGGCTATTTATAAGCAAAAGGTAATTTGAACTAATTTTTAGAAGTAACATTTTTATATTACTTTTCAAAATACTAACATAATATTTAATAATAAATAAATATTAAATTCAAATTTTTATAAAATAACTAGTAAAATGGGCAAGTCAAAAAGTCTTTAAATATCTCTAAAAAAGTATAAAAATTGCAAGTGAGCTTGTAATATAAAATTAGGTTATATTTGAAATTTATAATAAAATTAGTTTTTTTTTTAAAAGTAGATCATGTAACCTATGAAATTATAAAACATAATATAGTGAATCCAATGTAATAATATTAATCCAAAGTGTGATTATAAAATAATTTAGGGTCAACCTCTTTGGCAGATGGGTCGAGTTCAGGTTCCAAAAATCTACCCAATTAAAAAATTTGGAGAGGTCCGGGTCAACCCACCATCCTGAAATTGACTAGGATCTAACCCGATTTTGTCGCACATACATGATTCCTCCGCGATTCGTCACTTGGCCTGCACTCACGTCGTTCATTTGTAGTTGGATCGAAAGCAACAACAATGATTTCCCCATAGTCCTACATAGACCCGATTACTAGGGTTTGCTTTTCCTCTTCTCCCCTCGTTCTTCAGCTCCTTCAACCAATACAGCTGAGCTAGTGCTCGCTTGAAATTATAAATTACTGGGTATCCTTTCATCTGTAATTGGATCAGAAGCAGCAACAATGATGATAACAGCTAGAGCTCGCTTGACATTCAAACAAATACAGATCAAAACATACGACTGTGATAGGAGGAAACAACGACGATGACAAAACTTTCCCTTGCTTACAAAACATATTCCCATAGGCGATACGTCAAAATTTCTTCTGCAGGCGAATGCTCAGCTAGGGTTTCGTGTCAGGTCGGGTCTGAGTTGCATTTTCTAACATGTCTACCAAAATAGATCAGGTTTGGGTCGTGTCAAACAATAGCGTGTCAGTATCAGGTTCGACCCGAACACGACACGTAACGCAATTTTGACACCCCAAATCAAAATAGTTATCTATAATTTTTTCATTTATTTTAAAATATATTAAATATCCTTAAAAAAACCTAAATAATTTATATAGACTCATATATATATATATATATAATTCAAAATGAATACCTTAAGAATACCAATTAAAACTCAAATCAGACAGACTTATTACTCTTAATTACCCTAATTAAGTATTTTTTATGTTATTTTGATATATTTGCTATTATATATGAAACATTTAAAAATATTTAAATTTATTAACAACAACAACATCACCAATCCTTTATCCTACTATTTAAATTTATTAACATAAAATTTAATTATCTTAGACAAGACTATTGATATCTAATTTAGATTGATTATCCAAATAAATGGAATATATTGGATTCTAAGCAACCCAAATCTTGCAATTAAACTTTTATGGACTTTTACAATAATATTTAATACGTCAAGTATGACATCTTAAGTAGCTTAGTTGTAAGACCGATCACTACAAGAAAGTCATGGATTTGTAGTGAAAAAGTACGTCGCAAAATAAGGAAAATTAATCGCAAAAAGTCCCGTTGAAAAATTATTTGTGACAAAAAAAAAATCGTCCCAAATATTTGCAGCGGAAAATTTAAAAAAAAAAAAAAATCAAACCTAACCGATTGCCTGCCCGAGCTCACCTGACAGGCTGCCCTATCAAGCCTGACTGCTGCCTGCCCGCCTGACGGGCTACCCACGCCTAGTTGGACTGCTCACACCACATGACCTACCCGAGATTCAATCCCAATCCTATTCTCTTCCAAACCAGCTCATTCTCCACACGATCGTGAAGTAAATATACAACAAAACACTTTATATATATATATATATTATAAGTTATCTCACGGTGGATTTGCTGCGATGGAAATTTCTGCCGCTAATCCGTCACAAAAAAATCGTCATAAATCTGTCGTCATTTTCTACAAAAAAATAATCCGTCACAAATCCATAACTTTAGTGTAGTGTATTTCTTAATTTTAAACAACCAAGTCTATCTTGTATATATTTAATCCTAACGACTACATGATTTTAAAGGTGCATAGGTCGGTCTAGTTGACCATCCTTTCAAATTTTAATGGTAAGACAAGAAATTAGCCAACTTAACCTTCGGCAATATTTCATTTATGAATTCCATGCATTCTTTAGATTTGACCCGTTACTACCTTATCGCTATTTTTCATCTCAAATATAGAATTTTAGGTTGATATTCTTCTAAGTTATGTCATAAGTCCTCTCCCCTTAGTTATTTTTTGAATCTTGAGTTAATGAAATATAAAATTTTTTAAATAAAATTTGTCAACTTGAACATCAAATCAAACCTCAAAATGTGAAGCCAAATATAGAAGAGTATTCTTTCCTTCAAGTCTCTCAAAATAAATTACTCCTATATTTCGTCCTCTAGCTTCCTCACGAAATCAATTCCAAGTTAGCTCAATCAACATTTGAAACTTTCAAGATTAAGGCTTCGTTTGGGACGGCTTTTTTATTGCTTTCTAAAACGGAGTTTTAGTACAATTTTTTTAATTTTTGTACTAAAACTCCGTTTTAAAAAGCAATAAAAAAGCCGTCCCAAACGAAGCCTAAATCTTTTAAAATAAGATCTTTTAAAGCATATGGAAATTTAAATAGCTATTTTAATAAAAAATGTAATTATCCATTGAAGCTATCCCTTATAAAATCGTGCACCCTAAAATAAAATAATCACATTCAATCAAATAAATTAAGCACGAGAAAATCTTTACGAACATAAAAATTTTAAATTTTCATTATAGTAAAGATATGATATCTTTTAAGATAATATATTATTTTTTTGTCATATTCAATCATAAAATATTTTCAATTTTTTTGAGAAAAATTTTCAATCCCAAAAGCTCCTAAAGAGCCTTTCCATGATGAGAGATAGCTCAACCTAGCCTAAAATTTTGATCTCTACATTATATACGTCAAAATATAAAACTATATTTGTTCCTCAATTTTTATATGTAATAGTCAAGAGTTCAATCCATTCATTCATCAGCTTATCTTTTAACTCTTGACTATAAAATATTAAAACTAAAGGAAATGCAAAAACAAAATAAAACATAAATCTCAAATATGTCCTCACTCCACTAGATCCTAACCCTTGCTGAAAAATATGTAAAATCACAAAGTGAGCTCAGAGCTTAGTAAGCTACCAAAACTTACAATAGAAATCAATGTAATATAATATAAAAAACATGCATGTAATCATTAAGGATCAATTTATATTTATGTAAATCCTAACACACACACACACACACATATTATCTTGATCAAGCACAAATCTAGAGGCGAAAATGAACCAAAAACTTCAAAAATTAAATCTGGGAGCTCAAGAACTTCGATTTCAGCGAGCTTATAGTCAAACCGAGCATCTCAGAAATACGAAACCAACGACACCAAATTCAACTCTATCCGAATCTAAATGAGCCCAAATCAAGCACCCAAAGTGTTGTTGGAAAGCTCATACTGCAATTTGAGTTACTAAACGGACTCTGATTTTAACGAACTTATAGTCGAATCGAAGGGCTCGACAAGACAAATCCAACGAGCCCAAGATCACCAAATTCCAACATTGCTAAGACCTTCAAATGTCTAACGAACGATGCATGATCAAGGGATTTAATATCGACCGTCCATTCGATAACTCACTATTTACCCTTGACCTCACACCTATTTTCGAGCTATGCCACTCTAGAAAATCTATAAATAGACTCCTCATTTCTCATGAGAGGGGACCGAAAGCAAGAAGAAGAAGAGAAAAATAAGAGAAGGACAAGGAGAATCAGCACCTCCTCGACCACCACCGGAGTTCCTTCCGCCGCCTAAATAATGCCGGAATTCTGCTGGATATTCAGGTTACGTCGGAACTCTGCATAACTTTGTAACTGAATTTCAATTCAAAAGAAACTCATTGTAATCTGATCGTCCTAACTTGTGGATGAATCAGCCTCTTGTATCTCAAATGACACTAGTGGAACTTTTCAACTAAGCGTGGCCATGTGGTTTTTCCCCATTTCAGGATTTTCCACATAAAATCCTGGTGTTCTTTTATCTTATGTTTGTGTGTGCTAGATATTCATATAACGCTCAGACAAAAATTTCTAACTCTACTATCGCGTATATTCTAGCCCGCAACAGTTTGGCGCCGTCTGTGGGAACCACTATCCCACAACATCAAGTATTGCTATGATGGTCAACAGGCGCAGTAGTCATATCGTTGGTGCTTCTTGCACTAACTCCCGTCAGTCCAAAAGTCAGTCTATTAATCATAGACACCTGATGTCTTCCTCTTTCATCCTGGGGGGCAGAATGCTGCCATAAAAGGAACCTCGAGACCTTCTTTAGAAGAGAGAATCCAAAAGATGAAAGAATCTCATAATGAGATCCTTCAACTCCTGCCAGAAAATCGGCAACCGACACTAGCACAATGGGAGGAAGTTCTTCTCCCTCAGGATCCACCACGGGTTGAAGATGTTCAATTCGAACATCTTCAAATAGAGATTCATCTTCCTTCACCAAGAAGACATCCGCAATCACGACAGGATAATGAACTTGCTGAGATAGCAAGTTCTACACATCCTTCGCCCTCAACTCGGCAGCCTCGCGTTCTCACAAATCTCCCAGAAGACTTAGCCCAACCACATATTGCTGAACTCCCTCACAATGCCCTGTGTCAGGAACTACGAAGGTTGGTATGGGAAGAGTTCCCCTAAGGGGATGTGAGGAAAACTCTCAGACAAAGGGACTTCCAGGAGTCATCACCTCTAACTGAAGCTATTCTTCAGCATCCCATTCCGGTTGCATTCAAAGTCCCCAGCATCGAGTCGTACAATGAAACGTCTGACCCGTATAAGCATATTGACCACTATAGAACCATCATGCATATTCAGCGAGCCTCAAACATACTCTTCTATAAGGTCTTTCCTGCCACCCTTAAAGGATAGGGTCAAACGTGATTCTATTCGCCTCCGTCCGAGATGATCCCCTTATTTGTCAAATTGGCCAAAGCTTTCATCAAACAGTTCATAGTCAATCGAAGAATAGCTAAAAACTCTTCACATCTCTCTGGGATCCGTTAGAATGAAGGAGAATCATTAAAGGAGTATTTTCATTGATTTTTCACTGAAGCTCGACAAATTTCATGAGTAGATCCTGAACTCTTGAGAGGAGTCTTTCATGGAGACCTTCACCCTAGCCCCTTTTATGCAGCACTCATGCGTGACATCATTCCTTCATATGCCATTTTGATTCATCGTATAGAAGCTCAAATCTCGGTAGACGAAGCCATAAATGCTCATAGAAAATAGTTTAAGCAAACTAATGGGAAGCGCAAGGGTGCACCAGGGACGGATAATTCAACCTCATGATGAAAGAAGCAAGGGAAGAATAATCTACCTCCAAGACCTCCATTGCAATGATGAGAAACTCGATAGAAGGAGTACACTCCACTCTGTTGTGGATCTATGACTTATGATTTTGATGATATCAAACATTCTTGTTTATCTATAACTTCCTTATGTACTAACGTTTCAGGTTCACACGATCGGAGTGCAATTTAGAATCAGCTCAAGATTGGGTAGACTAGGTCTGAGTCAGTTTGTAATCTTTTTCCTTTCTTGAGTTAGTTGTAATTGGTATGGGATCTGTTGATTTGTAACTTGGAAGATTTCTTGTTATTCTTTATAAGATTTCTATTTTTGGTAATATCAACCGGGACGATATGTCCAAAAATAGAAACCCTAATTAGGGCATCCTCATTAAGGCAGCCTTTATTAGCTGATCGTCCTAGACGATGCCTGTATTAGCCAGGACGATAGTCTCAATTCAGAAAGAATCAGCCGCCATAATCAGTTTAGGAATTCTTTGTTTTAGGAAATCGGCCAGGACGATCTTTATATCGTCCAGGCCGATCTAACTCAATTATGCCTAAATTGATCTGGTATCTTTGGAAAGCATTAATGGTTGATTGATACGATCACATCATCCTGGTCGATCGCCTGATCAACCGGGACAATGTCCAGGATGATTTACATCGGACAGCTCAAATTCAGTGCGATGATCAGGACGATTGAAATCAGTTTTAAACTAATTTGCCTAGACGATCGTGACATCGGCCAGGATGATGTAACCAATTTTCTTCTGATTGTTCCAAATTGTCCCGGGCTGATGAGCTGAATTTGTACTAATCGGCTAGGACGATATACCTATCGTCCTGGATGATAATGTCGGCAACTTGCATTAATGAGCTTGTTTTGAGCTTTTCTATTTAAGCTTGGCATGACACTTTGTAAGTGTCTTTGGCAACCATTGTAGCTTCGTTCTTGTGGGAGAGACTTGAAGAGAGAGCTTGAAAGGGATGAAAGTTCGTTAGGGATGTTAAGCCCTACGAACTTAGTCCCAAGCTAACCAAGAGGGGGGGTGAATTGGCATTTTAAAAAAAAAAATATTTTCACAAAGAACAAAAATCACATAAACCAAAATCACACCACAAGAAAAATAAATAATGCGGAAATTAAAGTGTGGAAGCAATAAAATAATAACACAGAGATTTATAGTGGTTCGGTCAACTTGACCTACGTCCACTCCTTGGAGGCACCCTCCAAGTATTGCACTACAAACATGACTCTCCTTTAGCCCCCACGGCTAGGCGGAGAAGCCCTCACAAAGAACCTCTTTTTGCCACCCCGGCAAGGCAGAGAACCTATCTCATTCTGCTTCCTCCTGAAGCTGGCAGAGAACCACAACCAGATACTGACTCCTTACCTCTACCGACCCTTCCACAGACGAGAAACTCTAGACGAAGAAGAAGCAGAGCTGATTAAATCATACATTTTAATAAATCAAGTAAAATATATGATTTATATTAAAACTTGTTTATTAATTCTTTCAGACATTTACTATATTTCGAAAACATAAGGGATTTAATTGCGAATTTTATGGATGAAATATTTTAAATGTAGAAAACTTAATCTAAAATGCTCAAATAGTATTTTACCGAGGAAAAAAATTGTTAAGATAAATATATGATAAAAATAAAATAATATGCAAGAAAGATTTAAAGAAAGAAATTGAACTCAAGAACTTCAAGAGAAGTTTTTCGATGAAGTGTGTCATGTTGCAAATCTATTTTTCATGTCTTATGTTTTCATGATTGACAAACACTATTTCTCTTGGACAGCTTGTTGCTTCTAACTTTTCAGGAATCGAAGATCGGACAATCAAAAAGGAGCCAAGTTCATGAATGCGTAGGTTTAGGGTTGAGTCAGTCTGTACTTTTGTTTTTTACCTTTTGAGTCCACTTGTAATAGTCAAAGAGACTGATGCTATGTAACCCTTCACACACACACTTGAGAGACTTAGATTTTATGTTTTTACTCATATCGGCCAGGACGATTTCTTGGATCGGCCTGGACGATCAGCTTACAACAGAAAGTCTAAATAAGGATTCTTAATTAAGGCAGCCGACATTAACAGATCGTCCTGGATGATACGTGTATCGGCCAGGACGATAAGCTCAAAATAGAAAGAAGTAGCCGCCATAGTCAAGTATGATATACTGTATCTTTAAATTATCGGCCAGGACGATCCTCGGATCGGCCTGGACGATATTCACAATTTATGCCATAATTGTTCAGGGAATCAAGGGAGTAATTAAGGATGATTGATACGATCATATCGTCCTGGACGATCGCAAGATCGGCCAGGCCGATCTAGTCAAAAACCTTAAGTTACTTCAGGACGATCAATATCGGCCAGCCCATATCCAGGGCTATTGTCAGGATGATTTTCCTCTGATTTGAACTGATCGGCCAGGACGATCGTGAGATCGGCCTGGACGATCAAGCCAATTTTCAATCGTCCTGTTTTCCATCCAAGGCGATGCTCTGGCCGATCATCATTGATTTGTACTGATCGGCCAGGCCGATGTCCATATCGGCCTGGACGATATTGTCGGCAACTTGCAATTAATGAGCTCTTTTGAAGCTCTTCTATTTAAGAGCTCTTGTTCAACGTTTTTAAAAACCTTTGGCTGCTGTCTTGACCTGAGAAGACCTTGAGGAGAGAAAGAGAGAGAGAGGAGAGAGAGAGGATCTTGTGAGGGGGAGCTTGTGAGGGGTTTCACAAGGGTTGCTTCAAGGATCTCTCTGCGTCATCTTCGTCTAGAGTTTCTTGTCCATGGAAGGGTCGGTAGAGGTAAGGAGTTTTGCTTTTGGTTCTGGTTCTCTGCCAGCTTCAGGAGGAAGAAAAAGGAGATAGGTTCTCTGCCTTGCCGGGGTGGCAAAAAGGAGGTTCTTGTGAGGGTTTCTCCACCTAGCCATGGGAGCTAAAGGAGAGTCACTTTTTTGTAGTGCAATACTTGGAGGGTGCCTCCAAGGAGTGGACGTAGGTCGAGTCGACCGAACCACTATAAATTTCTGTGTTCCTTTTCTTGCTTCCGCACTTTTTTTGTGGTGTGATTTGGTTTATGTGATTTTATTTCTTTGTTTAAAAAGAAGTTTTTAAAATACCAATTCACCCCCCTCTTAGTTAGTTTGGGACTAAGTTCATAGGGCTTAACATCCCCATCGAACTTTCATGTCAACTCTTCAAGATCAAGGAGTTCATTTTGTAAAGATGTAGAGTATGTAGTTGAAATAGAAATCAAGATTATCCCTGCCAAAATTTATCTTAGAAAGAAAAAAAAAATAAAGGAGAATGTCCTCAAGTTTTTCAAGTTAAGAATAGTCATACATGAAGAGAATGGGAGGCTATTTATAAGCAAAAGGTAATTTGAACTAAATTTTAAAGTAATATTTTTATATTACTTTTCAAAACACTAACATAATATTTAAATATAAATAAATATTAAATTCAAATTTTTATAAAATTTACTAGTAAAATGGGCAAGTCAAAAAGTCTTTAAATATCTCTAAAAAGTATAAAAATTACAAGCGAGCTTGTAATATAAAAATTAGGTTATATTTGAAAATTTATAATAAAATTAGTTTTTTTAAAAAGTAGATCATGTAACCTATGAAATTTTAAAACATAATATAGTGAATCCAATGTAATAATATTAATCCAAAGTGTGATTATAAAATAATTTAGGGTCAACCTCTTTGGCAGATGGGTCGAGTTCAGGTTCCAAAAATCTACCCATTTAAAAAATTTGGAGAGGTCCAGGTCAACCCACCAACCTGAAATTGACTAGGATCTAACCCGATTTCCTCGCACAGACATGATTCCTCCGCGATTCGTCACTTGGCCTGCACTCACGTCGTTCATTTGTAGTTGGATCGAAAGCAACAACAATGATTTCCCCATAGTCCTGCATAGACCCGATTACTAGGGTTTGCTTTTCCTCCTCCCATCGTTCTTCAGCTCCTTCAACCAATACAGCTGAGCTAGTGCTCGCTTGAAATTATAAATTACTGGGTCTCCTTTCATCTGTAATTGGATCAGAAGCAACAACAATGACTATAACAGCTAGAGCACGCTTGACATTCAAACAAATACATATCAAAACATACGATTGTGATAGGAGGAAACAACGACGATGACAAAACTTTCCCTTGCTTAACAAAACATATTCCCAGAGGCGATACATCAAAATTTCTCCTGCAGGCGAATGCTCAGCTAAGGTTTCGTGTCAGGTAGGGTCTAAGTTGCATTTTCTAACATGTCTACCAAAATAGATCAGGTTTGGGTCGTGTCAAACAATAGCGTGTCAGTATTAGGTTCGACCCGAACACGACCCGTAACGCAATTTTGACACCCCAAATCAAAATAGTTATCTATAATTTTTTCATTTATTTTAAAATATATTAAATATCCTTAAAAAAACCTAAATAATTTATATAGACTCATATATATATATATATATATATATATATATAATTCAAAATGAATATCTTAAGAATACCAATTAAAACTCAAATCAGAGACTTATTACTCTTAATTACCCTAATTAACTATTTTTATGTTATTTTGATAAATTTGCTATTATATATGAAACATTTAAAAATATTTAAATTTATTAACAACAACAACATCACCAAGCTTTTATCCTACTATTTAAATTTATTAACATAAAATTTAATTATTTAAGACAAGACTATTGATATCTAATTTAGATTGATTATCCAAATAAATGGAATATATTGGATTCTAACCAACCCAAATCTTGCAATTAAACTTTTATGGACTTTTACAATAATATTTAATACGTCAAGTATGACATCTTAAGTAGCTTAGTTGTAAGACCGATCAGTACATGAAAGTCATGGATTTGTCGTGGAAAAATACGTCGCAAAATAAGGTAAATTCATCGCAAAAAGTGGCGTTGAAAAATTATTTGTGACGAAAAAAAATCGAACCTAACCGACTGCCTGCCCGAGCCCACCTGACAGGCTGCCCTAGCAAGCCTGACTGCTGCCCGCCCGCCTGACGGGCTACCCATGCCTAGTTGGACTGCTCACACCACATGACCTACCCGGGATTCGATCCCAGTCCTATTCTCTTCCAAACCAGCTCATTCTCCACACGATCGTGAAGTAAATATACAACAAAACACTTTATATATATATATATTATAAGTTATCTCACGGTGGATTTGCTGCGATGGAAATTTCTGCCGCTAATCCGTCACAAAAAAATCGTCATAAATCTGTCGTCATTTTCTACAAAAAAATAATCCGTCACAAATCCGTAACTTTAGTGTAGTGTATTTCTTAATTTTAAACAACCAAGTCTATCTTGTATATATTTAATCCTAACGACTACATGATTTTAAAGGTGCATAGGTCGGTCTAGTTGACCATCCTTTCAAATTTTAATGGTAAGACAAGAAATTAGCCAACTTAACCTTCGGCAATATTTCATTTATGAATTCCATGCATTCTTTAGATTTGACCCGTTACTACCTTATCGCTATTTTTCATCTCAAATATAGAATTTTAGGTTGATATTCTTCTAAGTTATGTCATAAGTCCTCTCCCCTTAGTTATTTTTTGAATCTTGAGTTAATGAAATATAAAATTTTTTAAATAAAATTTGTCAACTTGAACATCAAATCAAACCTCAAAATGTGAAGCCAAATATAGAAGAGTATTCTTTCCTTCAAGTCTCTCAAAATAAATTACTCCTATATTTCGTCCTCTAGCTTCCTCACGAAATCAATTCCAAGTTAGCTCAATCAACATTTGAAACTTTCAAGATTAAGGCTTCGTTTGGGACGGCTTTTTTATTGCTTTCTAAAACGGAGTTTTAGTACAATTTTTTTAATTTTTGTACTAAAACTCCGTTTTAAAAAGCAATAAAAAAGCCGTCCCAAACGAAGCCTAAATCTTTTAAAATAAGATCTTTTAAAGCATATGGAAATTTAAATAGCTATTTTAATAAAAAATGTAATTATCCATTGAAGCTATCCCTTATAAAATCGTGCACCCTAAAATAAAATAATCACATTCAATCAAATAAATTAAGCACGAGAAAATCTTTACGAACATAAAAATTTTAAATTTTCATTATAGTAAAGATATGATATCTTTTAAGATAATATATTATTTTTTTGTCATATTCAATCATAAAATATTTTCAATTTTTTTGAGAAAAATTTTCAATCCCAAAAGCTCCTAAAGAGCCTTTCCATGATGAGAGATAGCTCAACCTAGCCTAAAATTTTGATCTCTACATTATATACGTCAAAATATAAAACTATATTTGTTCCTCAATTTTTATATGTAATAGTCAAGAGTTCAATCCATTCATTCATCAGCTTATCTTTTAACTCTTGACTATAAAATATTAAAACTAAAGGAAATGCAAAAACAAAATAAAACATAAATCTCAAATATGTCCTCACTCCACTAGATCCTAACCCTTGCTGAAAAATATGTAAAATCACAAAGTGAGCTCAGAGCTTAGTAAGCTACCAAAACTTACAATAGAAATCAATGTAATATAATATAAAAAACATGCATGTAATCATTAAGGATCAATTTATATTTATGTAAATCCTAACACACACACACACACATATTATCTTGAGCAAGCACAAATCTAGAGGCGAAAATGAACCAAAAACTTCAAAAATTAAATCTGGGAGCTCAAGAACTTCGATTTCAGCGAGCTTATAGTCAAACCGAGCATCTCAGAAATACGAAACCAACGACACCAAATTCAACTCTATCCGAATCTAAATGAGCCCAAATCAAGCACCCAAAGTGTTGTTGGAAAGCTCATACTGCAATTTGAGTTACTAAACGGACTCTGATTTTAACGAACTTATAGTCGAATCGAAGGGCTCGACAAGACAAATCCAACGAGCCCAAGATCACCAAATTCCAACATTGCTAAGACCTTCAAATGTCTAACGAACGATGCATGATCAAGGGATTCAATATCGACCGTCCATTCGATAACTCACTATTTACCCTTGACCTCACACCTATTTTCGAGCTATGCCACTCTAGAAAATCTATAAATAGACTCCTCATTTCTCATGAGAGGGGACCGAAAGCAAGAAGAAGAAGAGAAAAATAAGAGAAGGACAAGGAGAATCAGCACCTCCTCGACCACCACCGGAGTTCCTTCCGCCGCCTAAATAATGCCGGAATTCTGCTGGATATTCAGGTTACGTCGGAACTCTGCATAACTTTGTAACTGAATTTCAATTCAAAAGAAACTCATTGTAATCTGATCGTCCTAACTTGTGGGATGAATCAGCCTCTTGTATCTCAAATGACACTAGTGGAACTTTTCAACTAAGCGTGGCCATGTGGTTTTTCCCCGTTTCAGGATTTTCCACATAAAATCCTGGTGTTCTTTTATCTTATGTTTGTGTGTGCTAGATATTCATATAACGCTCAGACAAAAATTTCTAACTCTACTATCGCGTATATTCTAGCCCGCAACAGTTTGGCGCCGTCTGTGGGAACCACTATCCCACAACATCAAGTATTGCTATGATGGTCAACAGGCGTAGTAGTCATATCGTTGGTGCTTCTTGCACTAACTCCCGTCAGTCCAGAAGTCAGTCTATTAATCATAGACACCTGATGTCTTCCTCTTTCAACCTGGGGGGCAGAATGCTGCCATAAAAGGAACCTCGGGACCTTCTTTAGAAGAGAGAATCCAAAAGATGAAAGAATCTCATAATGAGATCCTTCAACTCCTGCCAGAAAATCGGCAACCGACACTAGCACAATGGGAGGAAGTTCTTCTCCCTCAGGATCCACCACGGGTTGAAGATGTTCAATTCGAACATCTTCAAATAGAGATTCATCTTCCTTCACCAAGAAGACATCCGCAATCACGACAGGATAATGAACTTGCTGAGATAGCAAGTTCTACACATCCTTCGCCCTCAACTCGGCAGCCTCGCGTTCTCACAAATCTCCCAGAAGACTTAGCCCAACCACATATTGCTGAACTCCCTCACAATGCCCTGTGTCAGGAACTACGAAGGTTGGTATGGGAAGAGTTCCCCTAAGGGGATGTGAGGAAAACTCTCATACAAAGGGACTTCCAGGAGTCATCACCTCTAACTGAAGCTATTCTTCAGCATCCAATTCCGGTTGCATTCAAAGTCCCCAGCATCGAGTCGTACAATGAAACGTCTGACCCGTATAAGCATATTGACCACAATAGAACCATCATG
This sequence comes from Dendrobium huoshanense, assembly GCA_016618105.1. Lineage (NCBI taxonomy): Eukaryota > Viridiplantae > Streptophyta > Magnoliopsida > Asparagales > Orchidaceae > Dendrobium > Dendrobium huoshanense. The sequence goes on from CM028345.1 coordinate 22,468,518, forward strand.
CATATTCAGCGAGCCTCAAACGTACTCTTCTATAAGGTCTTTCCTGCCACCCTTAAAGGATAGGGTCAAACGTGATTCTATTCGCCTCCGTCCGAGATGATCCCCTTATTTGTCAAATTGGCCAAAGCTTTCATCAAACAGTTCATAGTCAATCGAAGAATAGCTAAAAACTCTTCACATCTCTCTGGGATCCGTTAAAATGAAGGAGAATCATTAAAGGAGTATTTTCAATGATTTTCACTGAAGCTCGACAAATTTTATGAGTAGATCCTGAACTCTTGAGAGGAGTCTTTCTTGGAGACCTTCACCCTGGCCCCTTTTACGCAGCACTCATGCGTGACATCATTCCTTCATATGCCATTTTGATTCATCGTATAGAAGCTCAAATCTCGGTAGACGAAGCCATAAATGCTCATAGAAAATAGTTTAAGCAAACTAATGGGAAGCGCAAGGGTGCACCAGGGACGAATAATTCAACCTCATGATGAAAGAAGCAAGGGAAGAACAATCTACCTCCAAGACCTCCATTACCATGATGAGAAACTTGATAGAAGGAGTACACTCCACTCTGTTGTAGATCTATGGCTTATGATTTTGATGATATCAAACATTCTTGTTTATCTATAACTTCCTTATGTACTAACGTTTCAGGTTCACATGATCGGACTGCAATTTGGAATCAGCTCAATATTGGGTAGACTAGGTCTGAGTCAGTTTGTAATCTTTTTCCTTTCTTGAGTTAGTTGTAATTGGTATGGGATCTGTTGATTTGTAACTTGGAAGATTTCTTATTTTTCCCTATAAGATTTCTATTTTTAGTAATATCAACCGGGACGATATGTCCAAAAATAGAAACCCTAATTAGGGCATCCTCATTAAGGCAGCCTTTATTAGCTGATCGTCCTAGACGATGCGTGTATTAGCCAGGACGATAGTCTCAATTCAGAAAGAATCAGCCACCATAATCAGCTTAGGAATTCTTTGTTTTAGGAAATCGGCCAGGACGATCTTTATATCGTCCAGGCCGATCTAACTCAATTATGCCTAAATTGATCTGGTATCTTTGGAAAGCATTAATAGTTGATTGATACGATCACATCGTCCTGGTCGATCGCTTGATCAACCGGGACGATGTCCAGGATGATTTACATCGGACAGCTCAAATTCAGTGCGATGATCAGGACGATTGAAATCGATTTTAAACTAATTGGCCTAGACGATCGTGACATCGGCCAGGATGATGTAACCAATTTTCTTCTGATTATCCCAAATTATCCCGGGCTGATGAGCTAAATTTATACTAATCGGCTAGGACGATATACCTATCGTCCTGGATGATAATGTCGGCAACTTGCATTAATGAGCTTGTTTTGAGCTTTTCTATTTAAGCTTGACATGACACTTTGTAAGTGTCTTTGGCAACCATTATAGCTTCGTTCTTGTGGGAGAGACTTGAAGAGAGAGCTTGAAAGGGATGAAAGTTTGTTAGGGATGTTAAGCCCTATGAACTTAGTCCCAAGCTAACCAAGAGTGGGGTGAATTGGCATTTAAAAAAAAAAATATTTTCACAAAGAACAAAAATCACATAAACCAAAATCACACCACAAGAAAAATAAATAATGCGAAAATTAAAGTGTGGAAGCAATAAAATAATAACACAGAGATTTATAGTGGTTCGGTCAACTTGACCTACGTCCACTCCTTGGAGGCACCCTCCAAGTATTGCACTACAAACGTGACTTTCCTTTAGCCCCCACGGCTAGGCGGAGAAGCCCTTACAAAGAACCTCTTTTTGCCACCCCGGCAAAGCAGAGAACCTATCTCATTCTGCTTCCTCCTGAAGCTGGCAGAGAACCACAACCAGATGCTGACTCCTTACCTCTACCGACCCTTCCACGGACGAGAAACTCTAGACGAAGAAGAAGCAGAGCGATCCTTGAAGCAACCCTTGTGAATCCCCTCACAAGCTCCCCCTCACAAGATCCTCTCTCTCTCTCCCTCTCTCTCTCTCTTTCTCTCCTCAAGGCCTTCTCAGGTCAAGGAAGCAGCAAAAAGGTTGTTCAAAATGTTGAACAAGAGCTCTTAAATAGAAGAGCTTCAAAGGAGCTCATTAATTGCAAGTTGCCGACAATATCGTCTAGGCCGATATGGACATCGGCCTGGTCGATCAATACAAAACTCAGAAGATCGGCCAGAGCATCGCCTTGAAAGCAAACTTGGACGATTTAAAATTAGCTTGATCGTCCAAGCCGATCTCACGATCGTCCCGGCCGATCAGTTCAAATCAGAGAAAAATTATCTAGAATATAGCCTTGAATTCAAGCTGGCCGATATTTATCATTCTGAAGTTACTAAGGTTTTTAAATAGATCGTCCTGGCCGATCCTGTGATCGTCCAAGATGATATGATCGTATCAATCATCCTTAATTACTCCCTTTATTTCTTGATCAATTAAGGCATAATTTGTGAATATCGTCCAGGTCGATCAATGATCGTCCTGGCCGATTATTTAAAAATACAGTATACCTTAATTATCTATGGCGGCAACTTCTTTCTGTTTTGAGCTTATCGTCCTGGCCGATACATGTATCATCCAGGCCGATCTGTTAATGTCGGCTGCCTTAATTAAGAATCCATATTTAGACTTTCTATTTTAAGCCTGATCGTCGAGGACGATGTTAATATCATCCTGGACGATATGAGTAAAAACAAAAATTCTAATTCTCTCAAGTGTGTGTGTGTAGGGTTATTTAGCATCAGTCTCTTTGACCATTACAAATAGACTCAAGAAGAGAAAAAACAAAGTACAGACTGACTCAACCCTAAACCTACGTAATATTGAACTGACTTCGTTTGTTCATCCGATCTTCGATTCCTGAAAAGTTAGAAGCGACATGCAGTCCAAGAGAATCAATAGTATTTGTCAATCATCAAAACATAAGTCATGAAAATAGATTTACAATAAGGGAGTGAGGAACGGGTGAAGTATGAGAGGGAGAAGATCCTATGAGGGGGAGACTCAAGGGAGTGTGGAGGGGATTCCAAACGGTTTCTCCGGCATGCTTGCATCTTAATACCGTCGAATTCAAGGCTCATCTCAAGGGAAGTTCACCAAAGAAGAAGATCTCTTTGGTGTCAAAGGACCCGGCAACTCCGCCGCACCGGGGAAGGTGGAAGTGATTTTGTAAGGGCTTCTCCGCCTAGCTGTGGGGGCTAAAGGAGAGACACTTGTTTAGTGCAATACTTGGAGGGTGCCTCCAAGGAGTGGACGTAGGTCAAGATTTGACCGAACCACTATAAATCTGGTGTGTTCTTTTATTATTATCGCTACCGCATTTATTTAATTTCCGCACTTTATTTGTGGTAATTTGGTTTGTGATTTTATTTCTTTGTGTAAAGATTTTTTTTTTTAATACCAATTCACCCCCCCCCCCCCCCCCTCTCTTGGTTAGCCTTGGGCCAGTTCTACAGGGCTTAACATCCCTAACAAACTTTTTAGTGCCATCAGAGCACTTTCAAAGTGTCTCTCCCTCATTACTTCCGCATTTAATTTTCGCACTTTGATTTCTGTGGTAATTTTGGTTTGAGTTTTATCTTTGGTTTTAAAGTTATCCAATTCACCTCTTTCTTTGTTAGCCTTGGGCCAATTCTATAGGGCTTAACATCCCTAATGAACTTTCTAGTGCCATCAGAGCACTCTCAAGTGGTACCACTTGAGAGTGCTCTGATAGAACTAGAAAGTTCGTTAGGAATGTTAAGCCCTATAGAACTGACCCAAGGCTAACCAAGAGGGGGGTGAATTGATATTTAAAAAAAATCTTTACACAAAGAAATAAAATCACAAACCAAATCACCACAAACAAAGTGCGGAAATTAAATAAATGTGGAAGCGATAATAAGAAAAGAACACACTGGATTTATAGTGGTTCGGTCAAACCTTGACCTACGTCCACTCCTTGGAGGCACCCTCCAAGTATTGCACTAAACAAGTGTCTCTCCTTTAGCCCCCACAACTAGGCGGAGAAGCCCTTACAAAATCACTTCCACTTTCCCCGGTGCGGCAGAGTCGCCGGGTTCTTTGACACCAAAGAGATCTTCTTCTTTGGTGAACTTCCCTCGAGACAAGCCTTGCCATGACGAGAAACTCAATAGGAGAAGGAGTACACTCCACTTAATATATCTCAAGAAAATAGTTTAAGCAAACTAATGGGAAGCGCAAGGGTGCACCAGGGACGGATAATTCATCCTCACGATAAAAGAAGCAAGGGAAGAATAATCTACCTCCTAGACCTCCATTGCTATGAAGAGAAACTCGATAGGAGGAGTACACTCCACTCAATATATCTCAAGAAAATGTATTAATGGCTATCCAAAATCAAGATACAATGAAATAGCCACATCCTTTAAAGCCGAACACAGGAAATCAAGATCAGTACTGCTACTTTCAGCATAGTCGTGGCCACACTATCAAAGCCTGTAGACAACTCAAGGAGGAGATTGAAAGGCTTATCCGTCAAGGCTATCTTCGATAATTTATTCGAGATTAACCTACCCGAGAGGAAACTCGTCCCGCTGGAGGGAAAAATCAATAACCAAGACCACCGTTGAATAATCGAATAATAATTGGTGAAATCGAGACAATCACTGGAGGCCCCTTATTATCTGACCAGGTCTTTTGGCTGTAAATGAAAATCCAACTCCAAAGAAAGCTCGTATAGATCACTCTATCACCTTTAATGATTCTGATCTGGAGGGAGTAAAAGACCCTCATAAAGATCTGCTTGTTATCAATGCAAGCATAAGTGACCCATGTTATAATGTAAAAAGAATTCTTGTGGACAACGGAAGCACCGTAGATGTCATGTTCTATTCATGTTTTCTCAATAGATCACAAGAAGTGGAAAAACTCTTGTATGCCAGGTTCATACGAGAGGTGCACTATCCTACTTGGCTGGCAAATATTGTCATGGTGTGGAAGGGGAGTAGAGAGTGGAGAATGTGTATAGATTATACATATCTCAATAAAATCAGTCCGAAAGATAGCTTTTTGCTTCCTCGTATTAACCAATTAGTCGATACCACCTCTGGACATCAGATGTTGAGCTTTATGGACGCCTACTCTAGCTATAATCAAATAAAAATGAATCATGCTGATGAACAAGCGACATCTTTTCAAATAGACAGGGCTTTTATTATTATCGGGTGATGCCCTTCGAGCTCAAGAATGCTGGAGCAACTTATCAACGCCTCACGAATAAGGTTTTCAAAACCCTTATTGGACGTAACATGGAGGTGTACGTAGACGACATGTTGGTAAAGAATCTTGAAAAATCTCAACATATCTCTGACTTGGAGCAGTACTTTCATTTGTTGAGATATTACAATATGCAGCTCAACCTTGCCAAATACGTATTTGGAGTCACTTCTAAAAACATTTTGGGGTTTATGGTAACCCATAGAGGAATCGAAGCTAATCCCGAAAAGATCAAGGCTTTAAGAGATATGGTGCCACCTAAGAACATCAATGAGGTCCAAAGGCTAAATGAGAGAATTGAAGCATTTTCTCATTTCCTAGCACGTTCAGGAGATAAGTATCTACCTTTATTCAAAGTGCTCAGAGGCGCTCGCAGCTCTGGGTTCCAATGGATAGATGAATGCCAAGAAGGCTTTGAACAGCTATGAAAGTATTTGGCATCCTCGTCTCTACTTTCTAAACCAACGCCTGGAGAAACATTATATTTATACATAATTATTTCTGCCCAAGCCATCAGTTCTGTCTTGGCACGAGAAAAGAATGATGTACAACGTCCCATCTATTATGTTAGTAGAATTATATCTGAAATAGAGGGACGTTATACCCTAGCGGATAAGATAGTATTGGCGTTAGTTTATTCTGTCAAAAAATTATGCCTTTACTTTTAAGCCCACTCAATTGGGGTTTACACAAATCTGCCGCTAAAAAGTATTCTGCAGAAGCCAGAAGCATCAGGTAGGATAGTTAAGTAGTCTGTAGAGCTGGGAGAATTCGACTTCCACTACTTGCCCAGGCCTGATATCAAATCTCAAGCACTTGCAGATTTTGTAGTTGAATGCACTGTCTCAGTATCCGATGTTCAACCGAGTACTTTGCCTTCCCCTCCATGTTAGACGTTGTATGTCGATGGAGCTTCTAGAAGTTTCGACACTGGGGCTGGGATTTTATTAATCTCTCTGCATAAAGTTACTCTCAAATATGGGCTCCAACTCAAGTTTTCGGCAACAAACAATACAGCATAATACAAGGCCCTTATTGTTGGATTAAGACTGGCAATTGATTGTGAAGTGCAAAACCTAGTAGTCCACATTGATTCTCAACTAGTCACCTCTCAGGTAGAGGGGGATTTTGATATCCACAATCAACAACTAGCCCAGTATTTCTGCATTGTGAAATCACTCTTAGCCCACATAAGAGAATATCAGATCATACATGTCCTCCGAGAGCATAATGCAAGAGCAGATGCTCTTTCAAAACTTGCAACATCAACGACAGGAGACATCTATAAGAGAAAGTGTATCGAGGAGATCTACTTTCCAAGTATTCAATATCCGTGGGTCATACAATCAATCGATGAATCAAGAGAGGCGTCTTGGATCGATCCCATCTTATCTTTTTTAAAAGATGGGGTACTGCCTAAAAAACCCAGGCTGCAACAAGACTTCAAAGACAAGCAGTAAATTTTACCATTATTAGAGGTGAGTTATATAAGCACGCCTTCATTGGACCATATCTCAAGTGTCTCCTGCCTTTAGAAGCTGATTACGCACTTCGAGAAGTTCATTCAGAAGTTTGTGGAGAACATTTGGGAGGAAGAGCATTGATTTATAAGATCATGAGATAAGGATTCTATTGGCCTACAATGAAATAGGACGCACTTGAGTTTACACATAGCCAAGGGAATTGATATAATGGGATCCTTACCTATAGCCAAGGGATAACAAAAATTCATCATCCTGGCTATAGATTACTTCACCAAGTGGGTAGAAGCAGAACCCTTGGCAAAGATTACCGAACCAAATGCCAAACAATTCTTATGGAAGAATATAATCTGTCACTTTGGCATCCCTGCAAAAGTCATCACCGACAATGGGACTTAGTTTACTGGGAAGATCTTTACATCCTTCTATAAAGATTTTCATATTCAATTCATCCACACAGCTATCACCCATCCTCAGGCTAATTGGTAAATAGAGGTTATAAATCAAACAATTCTTAAAGGGTTGAAGACACGCCTAGGGAAGGTTGGGGGGAAATGGGCTGAAAAACTCTCAAATGTCCTTCGGGCTTATCGAACCACAGCCAGGACTCCTATAGGAGAAACCCCATATAACCTCTGTTTCGGTACAGAAGCAGTCATACCAGTTGATATTGGAGTCCCGAGCAATAGAGTCCAAACTTTTGACTTCAATAACAATGAGGAGAGGTTCAGGACAAATTTAGATCTCCTCCCTAAAGTACGAGATGAAGCCTCACTCGGAACCAGTGCATACCACCAATGAATTGCTCGTCACTACATTCAAAGAGTAAAACCTCGACCCATTTCCATTGGAGACTTAGTTCTGCGAAGCATCGAAGCCGCTGGGAAGAGACCTCAGCGCAATAAGCTCTCCCCCATCTTGGAAGGTCCTTACTTGGTGGCAGTTATGATCAAGCCTGGAACCTTCAAACTAAAGGATGCTAGTGGAAAAATGATCACCAGAACTTGGAATGTGGGCAACCTTCGTAATTACTATCAGTAGAAGTTGATACTAGTGTCTGTTTGGTGTGATGTTGTTCGTAGTATTTGTCTTATTTTATGTCCCCTCAAGTAAATGTGCTTTGTATCTTTCAAGTTTTTCGTGCATCCCGTGTGTGTTGATTGTAGAAGAACATTTTTTTTTGTATCCCTAAGTTTTACTAGAAAATTATTATACTGTCTTATATAATATAATAATGTGATGTTCACTTTGTTGTGATACCATCTCCTCTTCTCAAACTCTTTTTTTTTGTGATTCAAGAGATACAAAATTTACATTGTATCTCAATCACTAAATGATCAATCCCAGGGGGATTCAATCCGACCTCTTCCATATAGAGTAAAATCATCAAGTAACAACCTCGGATAGGTCAGGGAATCCAAGGAGGATATCTCTCGCAATCACTTAAGTCAGAAAAGCTGCCAAAATATTTCTCATTGAAATAAAAGTTGAATCAATTTCATATGCATGTGAAAAATTGATAAATATCTTTTTTATAACTCACTAAAACATCAAATACATCACACAAAAATATTAAACACAAGAAACACACATATAATCACCACAAAGAAAACAAAAGTGATACATACAACATCAAAATAATCCTACAGGATATCAAGATCATCCTTGTATTCATCCAAAGAAAGAACATACTGCAACACACTCTCTAACTTTTCACCACCAGAGTCTGAAGAAGGATCACCAGAAGCCTGGCTGGGAGTCAACCCCTCAATCTCCCCTCTGTTCTTACGCTGCACTACATGAACACCATTCATGAAACCTTTGATGAAGCCATCTTCTATAAGCTCTATCTCTAAAGCCTTCACCTCTACATCATAAATATGATCGCGAGCTTCCTGAACTTGGTCCTCAACAATCATCTTGAAGGCATAAGATTTATTGAACTCTTCTACGGCTGCAGACAGTGACAACCGAGCTTCCTTCTTTGACAATATATTCAGGAGCTTCTTATTCTCAGCTTCAAGGATTTGCTGATCTTTCAATTGTTGGTTGTTCATCGCCTGTGCCTCCACCAACTTTATATGTAAACGATCCATTGCTCATTCTAGGAGGAGGCTAAAGTGATCCTATTTGACAATTCTGCTCTACACTATTCAAGTTGATCCTCCACCATCTTCATCTCCTTCAGTTTACCGTCATATTTCTTCTTATATTCCCCCTGAAGGTATTTAACCTTCATGAATTCATCGTTCCAGTCATCCAAGGTTTTATTCACCTCAAGTTGTTGTTCCAAATGAAATAGCAAGTGAGAAATATATCCCTGAAAATGTATATATATATATATATATATATATATATATATATATATATATATATATATATATATATATATATATATATATATATATATATATATATATATATATATATATATATATATATATATATATATATATATATATATATATATATATATATATATATATATATATATATATATATATATATATATAAGGGAAAAGGAGAGAGGGTGAACTCACCAACTCATCAGCTCGTCGATGATCAATGCACTTATTTTTAAAACATCCTCTGGAATGTAAATCTTGGACGGAGAGAAACGAGGACCTTTGCTGGCAACTGTCAAAACTTCATCCGACTTTTTCTTCTTTGACGCCTACAAATCTCCCTCACTCTCTGGTCGCTTAGATTGACCTTTTTGGGTCTCTAAAACTTTCACATATTTCTTCAATATCTATGCATGCGATCTCCCTGCTTGAGTAGATAATCCCACCTTGAATAAGTATTCTTCATCTATGTATCTGCTCAAATAATGCACCTCATAACGGAGGGCATCAATGTCAGGAAGCTTCAGAATCCTCAATAAATCTTTCACTTCCATGTGAAAGGGGATGGGCAACTCCTTCAACTTTCCCCATTTTTCTTGAAGGCTCCAATCATTTTGCATAAAAAAAAGCTGCTAATCCATTCTTTCGATGGGTCCCGGGTGCGAATATCCAACCACTAGGATCTGAAGGAGATACGACCCTACATATCGCTAAAGAGACGCCCCATCCAAGAAAGACAATCTGAAGACTACACCACTCCACAGTCTCTGAAAAGCACAATCAGGCCCATTACGATCGACATGGCTCTGTAGGAAAATTTAGATAAACTCACTCCACAGATCGTCAGAATGTTAATCAATTCAGGAGGTAGTGAAAATCGCAGCCCGCTCGCAAACTAAATTCGTACACCATCACATATCCCGGGGGAGGAAAGCAAGCGCGATCAGATCTCGCCGGCACTTTCATCACCAGATCGTTAGGAAAATGGAAATTTTTCCTAAAAGAAATGAAGGAATCATCAGTGATGGTGGAGATAACATCATCAATCTTCAATGCCTTGTGGATCTTTTTGGCGCCCTTAGATCAGTCGTTAAGAAGATCTTCTTTGGCGGGAGGATTTTTTATGGACGCGTGATCACCCATTCTAACTTCTGTACTAAAGAGGGGCGCAAATCTGAATAGAAAAAATCAACTACAAAAGATAGCAGAAAACATCTAGAGTACGAAGAAAAATGGGGGAGAAAGAAAGAGGAACAGGAGAAGTCTCCAACTTCTGTACTAAAGAGGGGCGCAACTCTGAGTAGGGAAAATAACCTATGAAAGATAGCGGAAAACCTCTAGAGAAGAAAGAAAAATATGAGAGAAAGGAAGAAAATAAGAAGAAATCTCCAACCTCTGTACAAGAGGAGGCGCACTAAGTCGAGTAGGGAAAATCACCTACTCAAAAATAGCGAAAAGCCTCAACTATCAGAGGCTAGAGGGAGAAGAAGAGAATGTGCAATTTTTCTAAAGGCCTTAGGGGCCTATTCATAGTCTTCAAAGGAGAAGAGGGTAGATTTTAGCATTTTTCAAAATTCTAAAATTTTCTTAATTTTTTTCAATTTTTTTAGGAATTTTTACGAGCCAAAAAATACATTTTTCGACAGGTGGAGCCCGCTTAAGTCGGTGGCAGCAAGCTCCCACCCGAAATCGGCGCCAATCTGCGAGCGCAACACGGGGATCGTAGAGGCCAGCCGCAGCAGCGTGCAAAACACGCGTGGCCAACTGCAGCAGCGGTGGCAGCGGACGCAGCTTAAGCGCGGGCGCGGTCCAACCCAAGCGCGGGCGTGCGGTCCAGCCTAGGCTGCGCGCGGGTACTGGTAGCCGTAGCACGCGCGCGCTAAAGCGGTTTCGCGCCGCCACCGGCGGCGATGGCGGCCGGCTAGCTGGTTCGACTGGTTTGACTGCCAGGTTTGTTTTGGGTCCATTTGTTTTCCCCAGAAAGACCAAATTGAACGTTTTTGGGATCCCTGGGACCATTTTTCAACGTTCCTGACTCAATTTCTGCACCTTCAGAGCCATTCAGAGCTCCTACACGTAAGATTAATTCTAACTCACTCAGAAAAAATTTCCCAAAATTTGTGACGTGTATTTTGGCTCTTGGAGCTATGACGTCCAAAAATAGGGGGGCAACTGAAATATTCTCAAAAAAATATCTTGATCAAGCATGAATATTGAGGCAAAACTGAACCGAAAACTTTAATAATCAAATCTGTGAGCTCCAGAACACCGATTTCAGCGAGCTTATAGTCAAACTGAGATAGACCTGTCAATTTCGGGTTACGGGTCGAACCCGACCCGACCCGTAACTGACCCGAATTTTATAAACGGGTCGGTTTTCGAAACCCGAAACCGACCCGTCTCGGTTTCGGGTCAACCCGACCCGACCCGGTTACGGAAGTGACACGGAGTTGCGGACGCGGCTAAGGCGCGGAACTGCGGCTGAGGCGCGGACGTCGGAAGCCGAACGCGGACGCTGGCCGCGGAACTGCGGCTGTGAGGCTCAAGTGCCGAAGCAGCGGAGCTGCCGCGCAGGCGGTGCGACGTGACGCGGGTTGCACTGCGAGGTCCGCGATATGACGCGGGTCGCACCGCTCAGGAGAGCAGACTAGCGCAGACGGTGCGACGTGACGTTTGCCTGGGGCAGCGGGCAGCTCGGGCTGGGGGCCTAGGGTAGCGGGCAAGGGGCAAGGGCGGGAATAAAATTTTTTTAAATTAAACAGGTTTTCGGGTTGACCCGGAAACCCGTCGGGTCAACCCGAACCCGACCCGTTTTTGCAAACGGGTCGGTTTTCCGGACCCGAACTCGACCCGCTTCGGGTTCGGGTCAACCCAAACCCGAAAATTCCGGGTCGGGTTCGGGTCGAGTTTTCGGGTCGGGTCGAATATTGACAGGTCTAAACTTAGCATCTCGGAAATACGAATCCAACGACACCAAATTCAAATCGATCCGAGCCCAAATGAGCCCAAATCAAGCACCCGAAGTGCTGTTGGAAAGCTTATACCGCAATTTAGTTACCAAACGGTCTATGATTTTAACGAGCTTATAGTCGAATCGAAGGGCTCGATGAGACAAATCCAATGAGCCCAAGATCACCAAATTCCAACATCATTAAGACCTTCAAATGTCTAATGAACGGTGCATGATCAAGGGACTCAATATCGACCGTCCATTCGACCACTCTGTAATATTTCAATCTGCTCCAGGATCGTCCAGGACGATCTGGATCGTCCGGGGACGATCAGTTGTAAATCAGCTCCAGATTTTGCCCAGTTTTGCTCCAGGTGATTTTCTGTATGTATCGTCCAGGCCGATCGGGGACATCGGCCAGGCCGATTGACACTGTTCATAAGGATCGGCCTGATCATCGCCCTGGAGTATCGGCCAGGCGATTTTGGTTTGGTCTGATCGTCCAGGACGATCTGGACGATCGGCCAGGCCGATCTGAAGAGGATTTAAGGAAATCAGTCGTTTTGAAGAGAGAGAAATTAAAAAAAAATAAAATATCTGATTTTCAGCTTTGAGGAGAGAGAAAAAGAGAAATTTGGAAAAGTTGATTTCGGGAAGACGCGGAGCCGTTTTCGTTCGAAGTGACTGTTGAGGAAATTGCTGTGCTCGAGGTAAGGCACATTCCGTCTTTCTCAATTTTCAGTTCCGTCGCAGTTGGCGGTATTTTCTGTCCGAATTTCGTTTTCATTACGGTTTTTCGTCCGTATCTTTTGATTGGTTCAGTTTTTACCGCGTAAGTTTCTGTATGTTGTTGACGTGCCGAGTGTGCACATTTTGGTTATTTTCTGAAGATTTTTGTCCGGGTATTTTTGATTCGGCGATGTTTTTCGTAGACTATAATTTTCTGTGAAATTGGAAATTATCTGTGCAGTAGAATAAATGTTCTGGAATATGATTATCTATGTTCTGTGCGAATTCGGTGAATTTTCTTTGCAGGAAATTTTGTGTAAATTCTGTATACTGCCGTTGTGCTGCCCGATTTTTGGGTAATCTTCTGAATTGTTCGGATTTCTTCTGAATTGAAATGCTATGTGTATAAGCTATAAAAAGGGAGTTATAAGGGGCCTGAATCCTATGAGATTCAGTTAGTGAAACGGGAAATCTGAAATGAGCTCAAATCTGAAATCTGATATCTGTTCTGTTCCGGATCCGATGAATTTTGTTCTGGTGCTATAAGCACATCTGTTTTGGTGCCGTGAGCACAAAGGGAGACATAAGGGGCCTGGATCCTATGAGATTCAGTCAGTGTCTGGGATGGGAGGCATAAGGGGCCGGAATCCGTAGAGATTCCGTTAGTGTCAGGGCATTTAGCTATATGTATCTGTTCTGTACGAAATTTTGATTCTGATATGATATGATCTGCGAATCTGATTTCTGATTTCTGTATAATTCTAACTCCGTTGATTTATTCTGTTCTGTGATCTGATCTGTACGATTCTGATTCTGATTTGATATCTGTCCGTATAAGTTCTGATTTCTGATTCTATTCTGATTTCTATCTGATGAGTTGGTTTTGGTTTCTGAGAATTTAGATTGGTGGTTTGTTGCTTTGCTGAGCTGTTGAGCTCACCCTTGCTTTTTGGTGGTTTTCAGGTTCTGGGAAAGGCAAAGAGGTCCAGGATTAGTTCAGAGTCTGATCAGTATAGGTACTTTTGTACTTTTGATTTTTGTACAGTCATGGCTTTTTTGTTCTGTCTTTCTTTCTGTTTAAAAACCTTGTACTGTTCTGTAGATGATTATTTTTGAGGAAATGAAAAGATAGATGTTTTGTTCCGCTGCATTTGATGATTTTAGTAGCTCTGTTGTTCTGTGTGTGTCTGTTGAGTTAAGTATTTGGAAGATCAGTTCAGTAACCTAATCCAAACCAAGATCCTAGATAAGAAGTTCAGCTCGTCGCGATCCGGCTCGGGCGGGATCCGTCCCCGTCGGGTCGGGTCGTGACAAGCTTTTGTGGTATCAGAGCACTGGTTTTGGAAACAGGTTGGATTGTAAAACAGAGCTCTAGGAAGTGATCAGTGAGTCTGTCTGGGGGTAGTTTTGTGTCGTTTGGCTTTTTATTGTGTTGTTTTTGTGTTATTTTTGTGATAGTTTTCCGGATTTTCTGGATTTTTCTGTATGGATCAGCCAGACCCAGACATGACAGACGGTCAGAGTGCAGATCAGGCAGCACCAGTGGGGAGTACAGCCCCAGTGGTCGGTGCTGACACGCTTTCACAGTTTGCTTCACTTGTTGCTCAGATGATGAGCGAGACTCAGAGCAGAGCTTCTACTGCTAGATCTGAGGACATTGATCGACACCTGCAGTTATTTTTGAGGTTGAAGCCTCTGAGGTTTGAGGGCGCTGTTGAGCCCAGAGCAGCCGAGGAGTGGCTGAGGAGATTGGAAAAGACTTTTGACGGGATGCAGTGTCCTGCAGACAGGAAGGTTCCGTTAGCTGTTTTTCTGTTGGACGGAGAGGCTGAGCACTGGTGGGATGGCCAGCAGGCAGCCAGATTTCAGGGTAGACTGAACTCTTTGATCACTTGGGAAGAGTTCACTGAAGTATTCCGAGATTGGTTTGTTCCCCCTTCTGCACGACAGCAGATGCAGGAGAGTTTTCTGAGGCTGGTTCAGGGGAGCAAGACGGTGATGCAGTACGAGGCTGAGTTTACTGCCTTGGCCAGGTACGCTCCGCAGCTGGTCAGCACTTCTGCTGAGAGGTGCTACAGATTTCTGAGAGGATTACGAGACACTTTGAGGCAGCCTTTGATACCATTCAGGATCACTGATTTCTCTGAGCTTGTGGAGCGAGCTCGTCTGATTGAGAATGACATGACGGCTACTCAGCTGCGGTGGACTGCGAGTAGGAAGAGGTTTGGAGGTGATACTTCTGGCAGTGGTTCCTCTGGGAAGAGGAGATTTGTTTCTGGATCTGGATCTGGAGATTCCAGAAGGAGCGGAGGATCGTCTGGTACTGCTACCAGTACGACTAGTTCTGGATCTGTCAGTATGGCACCTGTGTGCCAGAGTTGTGGACGACGACACCACGGCCAGTGCTACAGGATAGCTGGTCTTTGTTTCAGATGTGGTCAGCCGGGACATAGGATTGCAGAATGTCCACAGATGGGATTTGAGCAGCGATCTGAGGGCTCCGTCAGACCTGTTGGTTCAGCAGCAGGAAGACCGAGGACTGTTCCTCCACGCCCTGAGGGATTTACTGGTAGAGGTGGTGGTTCTAGTTCTGCACCACTGAGACCACCTACGATTCAGAGGGAGCAGAGTAGTTCTGTTGCTTCAGCTCCTGTTCCAGTTCAGCCACGAGTTTACAGTCTGAGTCAGCAGGAGGCTCGAGATGCTCCGGATGTTGTGACAGGTACGGTTTACATTTCTGATCAGCCATGTCGTGTTTTGTTTGACTCTGGAGCGAGTCATTCTTTTCTGTCCGAGCACTGTTTTGAGATTTTACATTTGGATTCGATGGTTTTACCGGTTTCTTTGTCTGTGTTTTTACCGGCTGGGAATCCATTGATTGCTCGACAGTTTTGTTTGTGCGAGATTGAGATTTCTGGCAAGAAGTGGAAATCAAGTTTGATTCGATTACCGATTTCATCGTATGATGTAATTCTGGGAATGGAATCGTTGAGTCAGTATGAGGCTCAGATTGACTGTCTGAAGAAGCAAGTGAGTTTGCTTGTGGCTGGAGAGAGAGTTGTATTTCAGGGATTACGAGGTGTTCTCTCCAGTCTGATTTCTGCGTTGGAGGTGAGTAGAATGTGGAAGAAAGGATGCCCAGTATTTTTGGCTTCAGTGCGGGATCTGAACCTAGAGGTTGGTTCTGTTTCTGAGATCCCAGTGGTACGGGAGTTTGCTGATGTTTTTCCTGAGGAGTTGGTTGGTTTACCTCCGGATAGAGATGTGGAGTTCTCTATCGATGTTTTTCCGGGTACAGCTCCGATATCGAAAGCTCCGTACAGGATGGCACCGAAAGAACTTTCTGAGTTGAAAGTTCAGCTTCATGAGTTGGTTGACAGAGGTTTTGTGCGCCCTAGTGTTTCACCCTGGGGAGCACCTGTTCTGTTTGTGAAGAAGAAGGACGGTACACTCCGTATGTGTATTGATTACAGAGATTTGAATAAGGCCACAATCAAGAACAAGTATCCTTTGCCTCGGATTGATGACTTGTTTGATCAGCTTTCCGGATCTTCAGTATTTTCGAAGATTGACTTGCGATCCGGATATTATCAGGTGAAGGTAAAGGAATCTGATGTGGTCAAGACTGCTTTCAGTACTCGGTACGGGCACTACGAGTTCTTGGTTATGCCTTTTGGGGTAACCAATGCGCTTGCGATTTTCATGGATCTGATGAACCGAGTATTCAGGGAGTATTTGGATCAGTTTGTGATCGTCTTCATCGACGATATCTTGGTATATTCTGCATCTGAGGATGATCATGCCAGACATTTGAGGATTGTGTTGGAGACTTTGAGGAGGAATCAGCTATATGCCAAGTTCTCCAAGTGTGAATTCTGGCTGAAGAGCATTTCTTTTCTGTGGCATGTGATTAGCGGAGAAGGCATTTCTGTAGATCCCCAGAAGATTCAGGCGGTTGCTGATTGGCCAAGGCCGACTACGGTATTTGAGGTACGTAGTTTCTTGGGCATGGCCGGGTATTACAGGAAGTTTGTGAAAGGATTTTCACAGATTTCGACTCCTCTGACGAGACTGACTCAGAAGTCAGTTCCTTTTGTTTGGACACCGGAGTGTGAAGCTAGTTTTCAGAGACTGAAGGATTGTCTGACTTCAGCTCCAGTGTTAGCACTTCCGTCAGGTACGGAGGGTTTTCAGGTGTTCAGTGATGCTTCACTGAAAGGACTGGGATGTGTCCTGATGCAGCATGGTCAGGTAATTGTTTATGCTTCGAGACAGTTAAAACCACATGAGAAGAATTACCCGACGCATGATTTGGAGTTAGCTGCAGTTGTTTTTGCTTTGAAGATTTGGCGTCATTACCTGTATGGCGTCAGATGTGAGATTTTTACTGATCATAAGAGCCTGAAGCATATTTTTACTCAGAAGGATCTGAATTTGAGACAGAGGCGGTGGCTCGAGTTGATCAAGGACTATGACCTGACTATTCAGTATCAGCCTTGGAAGGCTAATGTGGTAGCGGATGCTTTGAGCAGGAAGTCTTCTGGATTATCAGATATTCAGCTTACCTGTGATGACTTTCTGATTCGTGATTTGGAGAGATTGCAGTTGGAGGTGATTTCCTCCAGTGGTTTGGAGTTGGCTCAGATGAGTATTCAGTCTTCTTTGGAAGCACGGATTCAAGAAGCCCAGAAGTCAGATTCTGAGTATTCGAAGTTGATAGCTCAGATTAGATCTGGTAAGACTCCTGAACTTCGAATTTCTGATTCTGGTGCTATTTTCTGTAAGAACAGGTTGTGGGTACCTGTGTTTGGAGATTTGAGGTGGGAGATTCTGTATGAATCTCATCATTCTGGCTATACTGTTCATCCAGGCAGTGGTAAGATGTACGCTGATATGAAGCTTTTGTTCTGGTGGCCTGGGATGAAGAAGGATGTGGCGGAGTTTGTGTCGAGATGCGAAGCCTGTCAGTTGGTGAAGGCAGAGCATCAGCGACCAAGTGGACTGTTGCAGTCGTTGCCTATCCCTGAGTGGAAATGGGAGGAGGTAACGATGGATTTTGCGATGGGTTTTCCTCGATCACGACAAGGACATGATGCCATTTGGGTAGTTATGGATCGATTGACGAAGTCAGTCTATTTTCTTCCGATCAGACAGACGGATTCAGTTGAACGCTTGGCACAGATTTATGTGAAGGAAATAGTCAGATTGCACGGTGTGCCTCGTGTGATCGTATCTGATCGAGATGGACGTTTTACTTCCAGACTTTGGAAAGGCATTCAGCAAGGCTTGGGTACGAAACTGCATTTCAGTACAGCCTTTCATCCTCAGACCGACGGACAGTCTGAGAGGACTATTCAGGTACTGGAAGATCTGTTGAGACTTTGTGTTCTGGACTTTAGCGGAAGCTGGGAAGATCATATTTCGCTGATTGAGTTTGCTTATAACAACAGTTTTCAGTCCAGTATCGGTATGGCACCGTACGGGGCTCTGTATGGCAGGAAGTGTCGTACTCCTTTGACTCTGACAGAGGTCGGAGATAGACAGGCTTTGGGTGCCACTTTTGCTTATGAAACTGCTCAGAAGATCAGTTTGATAAGAGAAAGATTGAAAGCCGCTCAAGACCGTCAGCAGAAGTATTATAATCAGAAGCACAGATTTGTTGAGTTTCAAGTCGGTGACTTTGTGTATGTCAAAGTCAGCCCGATGAAAGGTGTGAGCAGATTTGGTCAGGTAAGCAAGCTTAGTCCAAGGTATGTTGGACCGTTTGAGATTTTGGAAAGAATTGGAAAAGCTGCTTATCGCCTATTGCTTTCTGATTCTATGCCTGATGTGCATAATGTGTTTCATGTATCCACTCTGAGGAAGTGGGTATCCGACTCTGGGAAGAAGATATCTACGGACGAGGTTGAGATTCAGGAGAATCTGGCGTACAAGGAAGAGCCAGAGCTTATTTTGGCATACGACGTCCGAAAGTTAAGAAATAAAGAGATTCCGATGGTTAAAGTCCAGTGGAAGCACCGGACTGCACGAGAAGCAACTTGGGAAAAAGAGTCTGATATGAGACGGTTGTACCCGTACTTGTTTTTGTTGCAACTCGGGCTTCCGAGTTTATGATTTTGATGATAACAAATAATATTTATTATTCTTTTATTTCTCCTAGTATTTGCAGTGCATATTTCTTTCTATGTTAACTAATATTTCAGGTACATCATGCACCGTTCTGTGAAGATTCAAGGCTCAAGATTGCGTAGAATTGGTCGTATTAAATGAGTCTGTAATTTTTATTTATTGAGTCAAGTCTTATAATGATGTATGATAGTTTGTTGATCATGCACACACACAGAGGGAGCAAAAAATGATTATAAATATTTTAACTTTTCTGTTCATCGTACTGTACGAATTTATTTCGTACTGTACGATCTGGTGTAGCAGAAATAAATTAAAATATTTATTTTTCCTAAAAAAAAGTAATTTTGAATATAACTAATCGTACTGTACGATCACCACATCGTACTATACGATCTGTTATAATTAGAAAGACCGCCGTCCATTAAATTAGGCAAAAATTTGAATTTGAACAGTTGTATAATCGTACTGTACGATCATAATCGTACTGTACGATGTTTGAAATATTGCCTAAGTTAATCCTGAGATTATGCAATCAAAACGGCTGAAATTTGTCATTTGGATCGTACTGTACGAACTGGATCGTACTGTACGAACTGGATCGTACTGTACTAACTGGATCGTACAGTACTAACAGGTCAATTTCTGCACATCGTACTGGACGATCTTGAGATCGTACGGTACGATATTTGACGCTGAATTGAGTATTTTTAGGGTTTTTTGAGCCCTCTATTTAAGCACTCTCATAAGACTTTGTAAGAGTCTTTTGGCAGCCATTGTGGCTTCGTTTTTCTAGAGAAAACTTGAAGAGAGGACTTGAAAGGGAGAGAGGAAAGGGTGGAGTTTGAAAGAGGGAGAAGAACCTTGGAGGGGGTTTCAAGGGAGTGTGAAGGGAGTTCACACGGTTGCTCCGGCGAGCTTGCACCTCAGTACCATCGGATTCAAGGTTCGTCTTGAAGGAAGTTTTGCGAAGAAGAAGATCTCATTGGTGTCAAAGGACCCGGCTCCTCCGCCGCACCGGGGAAGGTGGAAGTGATTGTGTAAGGGCTTCTCCGCCTAGCTGTGGGGGCTAAAGGAGAATCACTAAAGGTTTAGTGTAATACTCGGAGGGTGCCTCCGGGGAGTGGACGTAGGTCATGGTTTGACCGAACCACTATAAATTGGTGTGTTCTTTCCTTTATTTTTCTGCACTTTATTTCCGCATTAATTTTCATTGTGATTAATTGCGTGGATGAAATTGATTATCTATCTTTTTATTATGAATGAAATTCGCTTCCGCATAAAGTCATAAAAAGATATTTCTTTTCATTAAAGAAGTTTTTAATCATCCAATTCACCCCCCTCTTGTCGTCTAGCAATTTCAATTGGTATCAGAGCGGGTTTCAAAAATAGTGTTTTAGAAAACCTTGAAAAAATCGATCATGGCATATTTTGGAAATCGTAACATTGCGGAAGGCTATTGTATTACACGACCACTTTTATTTGAAAATATTTCTTTTAATTTTTGGAAAATTTGCATGTCAATATTTTTGCAATCAATTGATTATCGAATGTGGAATATGATTCAAACAGGCTATTCTGTACCTTCACGTATGATAGATGGAGTCAAAATTAATATTCCTTTTACTGAATGGAGTAGAATAGAACTATTCAATGCACAACTAAATGCTAAATGTTTGAATTGTTTTTTCTGTGCATTAAACTCTGACGATTGCATGAGAATCTCTACATGTACTACTGGGACAGAAATTTGGGATAGATTATGCATTTCATATGAAGGTACTAGTGAAGTCAAACAGTCTAAATTGAATATTCTAATGCGTGATTATGAACTTTTCAGCATGAAGCCATATGAGACTATCTTAGAAATGTTTACTAGATTTAATCAAATTGTGATGTCATTGCATGATTTAGGTAGAGAACTTTCAAACTTTGAAAAAGTTAGTAAAATTCTACGTTCTTTACTTGATAAATTTGATGCCAAAGTCATGGCAATATGTGAATCAAAAGATTTGAATTCTTATTCTATAGATAATCTAATCAGCTCACTCATTGCCTACGAGCAAAGTGTGAGTCAAAGATTTTTGGATGCAGGTGATGAGAAGACAATTGTGCTAAAAGCCAAACACAGAGAGGAATATGGCTTAGTAGACGATGAAAGCAAGGAGATATCATCGATAACAAATAAATTTGAAATTCTATTGAACCACAAGCATGAACATCATCAAAAGCGGAGTAAAGGTAAATATTATAAAAATGTTAAGTTTTGTTCTGACATAATTTGCTTTGGGTGTAGGAAACCCGGACATTTGAAGCGTGAATGCCCCAACTTAAAAACTCTTCCTGCAAAGGAAAAGAGTAAAAATAAACCGTTTGTAATTTGGGGAAAAGATAAGCAAAAGGTCTCCTGGGCAGACCTAGTTTCTGAATCATCAGAACAGGAGCAAGATGATGAGGTATAAGTATGTTAAGGTTTGT
Source organism: Dendrobium huoshanense (assembly GCA_016618105.1). Lineage (NCBI taxonomy): Eukaryota > Viridiplantae > Streptophyta > Magnoliopsida > Asparagales > Orchidaceae > Dendrobium > Dendrobium huoshanense. The sequence continues at coordinate 22,489,881 of CM028345.1, forward strand.
TTGTGTGTTTTTGTTTATGTGTTTTGTATGTTTTTTTATTTTTGTATGTTTAACTTGTTTTATATAATCGTATGTTTTTATTTCGTTATTATGTTGTTATTTTATATTTTATTTTATCTCTTCTTTTTGATAATGTCAAAGGGGGAGAAAGTATTGTAGTTTGTTGCATTTTATTTTAACTTTTGCGGTTATTTAATTTAATTTTTTTATATAAAAAAATACAAAAATTAAAAAAAAAAAAAAAAACTTTTCCCTAATTTTTAATGTAATTCTTTTACTGAGGGGGAGTTTAGGAGAATTTTTTTTAATTTGCAAAGTCAACCAATATTATTTGACATCATCAAAAAGGGGGAGATTGTTGCAACTCGGGCTTCCGAGTTTATGATTTTGATGATAACAAATAATATTTATTATTCTTTTATTTCTCCTAGTATTTGCAGTGCATATTTCTTTCTATGTTAACTAATATTTCAGGTACATCATGCACCGTTCTGTGAAGATTCAAGGCTCAAGATTGCGTAGAATTGGTCGTATTAAATGAGTCTGTAATTTTTATTTATTGAGTCAAGTCTTATAATGATGTATGATAGTTTGTTGATCATGCACACACACAGAGGGAGCAAAAAATGATTATAAATATTTTAACTTTTCTGTTCATCGTACTGTACGAATTTATTTCGTACTGTACGATCTGGTGTAACAGAAATAAATTAAAATATTTATTTTTCCTAAAAAAAAGTAATTTTGAATATAACTAATCGTACTGTACGATCACCACATCGTACTATACGATCTGTTATAATTAGAAAGACCGCTGTCCATTAAATTAGGCAAAAATTTGAATTTGAACAGTTGTATAATCGTACTGTACGATCATAATCGTACTGTACGATGTTTGAAATATTGCCTAAGTTAATCCTGAGATTATGCAATCAAAACGGCTGAAATTTGTCATTTGGATCGTACTGTACGAACTGGATCGTACTGTACGAACTGGATCGTACTGTACTAACTGGATCGTACAGTACTAACAGGTCAATTTCTGCACATCGTACTGGACGATCTTGAGATCGTACGGTACGATATTTGACGCTGAATTGAGTATTTTTAGGGTTTTTTGAGCCCTCTATTTAAGCACTCTCATAAGACTTTGTAAGAGTCTTTTGGCAGCCATTGTGGCTTCGTTTTTCTAGAGAAAACTTGAAGAGAGGACTTGAAAGGGAGAGAGGAAAGGGTGGAGTTTGAAAGAGGGAGAAGAACCTTGGAGGGGGTTTCAAGGGAGTATGAAGGGAGTTCACACGGTTGCTCCGGCGAGCTTGCACCTCAGTACCATCGGATTCAAGGTTCGTCTTGAAGGAAGTTTTGCGAAGAAGAAGATCTCATTGGTGTCAAAGGACCCGGCTCCTCCGCCGCACCGGGGAAGGTGGAAGTGATTGTGTAAGGGCTTCTCCGCCTAGCTGTGGGGGCTAAAGGAGAATCACTAAAGGTTTAGTGTAATACTCGGAGGGTGCCTCTGGGGAGTGGACGTAGGTCATGGTTTGACCGAACCACTATAAATTGGTGTGTTCTTTCCTTTATTTTTCTGCACTTTATTTCCGCATTAATTTTCATAGTGATTAATTGCGTGGATGAAATTGATTATCTATCTTTTTATTATGAATGAAATTCGCTTCCGCATAAAGTCATAAAAAGATATTTCTTTTCATTAAAGAAGTTTTTAATCATCCAATTCACCCCCCTCTTGTCGTCTAGCAATTTCAGTTTTGACTGAGTTTGGATTGGATAATGTCGAGGACGACATTTTTCTGAGTTGGGGAGATTGTAATATTTCAATCTGCTCCAGGATCGTCCAGGACGATCTGGATCGTCCTGGGACGATCAGTTGTAAATCAGCTCCAGATTTTGCCCAGTTTTGCTCCAGGTGATTTTCTGTATGTATCGTCCAGGCCAATCGGGGACATCGGCCAGGCCGATTGACACTGTTCATAAGGATCGGCCTGATCATCGCCCTGAAGTATCGGCCAGGCGATTTTGGTTTGGTCTGATCGTCCAGGACGATTTGGACGATCGGCCAGGCCGATCTGAAGAGGATTTAAGGAAATCAGTCGTTTTGAAGAGAGAGAAATTAAAAAAAAAATAAAATATCTTATTTTCAGCTCTGAGGAGAGAGAAAAAGAGAAATTTGGAAAAGTTGATTTCCGGAAGACGCGGAGCCGTTTTCGTTCGAAGTGACTGTTGAGGAAATTGCTGTGCTCGAGGTAAGGCACATTCCGTCTTTCTCAATTTTCAGTTCCGTCGCAGTTGGCGGTATTTTCTGTCCGGATTTCGTTTTCATTACGGTTTTTCGTCCGTATCTTTTGATTGGTTCAGTTTTTACCGCGTAAGTTTCTGTATGTTGTTGACGTGCCGAGTGTGCACATTTTGGTTATTTTCCGAAGATTTTTGTCCGGGTATTTTTGATTCGGCGATGTTTTTCGTAGACTACAATTTTCTGTGAAATTGGAAATTATCTGTGCAGTAGAATAAATGTTTTGGAATATGATTATCTATGTTCTGTGCGAATTCGGTGAATTTTCTTTGCAGGAAATTTTGTGTAAATTCTGTATACTGCCGTTGTGCTGCCCGATTTTTGGGTAATCTTCTGAATTGTTCGGATTTCTTCTGAATTGAAATGCTATGTGTATAAGCTATAAAAAGGGAGTTATAAGGGGCTTGAATCCTATGAGATTCAGTTAGTGAAACGGGAAATCTGAAATGAGCTCAAATCTGAAATCTGATATCTGTTCTGTTCCGGATCCGATGAATTTTGTTCTGGTGCTATAAGCACATCTGTTTTGGTGCCGTGAGCACAAAGTGAGACATAAGGGGCCTGGATCCTATGAGATTCAGTCGGTGTCTGGGATGGGAGGCATAAGGGGCCGGAATCCGTAGAGATTCCGTTAGTGTCAGGGCATTTAGCTATATGTATCTGTTCTGTACGAAATTTTGATTCTGATATGATATGATCTGCGAATCTGATTTCTGATTTCTGTATAATTCTAACTCCGTTGATTTATTCTGTTCTGTGATCTGATTTGTACGATTCTGATTCTGATTTGATATCTGTCCGTATAAGTTCTGATTTCCGATTCTGTTCTGATTTCTATCTGATGAGTTGGTTTTGGTTTCTGAGAATTTAGATTGGTGGTTTGTTGCTTTGCTGAGCTGTTGAGCTCACCTTTGCTTTTTGGTGGTTTTCAGGTTCTGGGAAAGGCAAGGAGGTCCAGGATTAGTTCAGAGTCTGATCAGTATAGGTACTTTTGTACTTTTGATTTTTGTACAGTCATGACTTTTCTGTTCTGTCTTTCTTTCTGTTTAAAAGCCATGTACTGTTCTGTAGATGATTATTTTTGAGGAAATGAAAAGATAGATGTTTTGTTCCGCTGCATTTGATGATTTTAGTAGCTCTGTTGTTCTGTGTGTGTCTGTTGAGTTAAGTATTTGGAAGATCAGTTCAGTAACCTAATCCAAAGCCAGATCCTGGATAAGAAGTTCAGCTCGTCGCGATCCGGCTCGGGCGGGATCCGTCCCCGTCGGGTCGGGTCGTGACAAGCTTTTGTGGTATCAGAGCACTGGTTTTGGAAACAGGTTGGATTGTAAAACAGAGCTCTAGGAAGTGATCAGTGAGTCTGTCTGGGGGTAGTTTTGTGTCGTTTGGCTTTTTATTGTGTTGTTTTTGTGTTGTTTTTGTGATAGTTTTCTGGATTTTCTGGATTTTTCTGTATGGATCAGCCAGACCCAGACATGACAGACGGTCAGAGTGCAGATCAGGCAGCACCAGTGGGGAGTACAGCCCCAGTGGTCGGTGCTGACACGCTTTCACAGTTTGCTTCACTTGTTGCTCAGATGATGAGCGAGACTCAGAGCAGAGCTTCTACTGTTAGATCTGAGGACATTGATCGACACCTGCAGTTATTTTTGAGGTTGAAGCCTCTGAGGTTTGAGAGCGCTGTTGAGCCCAGAGCAGCCGAGGAGTGGCTGAGGAGATTGGAAAAGACTTTAGACGGGATGCAGTGTCCTGCAGACAGGAAGGTTCCGTTAGCTGTTTTTCTGTTGGACGGAGAGGCTGAGCACTGGTGGGATGGCCAGCAGGCAGCCAGATTTCAGGGTAGACTGAACTCTTTGATCACTTGGGAAGAGTTCACTGAAGTATTCCGAGATTGGTTTGTTCCCCCTTCTGCACGACAGCAGATGCAGGAGAGTTTTCTGAGGCTGGTTCAGGGGAGCAAGACGGTGATGCAGTACGAGGCTGAGTTTACTGCATTGGCCAGGTACGCTCCGCAGCTGGTCAGCACTTCTGCTGAGAGGTGCTACAGATTTCTGAGAGGATTACGAGACACTTTGAGGCAGCCTTTGATACCATTCAGGATCACTGATTTCTCTGAGCTTGTGGAGCGAGCTCGTCTGATTGAGAATGACATGATGGCTACTCAGCAGCGGTGGACTGCGAGTAGGAAGAGGTTTGGAGGTGATACTTCTGGCAGTGGTTCCTCTGGGAAGAGGAGATTTGTTTCTGGATCTGGATCTGGAGATTCCAGAAGGAGCGGAGGATCGTCTGGTACTGCTACCAGTACGACTAGTTCTGGATCTGTCAGTATGGCACCTGTGTGCCAGAGTTGTGGACGGCGACACCACGGCCAGTGCTACAGGATAGCTGGTCTTTGTTTCAGATGTGGTCAGCCGGGACATAGGATTGCAGAATGTCCACAGATGGGATTTGAGCAGCGATCTGAGGGCTCCGTCAGACCTGTTGGTTCAGCAGCAGGAAGACCGAGGACTGTTCCTCCACGCCCTGAGGGATTTACTGGTAGAGGTGGTGGTTCTAGTTCTGCACCACGGAGACCACCTACGATTCAGAGGGAGCAGAGTAGTTCTGTTGCTTCAGCTCCTGTTCCAGTTCAGCCACGAGTTTACAGTCTGAGTCAGCAGGAGGCTCGAGATGCTCCGGATGTTGTGACAGGTATGGTTTACATTTCTGATCAGCCCTGTCGTGTTTTGTTTGACTCTGGAGCGAGTCATTCTTTTCTGTCCGAGCACTGTTTTGAGATTTTACATTTGGATTCGATGGTTTTACCGGTTTCTTTGTCTGTGATTTTACCGGCTGGGAATCCATTGATTGCTCGACAGTTTTGTTTGTGCGAGATTGAGATTTATGGCAAGAAGTGGAAATCAAGTTTGATTCGATTATCGATTTCATCGTATGATGTAATTCTGGGAATGGATTGGTTGAGTCAGTATGAGGCTCAGATTGACTGTCTGAAGAAGCAAGTGAGTTTGCTTGTGGCTGGAGAGAGAGTTGTATTTCAGGGATTACGAGGTGTTCTCTCCAGTCTGATTTCTGCGTTGGAGGTGAGTAGAATGTGGAAGAAAGGATGCCCAGTATTTTTGGCTTCAGTGCGGGATCTGAACCTAGAGGTTGGTTCTGTTTCTGAGATCCCAGTGGTACGGGAGTTTGCTGATGTTTTTCCTGAGGAGTTGGTTGGTTTACCTCCGGATAGAGATGTGGAGTTCTCTATCGATGTTTTTCTGGGTACAGCTCCGATATCGAAAGCTCCGTACAGGATGGCACCGAAAGAACTTTCTGAGTTGAAAGTTCAGCTTCAGGAGTTAGTTGACAGAGGTTTTGTGCGCCCTAGTGTTTCACCCTGGGGAGCACCTGTTCTGTTTGTGAAGAAGAAGGACGGTACACTCCGTATGTGTATTGATTACAGAGATTTGAATAAGGCCACAATCAAGAACAAGTATCCTTTGCCTCGGATTGATGACTTGTTTGATCAGCTTTTCGGATCTTCGGTATTTTCGAAGATTGACTTGCGATCCGGATATTATCAGGTGAAGGTAAAGGAATCTGATGTGGTGAAGACTGCTTTCAGTACTCGGTACGGGCACTACGAGTTCTTGGTTATGCCTTTTGGGGTAACCAATGCGCCTGCGATTTTCATGGATCTGATGAACCGAGTATTCAGGGAGTATTTGGATCAGTTTGTGATCGTCTTCATCGACGATATCTTGGTATATTCTGCATCTGAGGATGATCATGCCAGACATTTGAGGATTGTGTTGGAGACTTTGAGGAGGAATCAGCTATATGCCAAGTTCTCCAAGTGTGAATTCTGGCTGAAGAGCATTTCTTTTCTGGGGCATGTGATTAGCGGAGAAGGCATTTCTGTAGATCCCCAGAAGATTCAGGCGGTTGCTGATTGGCCAAGGCCGACTACGGTATTTGAGGTACGTAGTTTCTTGGGCATGGCCGGGTATTACAGGAAGTTTGTGAAAGGATTTTCACAGATTTCGACTCCTCTGACGAGACTGACTCAGAAGTCAGTTCCTTTTGTTTGGACACCGGAGTGTGAAGCTAGTTTTCAGAGACTGAAGGATTGTCTGACTTCAGCTCCAGTGTTAGCACTTCCGTCAGGTACGGAGGGTTTTCAGGTGTTCAGTGATGCTTCACTGAAAGGACTGGGATGTGTCCTGATGCAGCATGGTCAGGTAATTGCTTATGCTTCGAGACAGTTAAAACCACATGAGAAGAATTACCCGACGCATGATTTGGAGTTAGCTGCAGTTGTTTTTGCTTTGAAGATTTGGCGTCATTACCTGTATGGCGTCAGATGTGAGATTTTTACTGATCATAAGAGCCTGAAGTATATTTTTACTCAGAAGGATCTGAATTTGAGACAGAGGCGGTGGCTCGAGTTGATCAAGGACTATTACCTGACTATTCAGTATCAGCCTGGGAAGGCTAATGTGGTAGCGGATGCTTTGAGCAGGAAGTCTTCTGGATTATCAGGTATTCAGCTTACCTGTGATGACTTTCTGATTCGTGATTTGGAGAGATTGCAGTTGGAGGTGATTTCCTCCAGTGGTTTGGAGTTGGCTCAGATGAGTATTCAGTCTTCTTTGGAAGCACGGATTCAAGAAGCCCAGAAGTCAGATTCTGAGTATTCGAAGTTGATAGCTCAGATTAGATCTGATAAGACTCCTGAACTTCGAATTTCTGATTCTGGTGCTATTTTCTGTAAGAACAGGTTGTGGGTACCTGTGTTTGGAGATTTGAGGTGGGAGATTCTGTATGAATCTCATCATTCTGGCTATACTGTTCATCCAGGCAGTGGTAAGATGTACGCTGATATGAAGCTTTTGTTCTGGTGGCCTGGGATGAAGAAGGATGTGGCGGAGTTTGTATCGAGATGCGAAGCCTGTCAGTTGGTGAAGGCAGAGCATCAGCGACCAAGTGGACTGTTGCAGTCGTTGCCTATCCCTGAGTGGAAATGGGAGGAGGTAACGATGGATTTTGCGATGGGTTTTCCTCGATCACGACAAGGACATGATGCCATTTGGGTAGTTGTGGATCGATTGACGAAGTCAGCCCATTTTCTTCCGATCAGACAGACGGATTCAGTTGAACGCTTGGCACAGATTTATGTGAAGGAAATAGTCATATTGCACGGTGTGCCTCGTGTGATCGTATCTGATCAAGATGGACGTTTTACTTCCAGACTTTGGAAAGGCATTCAGCAAGGCTTGGGTACGAAACTGCATTTCAGTACAGCCTTTCATCCTCAGACCGACGGACAGTCTGAGAGGACTATTCAGGTACTGGAAGATCTGTTGAGACTTTGTGTTCTGGACTTTAGCGGAAGCTGGGAAGATCATATTTCGCTGATTGAGTTTGCTTATAACAACAGTTTTCAGTCCAGTATCGGTATGGCACCGTATGGGGCTCTGTATGGCAGGAAGTGTCGTACTCCTTTGACTCTGACAGAGGTCGGAGATAGACAGGCTTTGGGTGCCACTTTTGCTGATGAAACTGCTCAGAAGATCAGTTTGATAAGAGAAAGATTGAAAGCCGCTCAAGACCGTCAGCAGAAGTATTATAATCAGAAGCACAGATTTGTTGAGTTTCAAGTCGGTGACTTTGTGTATGTCAAAGTCAGCCCGATGAAAGGTGTGAGCAGATTTGGTCAGGTAAGCAAGCTTAGTCCAAGGTATGTTGGACCGTTTGAGATTTTGGAAAGAATTGGAAAAGCTACTTATCGCCTATTGCTTTCTGATTCTATGCCTGATGTGCATAATGTGTTTCATGTATCCACTCTGAGGAAGTGGGTATCCGACTCTGGGAAGAAGATATCTACGGACGAGGTTGAGATTCAGGAGAATCTGGCGTACAAGGAAGAGCCAGAGCTTATTTTGGCATACGACGTCCGAAAGTTAAGAAATAAAGAGATTCCGATGGTTAAAGTCCAGTGGAAGCACCGGACTGCACGAGAAGCAACTTGGGAAAAAGAGTCTGATATGAGACGGTTGTACCCGTACTTGTTTTGACTGAGTTTGGATTGGATAATGTCGAGGACGACATTTTTCTGAGTTGGGGAGATTGTAATATTTCAATCTGCTCCAGGATCGTCCTGGGACAATCTGGATCGTCCTGGGACGATCAGTTGTAAATCAGCTCCAGATTTTGCCCAGTTTTGCTCCAGGTGATTTTCTGTATGTATCGTCCAGGCCGATCGGGGACATCGGCCAGGCCGATTGACACTGTTCATAAGGATCGGCCTGATCATCGCCCTGGAGTATCGGCCAGGCGATTTTGGTTTGGTCTGATCGTCCAGGACGATCTGGACGATCGGCCAGGCCGATCTGAAGAGAGAGAAATTAAAAAAAAAATAAAATATCTTATTTTCAGCTCTGAGGAGAGAGAAAAAGAGAAATTTGGAAAAGTTGATTTCGGGAAGACGCGGAGCCGTTTTCGTTCGAAGTGACTGTTGAGGAAATTGCTATGCTCGAGGTAAGGCACATTCCGTCTTTCTCAATTTTCAGTTCCGTCGCAGTTGGCGGTATTTTCTGTCCGGATTTCGTTTTCGTTACGATTTTTCGTCCGTATCTTTTGATTGGTTCAGTTTTTACCGCGTAAGTTTCTGTATGTTGTTGACGTGCCGAGTGTGCACATTTTGGTTATTTTCTGAAGATTTTTGTCCGGGTATTTTTGATTCGGCGATGTTTTTCGTAGACTACAATTTTCTGTGAAATTGGAAATTATCTGTGCAGTAGAATAAATGTTCTGGAATATGATTATCTATGTTCTGTGCGAATTCGGTGAATTTTCTTTGCAGGAAATTTTGTGTAAATTCTGTATACTGCCGTTGTGCTGCCCGATTTTTGGGTAATCTTCTGAATTGTTCGGATTTCTTCTGAATTGAAATGCTATGTGTATAAGCTATAAAAAGGGAGTTATAAGGGGCCTGAATCCTATGAGATTCAGTTAGTGAAACGGGAAATCTGAAATGAGCTCAAATCTGAAATCTGATATCTGTTCTGTTCCGGATCCGATGAATTTTGTTCTGGTGCTATAAGCACATCTGTTTTGGTGCCGTGAGCACAAAGGGAGACATAAGGGGCCTGGATCCTATGAGATTCAGTCAGTGTCTGGGATGGGAGGCATAAGGGGCCGGAATCCGTAGAGATTCCGTTAGTGTCAGGGCATTTAGCTATATGTATCTGTTCTGTACGAAATTTTGATTCTGATATGATATGATTTGCGAATCTGATTTCTGATTTCTGTATAATTCTAACTCCGTTGATTTATTCTGTTCTGTGATCTGATCTGTACGATTCTGATTCTGATTTGATATCTGTCCGTATAAGTTCTGATTTTCGATTCTGTTCTGATTTCTGATCTGATTTCTATCTGATGAGTTGGTTTTGGTTTCTGAGAATTTAGATTGGTGGTTTGTTGTTTTGCTGAGCTGTTGAGCTCACCCTTGCTTTTTGGTGGTTTTCAGGTTCTGGGAAAGGCAAGGAGGTCCAGGATTAGTTCAGAGTCTGCTCAGTATAGGTACTTTTGTACTTTTGATTTTTGTACAGTCATGGCTTTTCTGTTCTGTCTTTCTTTCTGTTTAAAAGCCATGTACTGTTCTGTAGATGATTATTTTTGAGGAAATGAAAAGATAAATGTTTTGTTCCGCTGCATTTGATGATTTTAGTAGCTCTGTTGTTCTGTGTGTGTCTGTTGAGTTAAGTATTTGGAAGATCAGTTCAGTAATCTTATCCAAAGCCAGATCCTGGATAAGAAGTTCAGCTCGTCGCGATCCGGCTCGGGCGGGATCCGTCCCCGTCGGGTCGGGTCGTGACACACTCCCTATTATCCCTTGATCTCACAACTATTTACGAGTTATGTCACTCCATAAAATCTATAAATAGACCCCTCATTTCTCATGAGAGGGGACCGAAAGCAAAAAGAAGAAGAGGAGAAGAAGAGAAGGAGAAGGAGAATCAGCTCCTCCTCGACCACCTTCGGAGTTCCTTCCGCCGCCTAAATAACGTCGGAATTCTGCCGGATATTCAGGTGATGCCAGAACTCTGCACAACTTTGTAAATGAATTTCAATTCAGAAGAAACTCATTGTAATCTGATCGTCCTAACTTGTGGGACGAATCAGCCTCTTGTATCTCAAACGACAGAAGTGGAACTTTTCAACTAGGTGTGGCCCCGTGATTTTTTCACTTTTCAGGATTTTCCACGTAAAAATCCTGATGTTCTTTTATCTTATGTTTGTGTGTGCTAGATATTCGTGCAACGCTTAGACGAAAATTTTATAACTCTACCGCCGCAGATATTCTAACCCGCAACAATATATATATATATATATATATATATATATATATATACATATATGTATACATATATACATATATGTATACATATATGTATACATATATACATATATGTATACATATATACATATATATACATACATATATACATATATATACATACATATGTATGTATATATATAGATATGTATGTATATATATACATATATATACCTCACTTGATGGCATTGTAGGAAGCACTTTCCTTCAAAGATCTGAAACCAAAGCCCCCCTTACAATGAGGTTTGCTCATTTTAGACCAACTAGTCCAATGAATGCTATTCTTGTTGTGACTCCAAATGAATCTGGTGAGGACTCTCTCCACCTTCTTCAGCATGATCATTGTCATGTTTTGTGATTGGATGGTGTAGAGAGGGATAGAACACAAAATGCTCTTGACAATAGTGACTCTACCACCAAGTCTTCAAAGTGAGTGTGTTTGATATATATATATATATATATATATATATATATATATATATATATATAGGGATATATTATAAAAACTAACAACTACTCAATATTTTATGATAGACTATTCATTTAAGATAATTTTTTACATATGTTTGATTGATTCTTTTCTTGTTAATGATGTGTTTGTTGTGATATATATATATATATATATATATATATATATATATATATATATATATATATGAATCCTTTTTCTCTTTTTTGTATTCTATTAAGAGTCAAATTTTAATTTAAATCTAATAAAGAGAAGCCATTTCTAAAATTTTGTAACAAAATTTTTCTAGGTCTTTGATAACTACCATTTAACATAAGCCAGATCCAAAACATCTAATTCCTAACCAGGACATAAAAAAGGCATTGTTTTATCTGACCAAATCATCTAAAAAGACTCCGTAATCTTATTTTTCCACAAGAGCTAGTCCAACCTTTCACATATATACTAATTTTGTATTCTACCTTTAAGAGTAAAATCACTCATCCACCTGAGCACCCTCATCACTGCAGCACTTATATCTAAAAAAAAAAAACAAGCAACCTTAGATAGCAACCTTTTATAGTTTATTATAGTTTATTATTATTATTATTATTAACCGTTTCTAGTGTTATTCGTCGATATAAACCATGTGCTTGACATAAATATTAAAGAACACTGATAAATGCCTGCCAACACACTACACTAAGGCTTCGTTTGGAATGGTTTTTTTATTGCTTTTTAAAATGGAGTTTTAGTTAAAAATTTTTAATTTTTGTATTAAAGCTCCATTTTAAAAAATAATAAAAATTCCATTCCAAACGAAACCTAAAGCTTTCTTCGGGATAGTTCAACCTTTTTTGTGCTTTATTTTTACATTTCTTCTCAACAACAGTTTCAAAAGAATTTTTTTTCTCTAAAAAAAAATTTTAAGGCAAAATTTTGAATAAGCTTTCATCCAAACACAGTACTTTTTACTGTTTTTCTTATCACGAAAATAATCAACAACTATTCCAAACAAACGGAACATGACCTGCAGTCACCACATGGGGTCTAGACAACCAAATTATTGAACTCTTTGAATGCAAAAAAAGACGTCTAGTACCCTGCAAATAGAAGTGGAACATTAATCTAAATCTCCAAAAGAATTAAAGAGAAAGAAGAATACACTAAATTACTACCAACAAACATCATCTCTCTATAAATTCGAACATAATTTGCAATTCTAGTTAGCCATCTCACTTTACAAACAAAACGTTCAATGTGTCTCAAAACATCCCTATTTGTGTATATCCTTCTACATTTTAGCTATTAATCCCAAACTGGGCTTTCTGTAAGTCTAAATAATTTTAACCTCAAAAACTTTAATCTGAATCCTTACGTAAAAGCAATAAACTACAGCCCTTAGACATAATAGATTGTTTCATGAGCTTCTCCCACTGTAGCCAGCGCCGTATGCATTGGTGATCTGAAAGGCGTCATCCTATTCATCCTGTATTAAGTCAAACAAACTATAGTCAGTTCCGCACTAAGAACAAATGACATTTCTACAGTGTGTCAAGTAAGTCACTCGAATATGAAAAAACAAAATGAAATGAATCAGAACAAGCAGAAGGAAAAACACTTCCGATTAATTTATGAAGTATATATAATAGCAGGTTACGTTAGATAATTACAATGATCTTTCAATTGTACTAAACTGCACTAGCAATAAAGTTCTTTGCATCATTGTAACAATCGAGTAAGCAAAGCTAGCTCTGATAAGAGAAGCGCAAGTGTAAAAGTTGGAATTAGCTTCTCTTATTCATAAAGGTGGCCGAAAAGGTGCTCTATAAATTCAATACTTCATTTTTTTTAAAAAAAACTTTTTAAAATTATGTCCTTCCATAAGCAATTCAGCACTTTTTACTCAAATAAAGGCTGCCTAAAAGCCCAACCAAACACACCCAAAGCGCACCAATTGTGATGACATGAATCTAAAGCATGCAGCACAGAAATTCTTCCGTAACTAATTAAGTAACGCTACAATAATAAAATAAATCCTAACTTAGGCTTCATGTTATCGAGCATTTTATCTACTTTGTGTTAAAAAAGGGTAATGCTAACTTTCACCTTCTCAAATAGAACCTCAAAAATTTTGAGATTTATAGATTGTATTGCATTTACTTGGGTAATGCTTATATAGCCTATATAAAATAATAAAGCAAATTTTATTAATTTTATATATTAAGTTTCAACTGACAAAATAGGAAAACATAAACGTTTCAAATGAAGCCATTGTTTTCGTCTTGTTCACTTCTGTGAGTAAGTTATGAAGAGTGGGCGACCTATCCACATCAATCATAGATGCAAAATTTAAAAAAAAAAATTAAGAGGAATTTATTTGGGAAGTGAATCATTACTCTTTCCAAAGAACATATCCTTGATTTCATTTAATGAAGAAATAAAATAAGACTGATAAAAGCAAATATCGACAAATAGGTAACCTTTTTGTCGGCCATCATCGCCCAATAATCCCTGCTCCATTATCGCCGCCTTCTCCCACATCTTCTCCATGTAATCTCTTCAGCTCTGGATGTCCATACCGAGATACAGCAACCGCGTAGCATCCTATCACATAGACAAAGACCAGGAAAACGAGGGAAAAAAGCTGTATATTGGCCAGGAACTGTCCTCGAACCTGACTGTCTCGTGTGATGCAATTGATGTCATTGTCGTCTAGTCGGCATCCCCTCGGCAACATGGGTCCATAAAGAGTGAAAGCGGTTTGGTAGAACCAGAGGCCCTGTAGAGTGATGCAGACGCCGCTTGAGAAGTCGACGGCAAGATTTTCAGGGAGGAGAGAGCCAGCAATGCCGGAGGCGATGCAGAGGCCGATAAGGATGACGAGGATGAGGTGGTAATAGCCTTCGAGACCTGTGTGGGCTGTCGAGTGGAAGTAGAAGAGGAGATACTCCGCGGTGAAGGCTGCCGAAGCTAGAAGGCAGAGAGCGCCCTCCGGCAAGGCAAGCCAACTGAAAAAGTGGAAGATTATAACGTTCTTTTTAATTTATAGGTAAAAGCCGAAAAACGAAAGGCAAAAGAGTCATTTTACTAATTTCGACAGGTTTGCATAAAATCATTATTCTTTAATTTTCATATGAATTGCACCAACTCTTTATTTAGACGTTCTTTGGTTGCAACTTGCAAGTATTCCAAATGCAAATCAACGTTTTAAAAGTTTTGATATTTGACTGAAATAAAGGCAAACACAATTTAAAATTTTAATAGAAATACTTCACTTTTCAACAGGGCTATATTCATAATATATTAAACTCAAAATAAATCTGAAAGCTAATTCGTTTACCACGAAAGGTTTCAAGACTAATAACCAAGAATAGCGCAGTAATTTTGATTTTCAAAGGGGGAAAGAGCGAAAATATAATACTCTTTGCCTGTTTGGTTTGACGGAATTCAAATACAGGGAACGAAACGAGAATGGAAATGAAAATGTTAAAATAAGTGACATGAAATTAATTTCGACTACTTACCCTATTGAAAAAAATTGAGTTGAAAATATTTTTTGATTTATAATTTTAGTTTTTATTTGTTATAAAAAGGAAACGTATCACAATGATTTTTTGATGATTTTTTTTTTCCTGTTTTACACTAGAGTTAAATAGATAATTATTAATGAAAAGCTATATTTATTGGCATTTTTTAGATAAATTTAAATATCAACGACTTACAATTTATAATCGACACATGCATGAATACTGAATATAAAAATTGTGAAGTAATTTCATTTGCGTTCACTCCAATACCTTTCAATCAGAAATAACCTTTTTAGTATCATGGTTAATGCATGCCAATTACATCGTGATTATAATAAAAATTTGTCCAAGAAAGAGCACGTGTCCATTCCTTCATTAAGTGAAAGACAGCTCAATATGCTGGCCAAATAAAGTTCATGTTTTTAAATGTTATATACCCAATAAATTAGAAAGATTTAATTTCAAAATCCTGCCAATAATGTCTTCACCAGTTAAATTAGCTACTACTAATCTCCATCAAGGACAACTGCTCTACACCTCATGATTACAAAAACTATGCAAAAACACCCCTACAATCGCTCTATTTACGAATAACCAGTATTTAAGTTTGGCGATTGAAAACCAACAATCCGTTCATTTCTGAGGATTTCTCCCAGCCAAACTTAACGCGTGGGCATTGAATACAAATCCAATTAAACCCAAATATAGCTTACTCCAACTGAATCTAACCAAACCCAAATACTAGACATTCTAACTCAATCCAATAGAATTCAAATCACAAAGAAATTTGCATCCTACTTAACCCAACCCAACTTGAGATAGTGTTGCTAATACTATCAGTAATTAGATAGAAGATTTGGAAGAACAATGAAATTGGGAAAATTTTGTTAAATAAACCCTCAACAAAAAAAAAAAAAAAAAAAGTGATACTTGAATGAGAATAAATATATGAGATGCTTCTACAATGTTGAATTAGATTATTGACTCTAATTTAAGCCAATTAATCATATGCATAAGGCTTTTTATGAAGATTTTAATAGTCAAATGATTAGTAGCTATTGATTTTTTATTAATTTATATCATTAAAAGTGTTTCAAGTGATTTTATTTTAAATGTAAAGTTACTTGAGGATTATCTAAACTCCTAAAATTTTATATAAAACTTCTTGATTTTTTCACCTATAAATAGACGGTTAAATATATTGGAGCAGGCATTCGGATTTTCCAATTTGATAAATGGTATCTTAGTTTCATATGTTTAAATTAAATGTAATTATGCAAACTCACACCAATATTACATATGAATGTTTTGAACCCAAAACCTCTTGTTTAATAGTCAATGTTTCTAATTAATTCATCAAGATTAACTGCAAAAAAAACTCTATAGATGCGAGTTCTTAACGGACTCAAAACTATATATATATGCAGTTAAGCGAAGCATGTGACCCATATGGATCCACCATGCCACGTTGTCGCGTTGCGGCCCACTGAGGTCCGTTCGGGAGAAAGCTAGAGAGAAAACTCGCCCTACTTTCCGGAACCGTTTCCCCCCTCCCGGTCATCTTTTCAAGAGAGACGAACAGCGAACCGCCAAGAGAAACAAGAGCAAGAAAGAAATAGCTGACCTGGTTTTCACGGAGAGAAGCGCAACTGTGCCGTAGAGGAAAAACATTAGTAGCATGCCGCCGTGCTCGAAATCGTTCATATGAGCAGGGTTTAGGATCTTCTCCCCGCCGACGAAGAAGTGGAGGTGGGTGGAGTACAGGAGCTCGATACACATGTCGATGAATGCTCCAATCGTGACGATGTAAAGCTCAAGGTGTCGCCATCGCCCTTCGCCCATCGGGCTCCAAACCTGTACGCGGAACACCGACGGGTCGGTGGCGTACCTCACGGCCGCGCTCCACACGTGCCATGCTCCCACCATGAGAAAGAGGCTACCTGGTAGCACGTGCCCTTTGAACGACCCCATCTGCTTTGAATCAGATAAATCAAATCAAATCGGCAGTTCGATGACCTTATTCCTTGATGTCTTCAATTCCGATCCGAATCCCGATGCCTGTGACAACTTAAAAAGTGATCAATCGATCGATCGATGTGAACTCAAATACATCAATCAGTGTGTTCTTAAGACGGAAAAATAACAGGAAAACAGGTTAGTTTTACCTAACAACACGGGGCTCAATCATCCAATTTAATTGACAGCGAAATGTTTGCGAAGCGAATAGCCAGGAAATGAAGCGAATAGGTCGATCTCTTTCTCTCTCTCTTCTCCCTATTGTCGTGAGAGAAGCAGAAGAAATACAGGGGATGAACCGTGATGCTCGGGGCTTTGGATTGGGGACTTTGACCTCTACGCGGAATAACGTCGGATTCGATCCGATTGCAATATAATGATTGCGAAAGGAAAGAGGAGGCAATGAAGCAAGCGAATCACCGTCTCTCTCTCTCTCTCTCTCTCTCTCTCTCTCTCTCTCTCTCTCTCTCTCTCTCTCTCTCTCTCTCTCTCTCTCTCTCTCTCTCTCTCTCTGCTATAGTTAGAAGAAATACTGGAATAGGGTTTAAGATCCGGTGCTATTCTGTGATTTGGAGGAGGGACGTAGTTAACGTACCTAAGAGTCGATTCGATTCTGTCGATTATGAAGCGAAATGATTGCGAAACGGAAAAGGGGTTAGAGAAGCAAACAAATTGATCTCTCTGTTTTAGTGAGAGGAAGAAGAACCATATGGAATAGGTGTTTTTTTGAGCTTTTGAGGAGAGAGGAGGAGGATTTTGACGTACTAAAAAATAGGGATTCGTTTCAATCAGAAGCGAAATGATTGCGAAATGAAAAAAATATGCAAATAAGCAAACAGATCATCCTTGCTTTTTCTACTCTCTCTTAGATAGAGAGAGAATCCGACGAGAAGGCGATAAGAGATCTCCTGGGGTATTCGATGACGCTCAGCTGCTGTTTTTGCTAATCTACGATCCAAAGGGAGTAGAGAGACTAGGAAAACTAGGAAGAAAATGGAGCAGCAGGAAAAGCTGAAGAAATTGTTTTCCTTTTTTTAAAAGAATAAAAAAACGATGAGTTTGATTGGAAACGAAAAAAATAAACGCAAAATAAAACCAAAGTTTTTGCCCCTACATTTAGTTTTAGGAGATAATTATTTCGACATTTCAACGAAGCCGGCGGCGACTCGTTGATCACGTGGACCTCTACAGGCATGCGCAGTGCGGGGCTGGTGGACCACGCGGAACTTCTAGGAATGCCTAGTCGTCCGCATGTAAACGTAAGTAGAGAAGGGTTCGCCGTTTCCCAATCTTCGTCGGTCTCTTTGTATTGTTTTTTTTTTTTTTTGGAAGCTTAGGGGCAAAAGCCCATTCATTGATAATGAAAAATTAGTTACATGTGTAGGAAAGTAAAAAAAAAGAGGCGAAAAAAAATCACCTCAGAACTATAACATCCTCAAAATTTACACATGTCAAAAAGAGAAAACCCCAAAATAAAATTTGGAAGCTGAGTAGATGGGCTCAGTGTAAAACCAATTGCTGAAGCCAGAGAAATTCGGAGCTCCCGGTTGCAGATCTTGCCCTCCAAATACAGTGGTTGCAAACCACCGCCATCCTGGGAGCAGCCCAGCAATTGAGCATCATTGCCCCCAGCTCCATAACCCCAGCGGGACGGATCCAAAAAACTCCACATAAGCCTCCAACAAAACAGAAAATTATGAAAGCAGTGAATGGGAAAAAAACTGGGGAGCCAATTGAACAAAAGAGTGTAATACGTTAAAACAGATCCTGCATAGAATGAGCATTTCTCCATTTAAAGACTTTAGCCAAAATCGCCTTTTTGATCTTCACACACACAGAAGAAGAAGATGCAGCAGTCAAAGCAAATCTTCTGTCATTCCTTTCTCTCCAAATAAAGTATAAAGTGCAGCAAATAGTTAAGAATTTAAGCCATTTTGTGCGTGCATCATAATTAGGATTATCATTCACCAAGTCAAACAACTGCATAAGATTGGGCCTAAGAAGAATCGAGGCACATTCCGGAATGAGATCAGTAATAACTGAATGAGAATAAGAGCAATCAAAGAACAGATGACCAGTGGATTCCGGGTAGCCATAACATAACGAGCAAGTGATATCCACATCAATATTTCTTCTTTTAAGCTCAACCGCAGTTTTAAGGCCACAAACTAAAGAAAGCCAGGAATAAACCGAGTATCTAAGAATATGCTTTTTGTGCCAAATAAAGCAATCCCACTGGCAGTGAGGTAGCATTTTATAATAATCTGAGACAAAAATCTTTGAATTTAGCTTTTCTACCAGTAACCATGTCCCAAACCAGGCATTCCCGGTAAATATCATGAATAATAATACTGCTAATGAGATTAACAGCCACACTATGGATATTAATCGGAAGATGCCAAGAGCCATCAACAATAAACTTGCTAACAGAAGTGTTGCCAAAAATACTGGACAAAGAAAACAAATCCACAATTCTATTTTTGTTACACCAGTAATCCCAAACAAAAGAAGAAGAAGAAGAGGGTGTAACAAAATGAGTCCAGTTAGCCTTGGAATCAATAGCAGTAGAACAAATAGCTTTCCAAAATTTTGGAAAGTCTCTTTGTATTGTAATGGAGGAGTAATGCAAATCATGAATCTAATTTGATATAGGGGTAATTTATAAGTTGTAAATTAAATAAATGATTTTTGAAAACTTGGTTGTTTAATTGGAAGATAATCAAATGCAATGTATTCCGAATTCATCAAAATAGGGCGCGTGCGACCTTCACAAGAAATAGTGTCCCTCTCCGTCCTAACATGTATTGCCTTCCTTGCAAACAGCGACCCGTGCTCAATTCTCCATCTGCACGGGTTGATGCTCATGCGACCCGTGCTCCCCCTTTGCTCTTAGTTTGTGATCAACCACACGAAGAAACCACCTTAGCTATACCTGACACTGATCCCATTGACATCGTTCCAACAAGCTCTTAGAAGGCCCCAATCCTATCAATGTCGTTTCAGCGAGCGTTTGTTATGATGTTAAGTTTAGCTTTTCATCTTATTTTTAATTTTGAATTTTGTTAGTTCAACAAAAAAGATAAATGGGCACTTGATTTTTCAAATGTGATTTTCTTTTACTTGTAAACAGACAATCCTAGTCATATTATAAATTATTCTAAGTTCGATCTATATTTTGAGTTAAAATTTTACGTCTATGTTCAAATTTAGATTTTTTTGAATTTTCTATTATCAGTTTTGATTAGTACACAATTTATTTAAATTAATCGAATGGGTATTTAAAGGAGTTAACAAATAACGTAGTTAAAAAAAATTATTCAATAAATTATAAATTAATTGCTAACTATTGACACTAATTATTGAATATTGTTGCGTCCAGGAGTATTCGCGACGGTAGAGAAATATAAAATTTAATGTTTTAGCATTGTACGAAAATCCGGCACTCAATCAGATAAGAGAAAAAGTCTAGCATTTATGAGACACCAAGATTTTTACGTGAGAAAATGGGGAAAAACCACGGGGTCTAACCCAGTTTGAATGAATCCACTAGTATTGTAGTCGATTACAAATGAGGCCCTTCCTTGGGGGAAGGCTTGGGCTTGATGTACATTATATGAAGTACATTACATGTTGGAAATACAAAGAATCACTATTGACGTGTTTGTTTGGTCGGAAGGATCATAGTCTGGTGACGGAGGTCAGAAGAATCGTAGTCGGCGGGTGATGGAGGTCATAAAGACTGTTGTCTGGCGATGGAGGTCTGAAAGACTGTAGTCTGCGGACGAAGTAAGTCAGTAGAACCTTAGTCGGCTGGCGACGGAGGTCGGAAGGACTATAGTCGGTAGGCGATGTAAGTCAGATGGACCGTAGTCGGCGGGCGACGGAGGTTGGAAAGACTGTAGTCGACGGGCGACTTAAGTCAAGAGAACCGTAGTCGACGAGCGATGGATGTCGGAAAGACTGTAGTCGGCGGGTGACGCAAGTCAGGAGGACCGGAATTCTGGCATCCCGTGGAAGTCGAGCAGAATTCCGGCGTCATTTGGAGTTTGGGCAGAACTCCGGTGGTGGTTGAGGAGGAGTCTCTTCCCTCCAATTATTCTCTTCTTCTTCTCCTCCTTACTTCGGTACCCCTCTCAAGAGAAATGATAGGTCTATTTATAGATTTTATGGAGTGGAATGGCCTATAAATAGATGAGAGATCAGGGGCAAATATGGAGTGGTTCGGAAGAACGGTCGATATTGAATCCTTCGATCATGGACCGTTTATCAGAAATTTGAATGTCTTAATGATGTTGAAATTTGGAGATATTGGGCTCGTTAGATTTGTCTTGTCAAGCCGCTCGATTCAACCATAAGCTTGTTAAGTTTGAAGACCGTTTGGTAACTCAAATTGTGGTACAAACCTTCCAACAACATTTCGGGTCCTTGATTTGGACTAATTTGGGCTCAGATCGAGTTGAGTTTGATGTCGTTGAGTTCATATTTTCGAGACGCTCAATTTGACTATAAGTTTGCTGAAATCGGGGTTTAGATGCTCTCGAATTTATTTTTTGAAGTTTCCGGCTTGATTTTTACCTCGAGATTCCTGCCTGATCAAGATAATTTTATGATGACGTATCAGTTGTCCCGCTATTTTTGGACGTCAAAGCTACAGAAGTCCGAAAATACTTGTTCCAAAATTTTACATTGGTCGAATCGAAAAAAATTGCTTTCCAAAAGTTAAACATTTGCGCAAATTTGCTCATAGAGGCCCCGTTGATATCCGAAAGTATCAAAATTGAGTTTAGAATGTCAATAAACGTGTTCGGGGACCCCAAAAAAGTCGGATTTGGACCGTCCGGGCCCAAAATCGGAGCCCAGATATGTGTAGGCAGCCGAACTGGCCGACCGGCCGCCACCCGCCGCCTGTCGCCGACGGTGGCGTTCGCGCAGTGCTCGAACCGCCGCGTCTCGCGCGTGACCGCGCGGTTATGCCATTAAATTTTTTTTTAATTTTGTGGGGCCCACATGGCTATTTTTTTCCCAAGAAATTCCAGAAAAATCTAGAAAATTCCGAAAAAAATTTAGAAAAATTGGGAAAATTTCAAGAAGTTCCAGAACGTTCTTTTCTTACCAAAAAATGCTATAAATAGCCCCAAGGGCCAAAGGAAAACTTGCACCTTCTCCTTTTCTTCTTCTTTCTCTCTAACAGTTGAGGCTTTTCGTTGTTTTTGAGTATGTGACTTTCCCTACTCAATTCAGTGCCCCTCTTCTTGTACAGAAGTTAGAATTTCTTCTCCTCTTTTTCTTCTTCTAGCTTTCTAGCAGTGGAGGTATTCCGCCATTTTTCGTAGGTGACTTTCCATACATAAATCGGTGCCCCTCCTATTGTACAGGAGTTAGAATTTTCTCCTATGGCTATCTTCTTATACTCAAGGCATTCCACTATTTTTCGTAGGTGATTTTCCTTACTTAAATCGGCGCCCCTCCTCTCGTACAGAAGTTAGATTTTTTCCATCTATTTCTTTTCTTTCTCCTCATTCATTCTAACTTTCTTATAGTTGAGGCATTCCCCTGTTTGTTGTAGGCGGGCATCCCTTATTAAAATTCAGGGCCCCTCTCCATTTGTAAAAATTAGAAATTTTGCAGTCATTCCTTTTCTTCTTATCTAGTCTTCTTCTTACATTAGAGGCATTCTACTGTTGGAGATAGGCGACATTCCCCTATCAAGTTTCAGTGCCCCTCTTTTGTATAGAAGGAGAATTTTTTCCTCCTTGTTCTTCGCTTGCGTTCTTCTTTTTACATTAGAGGCATTCTATTGTGAGAGAGGCGGCATTCCCCTATCAAGTTTCAGTGAGGGCGTGATGAGAGGCTATCTTCTTAATAGATAACCCTTGACAAAAGAAGATCAATTGCTGCTTTTATGCGATGGTGATTTAACGGTAAAAGTGTCCATGAGGAGAACCAAAAGTGATGAGTAGACTGGGAGAATTTCGATGTTGTTCGAGAAGAAGTTCATTGTCAATAGATGACCGAATTGAAGTTCGTTGGCAGTCAACAATCGAGTGGAGAGCTGAATGAGAGAGTTCGAAAGTGCGTTGCAAGTAGCAGTCGAGCGACAATCC
This sequence comes from Dendrobium huoshanense, assembly GCA_016618105.1. Taxonomy (NCBI): domain Eukaryota; kingdom Viridiplantae; phylum Streptophyta; class Magnoliopsida; order Asparagales; family Orchidaceae; genus Dendrobium; species Dendrobium huoshanense. The sequence goes on from CM028345.1 coordinate 22,512,670, forward strand.
AATGATGGTTGAAGTAAAGGACTGCCGGAAAATATCAGACGAATGTCTGATGATGGCCGATGTACAGTTTTATTCTGCTAAGGCAATATGTATCCATATTAGAAAGCGTGGACATCAAATATCCCTTTCTTTGAAGAAGAAGTTGTATGAGATGCTTCAATGTGCAGTAGAGAAGAAGTCTTTCAAATGCACTAAGGATATGATAGTAACTTGTAGTCTTTTTTGGTTGATACCAATTTACTTTTCACTTTTATATTCTTGTAAAAATGAACTTGATGTATAAGTTTTGCAATGTAACTCTTGTGATATTGTATATAAAGTTGAGATATTATCCCTCAGAGAAAATTAAATTGTTTATGCATCTTTGAGTCATGCTCAGATGTATTGCATAATATACTTTTTCGAAGCTTTTTAGCCTGCTAAGAATCTCTATAGAAGATGTCGAGAGAATCCACAAAGAATGTGAGACCTATCTGAGATTGTATGTCAGAGCCATTGCTCGATGACGTTAACCTGTACAGAAGAGGTAGAGAGAATCCACCAAGGATATGATACCTATCTGAGGTTGTATATCAGAGCCTTTGCTCGATGATGTTAACCTGTATGGAAGAGGTCAAGAGAATCTACCAAGGATGTGAGACCTATCTGAGGTTGTATGTCGGCTCCTTTGCTCGATGACGTTAAAATGTATGGAAGAGGTCAAGAGAATCCACCAAGGATGTGAGTCCTATCCGAGGTTATATGTCGGAGCCTTTGCTCGACGACGTTAACCTGTATGGAAGAGGTCGAGAGAATCCACCAAGGATGTGAGACCTATCCGAAGTTGTATGTTAGAGCACTGCTTGATGACACTAACCTGTGTGGAAGAGGTTTAGAGAATCCACCAAGGATGTAATACCTATCCAAGGTTGTATGTTAGAGCCCTGCTCGATGACATTAACCTATATAGAAGAGGCCGAAAGAATCCACCAAAGATGTAAGACCTATACAAGGTTGTATGTTAGAGTCCTAATCGATGACATTAACCTATATGAAATAGGCCGAATCGAATCCCCCTGGGATTGATTTTGCCTTGATTGGGAGGGGGCGAACGCCACGTGTATCCCGAATCAAAAGTGAAGAATAGTCAATCTTTAGACCGTTACTGCCTTTTTGAGGTCGAGATTAAGACATTGCCTAAGGAGTATAAGTCTATATATGGACTGTATAAAGTTTGTAATTGATTGGAAGCATCCTTGCATTTACTGGGATTTTCCTGAAATATTTTATTGATGATAAAAGCATCAGGGGATCTTTTTTATCATGGTTGGAGTCAAAGTTTTCCCCCAGCCTACATCTGATGCAATGATGGCTGATGTTAGGAAGTTCGTAAGAGTGATCTTTTGAGATTGGAGCAATAGTTTCCCCCTAGCCAGGAAATAGATTCCCACAGACGGCGCCAAACTGTTGCATCCAGGAGTATTCGCGACGGTAGAGAAATATAAAGTTTAACGTCTTAGCATTATACAAAAATTCGACACGCAATCCGATAAGAGAAAGGGTCTAACATTTATGAGACACCAAGATTTTTACGTGAAAAACCCCTTAAAAGGGGAAAAAACTATGGGGCCTAGCCCAATTTGAATGAATCGACTAATATTGTAGTCGATTACAAATGAGGCCCTTCCTTCGGGGAAGGCTTGGGTTTGATGTATATTATATGAAGTAAATTACATGTTGGAAATACAAAGAGTCATTGTTGATGTGTTCGTTTGGTCGGGAGGACCATAGTCTGGTGACGGAAGTCAAAAGAATCGTAGTCGGCGGGTGACGGAGGTCATAAAGACCGTTGTCTGGCGATGGAGGTCGGAAAGACTGTAGTCTGTGGACGAAGTAAGTTAGGAGAACCATAGTCGGCTGGCGACGGAGGTTGGAAGGACTGTAGTCGGTAGGCGACGTAAGTCAGAAGGATCGTAGTCGGTGGGCGACGAAGGTTGGAAAGACTGTAGTCGGCGGGCGACGTAAGTCAGGAAGATCGTAATTGACGGACGATGGAAGTCGAAAAGACTGTAGTCGACGGGCGATGTAATTCAGGCGATGGAGGTCAGAAGAACTGTTGTCTAATGACGAAGGTTAGAAGGACGGCGTCAGTAGAAGTCCAACAATAGAAAGAAATCCATCTTTAGATAGACGTCCAACAAAAGTCCGATAATTTGTAGAAGTCCGGAGTCGGATAGAAACTTGGCGATGAGTGAATGTCCAGTGTCGGGTAGAATTCCGACGTCTGTTGGTTGCCGAGGAGAACTCCAGTATCACTTGGGTGGAGTTTTGGCATCAGGAGGAACTATGTCGTTACTTGGGCAGAATTTTAGCATCCTATGGAAGTTGGGTAGAATTCTAGCATCCCGTGGAATTCGGGCAGAATTCCGGCATCATTTGGAGTTTGGGCGGAACTCCGATGGTGGTCGAGGAGGAGTCTCTTCACTCCTATTTTTCTCTTCTTCTTCTCCTCCTTCTTCTTGCTTTGGTCCCCCTCTCAAGAGAAATGAGGGGTCTATTTATAGATTTTCTGGAGTGGCATGGCCCGTAAATAGATGAGAGATCAAGGGAAATATGGAGTGGTTCGGATGAACGGCCAATGTTGAATCCTTCGATTGTGGATCGTGTTAAAATAGTTGCTATTTGAATGCCTTTACATATTTTGCAACTTGATTAGTTTTGATGATTTCAAACATTATTGTTCAAATGTGTACTTATCTCCAAACAATTTTAGAAGATTTGTATTTGCTCTAGTGTGTACTAACATTTCAGGAAAATCAGACTCCAGACTACGATAACTTCAAATCAAATTCAACATGAGATACTTTGTTAATTTGAAGTTTGCATTTTTTGTTTGAATTAATTTTGAAAGGGAGTGATTGTAATTGAGTGAATAAAAAACATACACACACACATAAGGAGATCATAAAATTTTATACTGATCGTACTGGACGATATTTTATCGTACGGGATGATCCGACAGTTATCTCCTATAGGGCACATGGAACGAATAGGAACTTGCTCGAAATTTTTTTTAAAGTCCTATTCGTCCATGTTGACCTCATTTTTGTATGAGGTCACTAAGACACATCCAGAATCCAGATTTAATCCTAGACCCTAGGATCCACTCTAGAACTTAGAATTCTTTTCTAGAGCCAGACCTTAGAGCCTATTCTAGAGCCTAAGATTCCCTTAAATCCTAGATCTTAGAATTCTTCTAGATCTTAGGATCACTCCAACTTCAAATCAATCTCCACCCTTGATCAACTTCATTTTTTTTTTTAAAATCAATTCCTATATTTGATCCACTCCAATTTCAATTTGATTCCTACCTGTGATCAATTTGAATCTCAAACTCCATCCAATTCAAATCCAAATTAATTCAAATTTCAAACATATCTAAACCTTGATCCAATCAATTTGACAATCCAAACTTCAATATAGATTTTGATCCAAACTTCAATCTAGTTGTGACCATATCCACCCATTAACAATCACCACATGATTGTAAATGGTTTGGATACTTCAATATTAATCATTCAAACTTCAAATCAAATCCAAACCCAGAATTCAGACTCAAATCCAAATTCTAGAGGCCCTGTCCTAAACACCCTTTTCAGAGATTTTTCAAACATTCCAAAACCCAGTCAAATGACCTCTGATTCAGGGTCTATCACTTGCAAAGTGATAAGACATGTCTCTAGAGGTTACCCCCCAACTTTGAGCTCATTCTGAGGTCTCTAACCCCAGAATCTGAATTAAAATTCAAAGGCTGTAAAACCTTCAAATATTTACAGCCTATGCCACTGAGCCTAACCCCTTTGAGATCTTGATCTTGGAATCCTTATCAAAGCATCCAATCACTTCCAGACTCTTGATTTTAACCCATTGAGCAGTAAACTGCATTTTTCAGAACCATTTTTGACCCTAGTTGACCAATATGTCAAAATTGACCAAAATACCCTTATAGGATTTCAAATGCCCATTTCAATTCAAATCAATTCCAAACTCTTTGAAACCACTTCCAATGAATTTTAAATGTTAAACTCAACTTGTTGAACTCAAACCCAAACCTTGGGTCAACTTGGTTGACCAAGTCAACCAAGTTTGACCCATGGATCCATACACCCTTCCATTTTTCAAATTTTTGAATCAAGTCCATTCCAAGTTCTTTGAATGTATGGGAAGACCCCTTGGGTATCCAAGAGACCCCTCTTGGTGACCCAAGCCTTGGGCTCACTTGGGTTGGCCATATGGCTTGACCCAAGTGACCAAGAAGAGGCCTCCCTTGAGCCATCTTTTGATCTTAACCAAATTGAATCCAAATCAGGGTGCCATTGGGTTCCTATGGACCCAACATACTTTCCTTGATTAGCCCATGCTTTGGGCTAGCTTGGGTCAAGAGTTAGGCTAGCCCAAAGTGCCCAAAAGCACTTGGGATTGAGCTAAATCTCAACCTAAGCCCAATTGAGCTTGACCAACACCTCCCATAGGTGGCCCTAGGTTCAATGCTCCTTCTCCAGCCAGCCCATGCCTTGGGCTAGCTTGGGTCAAGAGTTAGGCTAGCCCAAAGTGCCCAAAAACACTTGGACCCGAGCCATCTCCCTGCCTAGATCAAATTGGACCCAATTGCCACTTGCATTGGGTGCACCAGACCCAGACCCACTTCCCACCTCAAGCCCAGGGTCTGGCATGACCTGGGTTGAGCCCAAATCGACCCGAACCGAGCAGGTTTGGATCAACCCGAGCCATCTTTTGATCCAGATCGAATTAGACCCAATTGCCACTTGCATTGGGTGCACCAGACCCAGACCTGCTTCCCATACCAAACCCAGGGTCTGGTCTGACCTGAATCGGGCTCACTTCGACTCGAACCAAGCAGGTTCGAGCCCAACCGAGCCACCAGATCGACTCCAGCTTCCCCAGGCCAAATTGGCTCCACATTTAGCTCCAGCATGTCCCCATCGGCCTTCCCTGGTCAATCCGACCCAGACCATGGCCGGCGGCGGTCGGAACCAATGGAGAGCAAGTTCCGGTGGTCCCCCCAGACCGAAAGCCTTCCAAAGGCTGTGGCTCGCCGGCTTGAGGCTCACGAGCTCTCTGGAATGGTGCCGCTTTCCACTTGGCATCAATCCGAGACCTCCTCCAATTCAATCCTGGCCGTCCGAGCTCGCGGGAGGAGGCTGAATAGGGTGGTGCTCCCCAAGGCTCGCCAGACGATCCCAGAGTTTTCGAACGATTCCCTAGAGCTCCCTCGATCTCCCAGCACCTTCCTTCGAGCTCCCAGACCGTTCCTTCTATCGCTTCGAGCGAACTCCGGCGAAAGGCTTCGGCGTCCCGCTCGAAGTCATACTTCCAGCCGTCCTCCAGTCGCGGCCTCTGAAGGAGACCTGCTCGCCTTCGTCTCCTGAAGCTTCCAGATAGAGAAGCTCATTCGTTGAGACTTTCTCTGCGGTAATTTCTTCATCCCGAGCTCCCTAGCTAGGTAGTCCGGTCAAGTGTGAAGGAAACCTTCACCCCAACGGATTTCCACCGTTGGATTGAAGGTTTCCACCCCCTGATCCTCCCTGTGAAATTTTGTCGAAGTTCGCCGGCGGGATCAACCGGATCACGCCGGAGAAAGTTCACGGCTTCGGGCAAAGGCGGAGGTTGAAGACGAAATCTCAGCCGTTGATTTCGATCAACGGCTCGGATTAGATCCCGCGGTCCCGGAGCGCGTTTAATCCCAGCCGTTCGATCCGCCATCCGACGGCTGTGGTTAATCCGACCGTTACCCAGTCAGCGCCAATGATTGCCCAGCCAATCGGGACGCGCCGCGTGTAAAGAGCGGCTGACTGTGTAATGGCTGGATTATTAAATCCAGAAATTCAAGGGAACTTCAAAAATCCATATCTCCCTGCACACTTGACCAAATTAGGTGTTCTTAGGCTCATTGGAAAGGTCTCAGGGAGACCTTCAAAAGCCCTATGGTTCCAGGCCCTAATTGCATGTGTGTTAAGCTTAATTTCATTAATGGTATTATTTCAGTTTATGCAATTACTGTTTGTAGTTAAGTCTCCAGGGCATGGAACTTTGGGAGATTGAATTTGGGCATGTCTTTGACATGTCCAAATTTTGTCTCCCCTGTTTTAAAAGTCTAAGGGCACTTTCCCCCAATTTTGAGTTTAAGGGTCATGGGTTGACCCTTAAATTCAAATTGGGATTTAAGCCTATCCAATGAGAATTAGGATTTTATTTTTTGTGTGTTGATTATGCTTAGGATATGGAGTTTAGGGCCACTGACTTTGCCCCAATCCAACCTTAGGATAGCTCCCTAGGAATTTTTGAAGGTGACTTAGAGATCACCTTAGGTGGCTTAGTTAGCCACCTTAGAGTACTCCAATTGAGCCCAAATTTGGTGGGTTTAGGCCTTGGGATCAGGTGACCCCATGGTCCAAATTTCATCATATTTGGAGTTCATTTGGTTCACCAATTAGGAGCCATAGCTTGCCCTTGCTAGAATTGCCCCTTAGCCTTAATTAAATCTCAATAAATCCATTTTAAATCCAAAATTTAAGTTTAATACTTCAAATTAATCAGTGTTGAACCCTTAACCCATGAGAATTAAAAGCCCCTTGATTGGACATCAAATTAAGCCTTAATTTAATTTTAAGTAAAATTCAATGTTTAATTAATATTAATTAATTAATAATCATTAAAAAATCCCGAGAATTAATTTAATGCTTGATAATCTCCCCTTAGATCACCTCTGATCTTTGGGAGAGATTTCAAGGAGTTTGAGATCCATTTAGGCCCAAATCACTAGAATAGCCTTTAATTGAAATAATTAAAAATCATCATAAATATCCAAACTTTTAAAATTCACCATTAGTTATAGAAAATTCCAAATCAATTAAACTCAGTGGCTAATGACCCTCATTAAAATATAGTATTTTCTAAAAATGTCAAACCCCCAAAATCTGGTCAAAGTCAAAAGGTCAACAAATTGGTCAAACCGTAGTTAAAACTAGTTCAAAACTTCAAACCTTCGTAATAAAATGTAGAAAAATCTGATTTCAACGTACTTACTGTCTAACTGATCGTAGTGAGGTCTAGTATTTTAATAAAATACAAACATTCTAGAATTTGAGCATAATAAAAAATTCAACTTTCAACCCCTTTAATTAAATGATTAAAATATTCTAAAATATTCTTAAAGCTCAAATCATTCTAAAACTCAGAAAATATTGGTTTAATGCTTAAAACACTTAACAAATCCTTTAAAACACAACAACCACCCTAAAGTTGAAGTTTATTGGCTGGACTACTCCGGGCTGCGGGGCTAAGTGTCCTAAAGAGGCTGGTTCCTCGAGCCTGGTGGCACAACGCCACGAATGAATTCTAAAGGGTGTCAAACCTTAAAATGGATTAATTTTTAATTATTTAACATTTTAAAAATCTCTAATTCAATTACATTAATTTGGTTTATCGGCTGGACTACTCCGGGCTGCGGGGCTAAGTGTCCTAAGGAGGCTGGTTCCTCGAGCCTGGTGGCACAACGCCACGAATCAATTAATGGCAAACTTAAATTAATCAAGCTTTTAAAATCAGTAACTAACTCATTTTAATATTAATCCACTCTTTTAATTCTCACCCGTTTAAATAACTTAATCAACCCCGATTGCTACTGGGTAACCCAGGCCTACGAGGCTATTAGCTTAGCCCCAAGGAAGGTGAAATAAACTTCACGGCCTCGGTGTGAAACAAAGGTAGTAATCAATTAACTTTTAAAATATGTCTAATTAAAATTCTTAATTCATTAATATTTAAATTTTAATTTAAATCTCCTTCTAAGCCTTAACAAATCCAAACTTTTAGACAACTTTAACTAATCACCTACTTTAGGATCTATCCCAGCCACACGACCTTTCTCACACACTTTAGATGATGTGCTAGGACAACCAAATCTAGATCTAGGATAGGCCGGTGTTTACTTTACTGCTGTGTGCCGGATTTTTCGTAGTTTTCACTGCATGCTGTGGATGAAATTGCTTTGCTGTGTCTGCTTACTTTTTCTGTACTCTGTGGATGGATTGATGTGTTTGGCGACTAGATTACCCTTAGGTTAGGTACGATCTGGATGTTGACACAGTTTTCTGCAGGTTGCCACGCTCATGCAGGGCAATATAAAAAGGGGGACAATTAAAAATGCATAAATATTATAAACTCTTTGCACAGGTGCTTCAGCTGCTAAAGCCCCCAAGTAAAAAAGAGCGTGGCCAGTGTGTTTACTTTCTTTTCTGCTCATATACAACTGCTTGGGAATAACTGCTTTTTATATATTAATTGCTTAGGATAACCCTGCAGGTGAGTCTAGATTTTTTTATTTTGATATCAATGTAATTTGTGCAAGTGTCAAGTGTTGTGAAAGTTTATTTTGAGTTGGGATACATAGATCCAAAGCTTGTATTCCAAAGAGGAAAGGATACCCCTTTGGGGAATACTCCTTTTCCACTTGGAAATCCAAATTTGGACCATACCTCTTCCTTACCCAAAGAGGAAAGAGTGGCCTTCCCCTTAAAAGGAAGTGCCCTCTTGTCCATTTGGGTAATCTACTATGAAGATTCCAAGAAGATTGAAGAAAAGGAGTCCAAAGAAGAATGAGATTGAAGACCTGAAGATTTGAAGATTGAGAGTATCCCACTCAAAAGAACTTGCGTCATTACTAGGTTTAGAATCCGGGTTGTTGTCAGTGGTGCCCGGCCACTTTAATTTCTGTAATATTCTGGTTTGTAATAAGCAAGGCAACTTTGCCTATGGACATTTATTAATTAGTTAATGTTTGATATGATGATTTGATTGCCTTTAGGATTACTTGTTTTTACTAGTTTTTTGGCGATTGCATGCTGCTCTTTGTTTTCGCCTGGATACGTGAGGCTCGTGAGGGTGTGAAAGTTTTATACTTATAATCTTAAAAGTCTAAAATTTTAGTGAGTCTAAATAACATAGAAAGATAACGAATCTAGGGAATTAGCCGGGGATCGACCCCGGGGTCGCATGCATATTTCTGCACCTCTTCTTTCCTTGTTTTAGACCCTTCCCCGCCTGCGGGTAGAGTCCGGATAGTCTGACCTATGAGGACGAGGTGCCGGACCTGGGGAAGTCCAGTCTTCTAAAAAATTATTTTATAAGCCTGTTTTTGAAAATTTCAAGCATATTTGATTTGAGGTTGTTAACCAGCACGCATTGCATTAGATACAAATTAAAGAGTCAAAATTTTAATTTCATAGTCCTTAGCATCTTAGCACCCAACATAAGTCAAAGGGGCCAATTAGGAAAATCTCTAGATGTCGGCCCCGCCTCACCAAAACTTTAATTATAACGTCCCTACCACTCTTTCATAAAATACCGGATTCATGTATTTTAAATCGATTAGGTGGTTAGCTGGCTCCCCAATCCAGGCCGGGGTAAGTCCAGATCTTGCACTGCATTAGTTAGGATCGGACGACTGTGGTCCAGTGTCCAAAATAGATTTAGGTTCCGGGGCAGATCTTTGATTATAAGACCCCAAACTTCGGGAATCTAGTCCCAAATTTCTAATAAAATGATCAACTCTAATTAAAGCTTCATTTCAATCCTAAAACATAAAGCCCATCACTTAGATTAAGTTGGGACACTTCCGGATGGTTCTGGAATCTCAAGGTGTCCCCTACCTCTCCTCCTTTAACTCCGTTAATAACTGCTCAATTTTGATCCATTCCCTTTTGAGTTTCCAAAATTCACTTCTCTTTTTGATATCACTCCTAGAAATTCTAACAAAATTTTGCCATTATTTTAATCGAGAGTTTTCGTAGGGGATTTTATCTCCCTACGATGTAATTAACTACGAGGGCTTGCGCTCGTAGGAGATTTAGAACCACACACACCTGATTTTAAAAATTGATTTTTCAAAACTCAATTGGATTCCTTCGGGAGAACTTAAAATACTAGTGATCATTATTATTATCATATCTAAAGAATTATCATCGAACGATATTTTCTCCCTTCGGAGAGATGTATCTTTCTTTGATAAGGCTTTGGATGTGAACCTAACGATCACACTTCTTGAATATTGTAGCTGGATATCAAATTGAACCTCATTTTGACCCTTCGGGGTCATATGAATTTCTTTTTGGCATCCGCTCACAATATTCAAAATGAATTTCATAATTCTAAATCTGAACGCCGTTATGAAATTTTATTTTCATCTTTTGAGGTGATATATTCTTTCTAACAGGATGATTCAATTTTAGAATTAGAATTTGACTTTAACTCCCAAAGAAAACCAATACTTTCAAAACATGTTTTCAAAATTCCACCAACAAAAAAATGGCACGCCCGGTGGGACAAATCTCTCTCTCCATCTTTAATAATGGCAAAATTTTGTTTCATCGGTAGTCTTAACTAACTTTCTTCCGTTGGTCCCTCTACCCATTTCTTTCTTGGGTGAGTGTGGCCAACATCTAAAAGAAAATACCTTTCAAATAGAGAGGCGAGTGATAAAATCTTTGTCTAAGCCGGGCTTTGACATTTTGCCTCCAAGTTAATTGGTAGAGCAAAGGAGTTAAGCCAGGTTCCTTGAATATTCTCAATCAATTTTGTAAACTCTCTTATTTGGTGAAAACTCAACATATTGAGGTTCAAGATTTAGAGAAAATTAATCATGCTTAAAATTCAAATTTTAATTCAAAATTGACTAACTTAAATCACTTTTCCTTAATTCCAGGATACTTAAATACTCAAATGGCTGGAAAACTCATCTTCTCCCTGGATAGAAACTTGACAATAGAAGGAATTACCTCTGGCAACTTAATCCAGTTTGGGATAGAATTTCAAAACTTTAAGTTATCAGTCAACGGAGAAGAAATGATTGATCTCTCTGCTGGAATACAAAGGGATGTCCCCCTAGTCGAGATTACTTTAGGGTCAGGAGTTGACTCCCCCATCTCTATAATGGAGGTTGTTGTCGCCCCTTCGACCACTGTGCCCTCTACTCATGAGGATAAGAACCAAGAACCATTAACAATGGAAGGATTACCATCTCAATATGAGATTAGATCAAGTTCTAACACCCCTATTGCCAGTAAAAGTAAGCGGAAGAAATACCTTAAAAGGGTTAAAAAGAAGGTTGCTAAGGCCAAAAGGACTGCTAAGGTAGAAGCCTTGAAACAAGCTAAATTTGAGGCCAATCGAGAATTCGTTGCTCCTTACAGCTACCCCCTCCATGGTGGAAATGTTTTCCACCCTACTCCTGTTATTCAAAGGAGGGAGGTTGTGAAAATGAGAGCACAATCTCCAATACACCTTCTTGACTACTACACAGAGAGAATAAATCAAGAAAGAGCTAAGCAATCACCTGTAATAAATCATAGGCCCCTAGTTGAAGGTTATGACCCATCCACTCTACTAGATGAAGTTTGGTCACGTTACTACACGTGCCCCACTGCATCTTTTATAGAGGAGGATGTGCAGAAACCACCCGGGGTGCCACTCTCATAATTGCTAGGTTACTAGTAGTTAGGGAGGGAAATAATAATGGATATGAGATCTTATCAGATAGAGACACCATTTGAATTTAACTTCTAGATGGGTCCTATCGCGATAGATCCTTAAATTGAGATGATGGATCATTAGTTAGGGATAGTGCAGACCCCACAACAATCTCTTTCTCTTAAGAGATTGTGGAAATATAATTTACATTGATAGGGTCTTGCCACCTGGACTTACTATTTTGTAGGAAATCATATTATTTCTCAAGTGTAATGGGTCAGAATATTCAAGATTGTTGATCCATCTTTTTAATGAAAATTTGACCTCTACTTTAAATCAAAAATAGGAGAGAGTTATGGTTGACTCCACTGGATCTTTAAAGGCCCCTCCCTCCCACCGCTTCTGCGGGTTAATTTGTATCAAACTTAAGTTGGTTTTTGAAATGAAAATCATCTCAGTCTTCTCGCAGTTTTCTATCTTATAGGCTTCTCTTGCATGTTCTAAATCTATTCAACGATTTTCCAAGTCAAGCTGATATTTTCTTATCAAAAGATTGGGTCCAATTTGGGGATTATTCTTCCTTGGATAAGAGAATGAATTTCCTTCTCTTATACTTGCGATATAATCCTGGATTAAAATAAAAAAGGAACTATCATGTTAAGGTATTAAAGAAAGTGAAGCCTCTTATTTAAAAAAAAAAAAGAGAGAAAAAAAAAATTCAAAGGATGCACAAAGTGCATTAAAAAAAGGCGCAAAGTGCGTCAAAGAAATAAAAAGATATGCATAGCACGTCACAAAAAAAAAGTGAAAGAGGCTTCCTTCTTTTTAAATCTTTAAATCTCAAAGAGCCCGATCATATTTAATAGCTTGACTTTGAAAAATCTTGAATCTAGATTTATTGTCGTGCATAGATAGTTTATTAGATAGGAAATTCTATGCAAGAGAATTAAAAAGATTAAATTTCTCGATCCAACTTAAATCCTTTTGAAATTGATTTTAATTCAAAATTTCTATAAGGGGAGAACCTAATTCAATTTCTATGAAATTTGATCTGGGTCAACAAAATCCAAAACCCTTGGCTCTTTTCGGGTCAATTGGAGTCACTCTACTTCTCACTTTTGAATTTGTTCTCACTTGTCATTCTGATAGGGTCCAAATGATTAAGAGAAAATTTTCAATAAAAAGAATGAATCTTCTATTCTCGATAAGAATTCAAATCCCATTCTCAAGAGATATATGTGAATCTTTAAACATAGGCATCGTTTCTTTTAAGATCGATTATGTAAAATAACACTCTATGCTGGGTCTAAGGTTGTTCTCAAATAGAGGTGTGTTTTACATCGCACAAAATTGACTTTTAAAATTGAGTCACAACTAAGTAGAGTGCCTGACTCCAATTGGAGGATCTTAAAGGCCTTGAAGAAAGTTGTTTTGAACTCAATAAAATTTGAAATTATATAAGTCACGTATGATTCAAGCTCATTATAAATTGTGTCACCTCAGGACTTTCCAAGTATGAGACTTGGAAATAGTCCTTTCGAGACTAATTTTAGTCCACCATAAGATTAATGGAAGTTTTGAATCAATGTTGACTGGATCGTCCACCAGAGATGATCTATAAGGGAGGTTCATGACAATTGATTAATTTTGAAGATGCCACCAGATGATTCATTTCATTTGGGTGGTTATTTAAGAAGTATCATGCATGATGAGGATCAAATTAAACATCAAATTCACCCCTTAAAATTCATAGAAATCAAATCAAGTTAAAAATCATCAATCAATTGTTTTCAATTCTCTTTTCCTCAAGGTTAGGTCCTTCCTTCCCTTAGGATTAGACCCGCTAGTGGTGGAGTACGCCCTCCGTGGCACCACCCTGGCATTTGTCCCGGAGATTAGTGGTGGAGTACGCCCTCCATGGCACCATCATGATTCCCATTCGCTAGTGATGGAGTACGCCCTTTGTGGCACCATCCTAGTTTGCCAGTTGAGGTCCTCTGTGTGGAGCAAGTTTCCTCCCCACATGACCATTTCGCTAGTGATGGAGTACGCCCTTCGTGGCACCATCCTAGTTTGCCAGTTGATCTGCCTATTTGGAGTAAGTCTTCTATCAGCATCCTATAGGCCTAAGGTTGGGTGATGCCCTTCCTTAGACCCAAGGTTAGGTATTCCCTACCTTGGTTTCCAGTTGATCCGTCTACTAGGAGTAAGTCTTCTATCAGCATCCTGTAGACCTAAGATTAGGTGATGCCCTTCCTTAGACCCAAAGTTAGGTATTCCCTACTTTGGTTTCCAGTTAATCTGCCTATTTGGAGTAAGTCTTCTATCAGCATCCTATAGGCCTAAGGTTGGGTGATGCCCTTCCTTAGACCCAAAGTTAGGTATTCCCTACTTTGGTTTCCAGTTAATCCGTCTACTAGGAGTAAGTCTTCTATCAGCATCCTGTAGACCTAAGGTTGGGTGATGCCCTTCCTTAGACCCAAAGTTAGGTATTCCCTACTTTGGTTTCCAGTTAATCTGCCTATTTGGAGTAAGTCTTTTATCAGCATCCTATAGGCCTAAGGTTGGGTGATGCCCTTCCTTAGACCCAAGGTTAGGTATTCCCTACCTTGGTTTCCAGTTGATCCGTCTACTAGGAGTAAGTCTTCTATCAGCATCCTGTAGACCTAAGGTTGGGTGATGCCCTTCCTTAGACCCAAAGTTAGGTATTCCCTACTTTGGTTCCCAGTTAATCTGCCTATTTGGAGTAAGTCTTCTATCAGCATCCTATAAGCCTAAGGTTGGGTGATGCCCTTCCTTAGACCCAAGGCTAGGTATTCCCTACCTTGGTTTCTCTAGTTTCCTTGTCTACTAGGAGTAAGTCTTCTATCAGCATCCTGTAGACCTAAGGTTGGGTGATGCCCTTCCTTAGACCCAAGGTTAGGTATTCCCTACCTTGGTTTTACCAGTTTTCCTTATCCAATAGGTGTAAGCCTTTCATTAGCATCCTGTAGGCTTGAGGTTGGGAGATGATCTCCCTTTCATTTTCAAAATTCTACCTCCATTCGGTCAACGCCAATGTGTGCAGCAGAAGTTCCTTCTACTACACACATTGGGGGTCCATTTGTTGGCCTCATTTTTGTATGAGGTCATTAAGACACATCCAGAATCCAGATTTAATCCTAGACCCTAGGATCCACTCTAGAACTTAGAATTCTTTCCTAGAGCCAGACCTTAGAGCCTATTCTAGAGCCTAAGATTTCCTTAAATCCTAGATCTTAGAATTCTTCTAGATCTTAGGATCACTCCAACTTCAAATCAATCTCCACCCTTGATCAACTTCATTTTTTTTTAAAAATCAATTCCTATATTTGATCCACTCCAATTTCAATTTGATTCCTACCTGTGATCAATTTGAATCTCAAACTCCATCCAATTCAAATCCAAATTAATTCAAATTTCAAACATATCTAAACCTTGATCCAATCAATTTGACAATCCAAACTTCAATATAGATTTTGATCCAAACTTCAATCTAGTTGTGACCATATCCACCCATTAACAATCACCACATGATTGTAAATGGTTTGGATACTTCAATATTAATCATTCAAACTTCAAATCAAATCCAAACCCAGAATTCAGACTCAAATCCAAATTCTAGAGGCCCTGTCCTAAACACCATTTTCAGAGATTTTTCAAACATTCCAAAACCCAGTCAAATGACCTCTGATTCAGGGTCTATCACTTGCAAAGTGATAAGACATGTCTCTAGAGGTTACCCCCCAACTTTGAGCTCATTCTGAGGTCTCTAACCCCAGAATCTGAATTAAAATTCAAAGGCTGTAAAACCTTCAAATATTTACAGCCTATGCCACTGAGCCTAACCCCTTTGAGATCTTGATCTTGGAATCCTTATCAAAGCCTCCAATCACTTCCAGACTCTTGATTTTAACCCATTGAGCAGTAAACTGCATTTTTCAGAACCATTTTTGACCCTAGTTGACCAATAGGTCAAAATTGACCAAAATACCCTTATAGGATTTCAAATGCCCATTTCAATTCAAATCAATTCCAAACTCTTTGAAACCACTTCCAATAAATTTTAAATGTTAAACTCAACTTGTTGAACTCAAACCCAAACCTTGGGTCAACTTGGTTGACCAAGTCAACCAAGTTTGACCCATGGATCCATACACCCTTCCTTTTTTCAAAATTTTGAATCAAGTCCATTCCAAGTTCTTTGAATGTATGGGAAGACCCCTTGGGTACCCAAGAGACCCCTCTTGGTGACCCAAGCCTTGGGCTCACTTGGGTTGGCCATATGGCTTGACCCAAGTGACCAAGAAGAGGCCTCCCTTGAGCCATCTTTTGATCTTAACCAAATTGAATCCAAATCAGGGTGCCATTGGGTTCCTATGGACCCAACATACTTTCCTTGATTAGCCCATGCTTTGGGCTAGCTTGGGTCAAGAGTTAGGCTAGCCCAAAGTGCCCAAAAACACTTGGGATTGAGCTAAATCTCAACCTAAGCCCAATTGAGCTTGACCAACACCTCCCATAGGTGGCCCTAGGTTCAATGCACCTTCTCCAGCCAGCCCATGCCTTGGGCTAGCTTGGGTCAAGAGTTAGGCTAGCCCAAAGTGCCCAAAAACACTTGGACCCGAGCCATCTCCCTGCCCAGATCAAATTGGACCCAATTGCCACTTGCATTGGGTGCACCAGACCCAGACCCACTTCCCACCTCAAGCCCAGGGTCTGGCCTGACCTGGGTTGAGCCCAAATCGACCCGAACCGAGCAGGTTTGGATCAACCCGAGCCATCTTTTGATCCAGATCGAATTAGACCCAATTGCCACTTGCATTGGGTGCACCAGACCCAGACCTGCTTCCCATACCAAACCCAGGGTCTGGTCTGACCTGAATCGGGCTCACTTCGACTCGAACCAAGCAGGTTCGAGCCCAACCGAGCCACTAGATCGACTCCAGCTTCCCCAGGCCAAATTGGCTCCACATTTAGCTCCAGCATGTCCCCATCGGCCTTCCCTGGTCAATCCGACCCAGACCATGGCCGGCGGCGGTCGGAACCAATGGAGAGCAAGTTCCGGTGGTCCCCCCAGACCGAAAGCCTTCCAAAGGCTGTGGCTCGCCGGCTTGAGGCTCACGAGCTCTCTGGAATGGTGCCCCTTTCCACTTGGCATCAATCCGAGACCTCCTCCGATTCAATCCTGGCCGTCCGAGCTCGCGGGAGGAGGCTGAATAGGGTGGTGCTCCCCAAGGCTCGCCAGACGATCCCAGAGTTTTCGAACGATTCCCCAGAGCTCCCTCGATCTCCCAGCACCTTCCTTCGAGCTCCCAGACCGTTCCTTCTATCGCTTCGAGCGAACTCCGGCGAAAGGCTTCGGCGTCCCGCTCGAAGTCATACTTCCAGCCTTCCTCCAGTCGCGGCCTCTGAAGGAGACCTGCTCGCCTTCGTCTCCTGAAGCTTCCAGATAGAGAAGCTCATTCGTTGAGACTTTCTCTGCGGTAATTTCTTCATCCCGAGCTCCCTAGCTAGGTAGTCCGGTCAAGTGTGAAGGAAACCTTCACCCCAACGGATTTCCACCGTTGGATTGAAGGTTTCCACCCCCCTGATCCTCCCTGTGAAATTTTGTCGAAGTTCGCCGGCGGGATCAACCGGATCACGACGGAGAAAGTTCACGGCTTCGGGCAAAGGCGGAGGTTGAAGACGAAATCTCAGCCGTTGATTTCGATCAACGGCTCGGATTAGATCCCGCGGTCCCGGAGCGCGTTTAATCCCAGCCGTTCGATCCGCCATCCGACGGTTGTGGTTAATCCGACCGTTACCCAGTCAGCGCCAATGATTGCCCAGCCAATCGGGATGCGCCGCGTGTAAAGAGCGGCTGACTGTGTAATGGCTGGATTATTAAATCCAGAAATTCAAGGGAACTTCAAAAATCCATATCTCCCTGCACACTTGACCAAATTAGGTGTTCTTAGGCTCATTGGAAAGGTCTCAGGGAGACCTTCAAAAGCCCTATGGTTCCAGGCCCTAATTACATGTGTGTTAAGCTTAATTTCATTAATGGTATTATTTCAGTTTATGCAATTACTGTTTGTAGTTAAGTCTCCAGGGCATGGAATTTTGGGAGATTGAATTTGGGCATGTCTTTGACATGTCCAAATTTTGTCTCCCCTGTTTTAAAAGTCTAAGGGCACTTTCCCCCAATTTTGAGTTTAAGGGTCATGGGTTGACCCTTAAATTCAAAATAGGATTTAAGCCTATCCAATGAGAATTAGGATCTGGTTTTTGTGTGTTGATTATGCTTAGGATATGGAGTTTAGGGCCACTGACTTTGCCCCAATCCAACCTTAGGATAGCTCCCTAGGAATTTTTGAAGGTGACTTAGAGATCACCTTAGGTGGCTTAGTTAGCCACCTTAGAGTACTCCAATTGAGCCCAAATTTGGTGGGTTTAGGCCTTGGGATCAGGTGACCCCATGGTCCAAATTTCATCAGATTTGGAGTTCATTTGGTTCACCAATTAGGAGCCATAGCTTGCCCTTGCTAGAATTGCCCCTTAGCCTTAATTAAATCTCAATAAATCCATTTTAAATCCAAAATTTAAGTTTAATACTTCAAATTAATCAGTGTTGAACCCTTAACCCGTGAGAATTAAAAGCCCCTTGATTGGACATCAAATTAAGCCTTAATTTAATTTTAAGTAAAATTCAATGTTTAATTAATATTAATTAATTAATAATCATTAAAAAATCCCGAGAATTAATTTAATGCTTGGTAATCTCCCCTTAGATCACCTCTGATCTTTGGGAGAGATTTCAAGGAGTTTGAGATTCATTTAGGCCCAAATCACTAGAATAACCTTTAATTGAAATAATTAAAAATCATCATAAATATCCAAACTTTTAAAATTCACCATTAGTTATAGAAAATTCCAAATCAATCAAACTCAGTGGCTAATGACCCTAATTAAAATATAGTATTTTCTAAAAATGTCAAACCCCCAAAATCTGGTCAAAGTCAAAAGGTCAACAAATTGGTCAAACCGTAGTTAAAACTAGTTCAAAACTTCAAACCTTCGTAATAAAATGTAGAAAAATCCGATTTCAACGTACTTACTGTCTAACTGATCTTAGTGAGGTCTAGTATTTTAATAAAATACAAACATTCTAGAATTTGAGCTTAATAAAAAATTCAACTTTTAACCCCTTTAATTAAATGATTAAAATATTCTAAAATATTCTTAAAGCTCAAATCATTCTAAAACCCAGAAAATATTGGTTTAATGCTTAAAACACTTAACAAATCCTTTAAAACACAACAACCACCCTAAAGTTGAAGTTTATTGGCTGGACTACTCCGGGCTGCGGGGCTAAGTGTCCTAAGGAGGCTGGTTCCTCGAGCCTGGTGGCACAACGCCACGAATGAATTCTAAAGGGTGTCAAACCTTAAAATGGATTAATTTTTAATTATTTAACATTTTAAAAATCTCTAATTCAATTACATTAATTTGGTTTATCGGCTGGACTACTCCGGGCTGCGGGGCTAAGTGTCCTAAGGAGGCTGGTTCCTCGAGCCTGGTGGCACAACGCCACGAATCAATTAATGGAAAACTTAAATTAATCAAGCTTTTAAAATCAGTAACTAACTCATTTTAATATTAATCCACTCTTTTAATTCTCACCCATTTAAATAACTTAATCAACCCCGATTGCTACTGGGTAACCCAGGCCTACGAGGCTATTAGCTTAGCCCCAAGGAAGGTGAAATAAACTTCACGGCCTCGGTGTGAAACAAAGGTAGTAATCAATTAACTTTTAAAATATGTCTAATTTGAAATTACTGAACGACAAGAGGGGGGGTGAATTGTAAAAGTCTTTCGATTAATAAAATTAACCCTAAACAAGAGTTCTAATTTTTTTGTTATTTTTGAAATATTAAAACAAAGATTTATGCAAATTTGCTTTCACAAAAAAAACATGCAATAGATATGACAAGATTAAAGTGCAAGCAAAAAGTAAGCAATGATAAAGAAAGAACACACCAAGAATTTTATAGTGGTTCGGTCAAAATATGACCTACGTCCACTCCCCGGAGTCCTCCACTCCGGGATTTTCACTATCAAAATAGTTCTCCTTTTGCCCCCCTTGGCAAGGCGGAGAAGCCTGTACAAACCTCCCTTTCACCAACCGGCGTGGCGGAATACCAAACTCTATTTTCACCCTCTTGGCGACGGCAGAGAACCTTCTCGTTTTTCTCCCTCCTGGAGAAGGCAGAGAACCTCGAGGTAACGGATGTAGACGAGCCTTTCCCTTGGAGATCCTTCCTCAAATCCTTCTTGGGCCACAGGAGGAGCAAGATGCAGCAAGCTTGGAGCAACCGTGTGATCTCCCTCACACCTCTTCTCCCTCACAACGCTCACCTCCTCCTTCCTCTCTCAACCCTCAAGAATTCCTCTAGAATTTTCTCCCTTGGAATCCCTCTCTAACCACGTTCACCCCCTCTGTAATTGTTACCCAAAAAAGACTTGATTGACACCTAAAAACGGGCTCCAAAAACCTCTGATTTCAAAATTAGCCGTTACTGTTCGTACAGTACGATTCAACATCGTACAGTACGATCTTCACAAACAGCCGTCGTCCTGGTACGAAGATGTACGATCAGTACAAAAATAAATCGTACTGTACGATATAATATCGTACGGTACGATCCAACAAGCTACTACTCGTACAGGACGATGGTCTGGACGATCGGATGTCGTCTCTATTCATCGTATGGTATGATTACTATCGTACAGTACGATGTTCAAATTTTCATTAGCCCTGGATTACATGCACTAATCACGGGTTAATTTTAAGTAAGTATTAAAAACAGATCGTACAGTACGAACGTGTTCGTACAGTACGAACGGCGCAAAATCACTTACTTAAACTATGTCACGGCTAGGGTTTTGGATCTGAACATATCGTACAGTACGAAAGACTTCGTACAGTACGATCTATTCACAGAATTGTCCACATAGCTTAGATCGTACAGTACGAAATAAAATCGTACAGTACGATCTACAGAGAAGAATTTTAGTTATAATTTGCAGTTAAAAAAAAACTCTCCCCCTGTGTGTGTGCATGGTTGCTCTTACTTTTACGCATTTTGTGGCCAGACTCAATAAAGTAAAAAGTGTAATAAATGAAAAATACAATATTTGACTCATACTCCTAATCTACCCGGTCTTGAGTCTTCCTTTCTTCCTGAGTCACTTGTGATCTTCCTGAAATGTTAGTGCTCAAGAAAAATAACAGATAAAATAATAATCAATGAAAAGCAGTTCCAAAATAGTCATTATTTGGCATCATCAAAATCTCAAACTCGGGGTCATGGGTTGCAACAATCTCCCCCTTTTTGATGATGTCAAATAATTTGTTGCAAGTAAGAAAGAAAACCATTTCTTTTGAAAAATATTTCTTTTGTTGTTAATTTTTTTTTGTTTTTTTTTTTTAAATTAAACACAAGAAGAAAAAAAATACTACAAGTAAGTACAAAACAAAAGATACTGCATTTAGATGAATAAGCATTACAACAAACTTCTCCCCCTTTTGACAGCACAAAAAGGAGGAGCTACTAAAAGCAAAAAGTAAGAGAAGAAAACAAACAGAAACTACAATGCTAACATAAATAAACTAAGCAGACGGGTCCTGATCTGGTGGTGGTGGAGGTGGATTTGGTTGAAAATATTGAAAGAGAGCATCGAAGCGGTGATCAATTGCAGTGAATCGTTCGCCAAACCACTGCATATCAGTCTCGTGTTGGTGATGCTGTTCTTGAATATGCATGTCGAGACGAGTCTGCAGCTGGTCGAAGCGGGCGACTAAGTCATCATCAGAGTGCGCTGGTGCTGGTGCTCGGGGTGCAGCATGGCATCGTGGTCGAGCTGGAGCTGCGGCTGGTGCATCTTCTCCTTCTTCTTCATCAAAGACGGGTTCTTCAGGCTCATGTCCCCGATGAAAGAGGATACGGAAAGAAGCATCCGTATAAAAAATAGGAAGCATGTCGGGTTCACCAGGGTAGGATAACTGATATTTATGGTAGAGGATATATCCTATTAGGTGACCAAGAGCCAGATTTTGTTTCCGTCGAGTGGTGGGAAGACGAACAAAAGTCATGTGCTGAATATAATTGCTAATCAAATCGACCTCATCAAACTTAATGTTGGACATAATCAGGTAGGTAGCGACTGACAGGGTAGGGGTCAGATTGATGCGGTCGCCACCTTTGGGAATGATAGAGGTTCGAAGAACATGTTGAATTATACGGGCATTGCGGGTTAAGGATTGGACTAGAGGCTGGTGTTGGTGAAAAACAGTATTCCTAAGGACTCTATTTACATCGCTCCAGTCAAAATCATCGGTGAGAAACGAGCGAACCATAGGTTCTTCGGTGGACAGCCCAATATGTTGGGCGATGTCAGCTCTAGTTATTTCAACGGGGCGGCCACAAACAAAGGAGTGAAACGTGGTGTTATCAATGGTGTAGGTGAGGTTGGCGAGAAATTCAAAAAGGAGTTCAGAATTGTATGGAAATGCTAGGGTGAGTAGGAATTGAAAGGTAGTGGAGGCAAAGAGGCCAATTACCTCGAAATTTAGAGCGGCCTGATTAAGCATTTTCGAGGGAGAGATTTTGCAAGCCCTGTAGCGGTAGTAGGCTTCCTCATTTTCACTATTGAGAAAGCGATCGGGTTGACGACTGGAGGAGGACGAGCTTCCGGCAGTCATCCGACCTCGTTTAGACATTGTAGGAGGGCACGAAAACGAAGTGAAGGCTGAGTGAGGAGAGGGTTGAGTGAATTGAACAGCCTAGGCAAGGGTTTATATAGAATTTTCCGTAAATCGTACAGTACGATTGGAGATCGTACAGTACGATATCCTATAAATGTTCTGATCGTTCGTTTCGGGAAAAGGCAGTCAACTCGTACAGTACGATATGTATCGTACAGTACGAACAGGCGAATATCGATCGTCCCGAGGCCCTCAGTACGACTTTTGACCAAAAGTTTCGTACTGTACGAATAGGTGGATCGTACAGTACGATACATAATAAATATCGTACCGAACAGCAATTACTCAGATTATCCTTTTGTGATGATGTGGATCGTACAGTACGAATCGAATGTATCGTACAGTACGATTATCAATAATATCGTACCAACCGGCTTTAATTCGTCCCAATCCGTGCTAACGTGGAGCGTACAGTACGAAGCGAATGTATCGTACAGTACGATCATCAATAATGTCGTACCAACCGGCTTTAATTCGTCCCAATCCGTGCTGACGTGGAGCGTACAGTACGAAGAGAATGGATCGTACAGTACGATCATCAATAATGTCGTACTAATCAGCTATAATTCGTCCACATACGTGCTGACGTGGATCGTACAGTACGAAGTGGATCGTACAGTACGATGCACAGTCATATAAAGTGTTGGTGTGGTGAGTGTGTGGTGATCAGGAGCAGCCCTAAAGAATTTTTTTTTTTTTATTTTTTTTTTTATTTTTTTTTTATTTTTTTTATTTTTTTTATTTTTTTTTATTTTTATTTATTTATTTTTTTTTATGCATTTATATCTATGACACCTAATCTAGTCCTCAAGGTGCTAAAAGTGTCAAAAGCTAATGGTTTTGTGAATATGTCTGCCAATTGATCTCCTGTAGCGATGTGATGTAATTCTATATCTCCCTTAGCGACGTGATCTCTAATGAAATGATGTCTAATGTCTATGTGTTTCGTTCGAGAGTGTTGAATTGGATTCTTAGAGATACAAATTGCACTTGTGTTGTCACACATGATCGAGATGGTTCCAACAGGTAGTCCAAGATCAAGAATTTGTTGTTTTAACCATAGTACTTGTGCAACACAACTTCCTACCGCAATATATTCTGCCTCAGCTGTGGAAACTGCTACTGAGTTTTGCTTCCTACTGGACCAAGAAACTAATGATTGTCCGATGAATTGGCAGGTACCAGAGGTGCTCTTTCTATCTATCCTACATCCTGCGAAGTCAGAATCTGAGTACCCTAGGATTTCAAAGGAAGTGCTGTGTCTGGGATACCAAATTCCTAAGTTTGGGGTGCCTAGTAGATATCTAAGAATTCTTTTGACAGCAGTTAAGTGAGACTCTTTAGGATCGGCTTGGAAACGGGCACAAAGGCACACACTAAACATTATGTCCGGTCTACTGGCAGTCAAGTAAAGTAGGGATCCAATCATTCCTCTATATTTTTTCTGATCTACTGATTTTCCACTAGGATCCTTATCTAATTGGATTGTCGAACTCATTGGGGTGTTCATGGGTTTTGCACTATCCATTTCATATTTCTTTAAAATATCATTAATATACTTTGATTGGCTAAGAAAGGTTCCATTATCCATTTGTTTTACACTAAAGCCAAGAAAGTAATTAAGCTCTCCCATCATGCTCATTTCAAACTCATTACTCATTGTTTTTGAAAATTCATCGCATAAGTTTTTATCCGAAGATCCAAACAATATGTCATCTACATATATTTGAACAATGAGAATTTCTTCTTTGACCTTTTGTAAAAAGAGTGTAGTATCTACACTACCCTTTTGAAATCCTCTATCCAAAAGAAATGAGCTAAGTCTTTCATACCATGCTCTAGGTGCTTGCTTTAATCCATATAGTGCCTTTTTTAATTTGAATACATGGTTTGGAAATTGTGAGTTTTCAAATCCGGGGGGTTGCTCAACGTAGACATCTTCCTTAATTACCCCATTCAAAAATGCACTCTTCACATCCATTTGATATAACTTAAAGTTCTTGAAGCAAGCAAAAGCTAAGAGCACTCTTATGGCTTCTAGTCTAGCAACCGGGGCAAAGGTTTCTTCAAAGTCTATTCCCTCAATCTGGTTGTACCCCTTAGTTACTAGCCTTGCTTTATTCCTTATTATTGTTCCTGAATCATTCACCTTATTCTTGAAGACCCATTTTGTTCCAACAACACTTTGCTCTTTAGGTCTCTTAACTAACTCCCAAACATCATTCCTGGTGAATTGGTTCAGCTCTTCTTAAATTGCTAGAATCCAGAATTCATCTCCTAAGGCTTGATCTATACTTGTAGGTTCTATCATAGAGATGAAAGCTGAGTGACTAACCTCCTTCCTAAGTCCATGCCTAGTCCTTACACCTTCTGAAGGGTCTCCTAAAATTAACTCTTTAGGATGACTAGAAGAATATCTCCATTCTCTAGGCAAAACTTCCTGAGGTTCGACCCTTTCTCCTAAGGTCATCGTCTCTACTCCTTGAATTGCCTCTATTTCATCATCTTCAATTTTTGATTCTGAGGGCTTATCTGATTCATCAAATACCACATGGGTGGATTCTTCTACTACAAGGGTTCTCTTATTAAAAATCCTATAGGCCTTACCTACAGAAGAATAACCTAAGAAGACACCCTCATCAGACTTGGGATCGAATTTTCCTAAGGGATGTTTACCATTATTTAAGATGAAGCACTTACACCCAAAGACATGTAAATGTGAAAGGTTTGGTGTCCTACCCTTAAGGAGTTCATATGGAGTTTTATTCAGCTTCGATCTAATGTTTACTCTGTTCAAAACATAACAGGCTGTGTTGACTGCTTCTGCCCAAAAGTATCTAGGAAGGGTATACTCCGCTAGCATTGCCCTAGCAGCTTCTACCAAAGTTCTATTCTTCCTTTCTGCTATGCCATTCTGTTGGGGTGTTCTAGGAGCTGAGAAATTGTGCTCTATTCCTATCTCTTGACAGAATGACTCAAATCTATCATTTTGGAACTCTCCACCATGATCACTATGGATTGTTGATATTTCACAACCTAATTTTCGTTGAATCCATGTGGAGAAAACTTTAAATTCCTCAAAAGACTCATTCTTGTGTGCTAAGAATCTTACCCAAGTAAATCTAGTAAAGTCATCTACAATCACAAATCCATAATTCTTTCCACCTAGACTGGCTGTACTAACGGGTCCAAATAAGTCCATGTGTAGAATTTCTAGTGGCCTAGAGGTGATCACGTCTCTAATTGAGTGAAAAGATGATTTGACTTGTTTTCCTTGTTGGCAAGCATCACATAAGTGATCCTTGGTGAATTCTAACTTAGGTACACCTCTAACTAGGTTTTTCTGAGTGATGTTTCTAAGAGTTTTCATGCTAGCATGACATAGTCTCCTATGCCATAGCCACGAGTCATCAACTATTGTTTTCAAGCAAAATGATTTTGAACTATCAACGCAATCAAGGTCTAACATGTAAACATTGTTAATTCGTTTTCCTTCTAAAATAATTTCATCAAATAAACTAATCAGGCATCTATCAGTAAAAAACTTAACATCAAAACCTTTGTCACACAGTTGACTAATGCTAAGTAAGTTATGCTTTAAACCATCAACTAATAAAATATTTTCAATTATAAAATTCTTAGCATTACCAACAATACCTGAGCCTATCACCTTCCTGGTAGTGTTGTCTCCCAACGTTACTTTGCCTCCAGTTTTGGTCTCCAATAGGATGAACTTCTTCATATCTCCAGTCATGTGTCGCGAGCAGCCACTATCCAGGTACCACATGCTCTCACTAGGTCTTTTGTGAGAGCATCCCTACAATTTCATTCAAAGATTAGATTTGGGAACCCAAGTGAGTTTGGGTTCCTCCTTATGCTTGCATGAATGAGATGTATGCATGTTATGCTGTGATGGATGCAGTTTAGGTCTCTATACTAAGTGTGTCCTACGGTGAATTGTGCATGTGCGGGCTATGTGACCTAACATGCCACAAGAGAAGCACCTAACACCAGGAAATGGATTTACTAATCTATGAGTATGGTGGTGCCTCTTCCTAAGGTTTTGAAATGCATGCTGTGTTGGGGGTTTTCTAGGATGGCCTACTGTGAGTGATGCAATTTCATTTTCTAATTCTTTTATCTTTTCTCTATAGGTTTTATTTTGAGCTGTCAATCCATCAACTTCTATCAATAGCAAGTGCTCACTATGATCTACTTCTAATGCAAGTGCAGTTAGTTTTTCAAACTCTACATCTAGTTCAATATGTGATGTTTTCAAGGATTCATGCGCTTCACTTAGTTCAATATGCTTCTTATTTAATGCATCATACTCATCAAGAAGTAACATGTGATCTTTATCTAAATCAGAATTTTCTTTAACTAAGTTAGCATGCTCAATTTGTAAGGAACTAAATTCAATATTAAGTTTAGCATGCATTTTCTTCAGTTTCCTATACGAGTCATGAATATTCTCAGAAATAAGCAGTAATTCATCATAAGAAAGTTGACATACCTCCTCTTGATCCAATTGATCAAGGTTATCATTAGCCATAAGACACAAATTTGTTACCTCCTCCTCTGCTTCTTCTTCTGATGATTCTGAGGCAGAGTCGGCCCAAAAAGCTTTCTGTGTATTTGTCTTTCCTCTCTTGTATTTAACTTTGTCATCTCCTTTCTCCTTTGCTGGTTGACTCTTCAGATTAGGGCAATCGGCTCGAAGGTGACCTGGCTTCCTGCACTCAAAGCAAATTGTATCAGATGAAACCTTATTGGACCTTGAGCTCTTACCTTTATTCCAGCTGTTCTGATGACGCTTTTGTTTTCTTTTCAGGAAATTTTTGAACTGTCGGGTCATCAGTGCTATCTCATCATCTTCCTCCCCTGCAGAGCTTTCACTTTCTGAGTTGCTAGCTTTTAATGCCACCGTCCGCTCCTTTTTCTTTTCACCTGCATCACTTTGCCTTTGGCTCACTCCTTGCTCGTATGCAATGAGTGACCCAAGGAGGTTATCAATAGAATAAACATTAAGATCTTTAGACTCAGTGATAGCAGTTATCTTAGCATCATAGGAACTAGGTAGGCATCTAAGAATTTTATTCACTTTCTCAGAATTTGAAATTTCTCTACCTAATGCATGCAGTGATGTCACAATTTGGGTGAACCTAGTGTACATGTCAGAAATTGTTTCGCTAGGTTTCATACGGAATAATTCATAATCATGCAGTAGAATGTTAAGCCTAGACTGTTTTACTTCGTTTGTTCCTTCGTATTGTTGACCTCGATTTTGCCCAGACCCGGGCCAGGAGGGTTGACTTGGTCAAATTGACCAAGCCAGACCCCGAGACCCTCTCCGATGGGTTCAGTGAGTCGAGTCGAGTCTGTTGAGCCTGGACTTGGACCCTAGGTCAACCCGGTTGACCAAGTCAACCAGGGTTGACCACTTAGCCCATTTAGAGCCCAAATCAAGTTTAGATGCACTTGGACCTTGGCTTGGCTCAATCCCTCATCCCCATAGACCCAATTAACTAGGTTGACCAAGTCAACCCTTGACTTGGTCAACCCAAGTCATAATGGGTTAAAAATAACCCATTAAGAGCCCATTTAATGCCCCCAATCAATTCCATTCGTTTTGAATGGGAACCCACGTCCTAAAACCGCCCATTTTCCCTCCTAATGCAATCCTAACCGTCCCCCTTAGGGCTAGGAGTTTAAATAGGAGAAAATTAGGTTTTGAAAGGACTTCTTTTGCTCTTGCTTTCTTGAGAGACCTCCTGAGGCCTTGAAATTTCGTGAGAGCACTCCCACGACCTTCCTCCACTTTCTCAAACCAAATCCCGACGTCTAGACCCCGCCGGCGGCGATCCTCCGGCGAACCCGAGACGTTTCGCATTCCAGGACGAATCCCGGCCGATTGAGCGTTCTTTGGATCTCGACGTAAACTGGGAAATTGTTCTAGAGGAGTCCACGAGTCCAACAAGCCCAAGATCTCCCGAATCCACCGTGTGGATTGAGGTAAAACCTAAACCCTAGTTAGAACACTTAGGGTTAATTAGCGTCGTCATTAGGGCGTATTAATTCGAGTAAAATACCCCCCATGGATGCTCTTCACTAGTAGAATCAAGTTCTAAAGTTTCGTTGCGTTTCGTCCAGCCGTTTGGGAGAACGAAGCGAAAATCCCTCTAAGCCTTCGGTCCGGCCGACTGCATGCATGAGATGTTCTGGGCCGTTGATCCCGTGATCAACGGCTTAGATCTGGTCGGACGGACGTTCCGTCCCACGAACTGACCGATCCCGCGGATCGGCTGATCGTGCGGCTCGATCTGAGCCGTCCGCTGCTTAAGGCGGGAGATCGGACGGTACCGCGGCCGTCCGACGTGGATAAGTAACCGCCGTTTGCGGTTATCGATTGCGGCATGATTGCCGCAATCATGGATTGGCGGCGCAATCATCGCGCCGCCTCCAATGATTGGCCGCGGTCCCGGGATCCAATCCCGGGCCGCCACGTGTCGCCGACCGAATATTTTATTATAAAATTTGTTTTAAAAGCTATTTTAACTTCTAAAATTCGCCAAAAATTCATTTTTCGTCCGTTTTTGACGTATAATACCTCGTTTTGTTCGTATTTTTATTCTCTACATTATAAAAAATTTTTTTTTATTAAAATAATATATATATATTTATTAATTAATAAAACAGTAAAACAGCAATATTCAAAAGTGTTTAATTATCGTATTTGAACTTCGAAATTACATAACTTTGTCGTTTTAAGTCCGCTGTCGACGCACAGCACCTTGTTTTGCATGTACTTTGAATTCTGCATGTTTTGAAACTATTTCCAGATGAAAATTTTGTCTGTATCTCCTGTTATTTCAAAAACAGCAAAATTACATTATTTTTAAAATACTATTTTGTTGTATTTAAACTTCGGAAATTCGTATCTTCGCCGTTTTAAGTCGGATTTTGACGTGTAACCCCTTGTTCTTTTCAGAAAAGCGAGCTTTATGTTTTGAAGCCGTTTCCAGCCCTTGATTTTGGCTGTTTTGACCAATCATTATTTGGATTCGATTATTTGAGTATTTTTGATATTAAATATTGATTATGATAATTATTTTCAGGATACAAAATATTTTCAAATCGCTTGAGACTTCGTTAGGGTGGTCAGTGGGTCTCCCTATGTCTGTGTATTATGAATTGACTTACTTTTTAATTATCTTATTTTCTAAAAATATATATATATATTTATATTCATAATTATTTTGAAACTATTTTTAAATTACTTATGATTAAATCTTACTTTTTGGGAGACCTACTATTTCATGAAATTTTAGACATAGGTTCTATGAATGAAGAGCAAATCATGGGGGAGTGGGTTAGTGAATGGTTGAGTCCCAATCATTCACTAATCCTTTCTTTAGGTGTCTTTCCTCTTTATTTTTCGTAGATTGCATGTATAGGATTGCACCACCACCACTTAGTTTAGGCTCTCCTAGATCTAAGGACATGGTGTGTTTATTTATTTACTGTACTCCCATGCATCTATTATCCCGAGGGTTAGTGTAAACATCACTTTAAACTCCTACAACGTAGTGACACCCTAAGGACAATAATTAAGGACCCGTCTAGTGAACTTAGAAGTTTTCTAGGGACTAGGATAGATCCCGGATTGACATGAAAACTTCAACACTTAAACTTAGTGACATCATAAGCCTTTCATAATTTTCTAGGAATTTTTAGGGCTTGTTAGACCCCTTAATTGACTAACCCTAATTAACCTGCTAATTAAGGCCCCGAGACCTTCCGGAAATTACAATAAATACACCATAGGTCAGAAAATTAGCCATAAGAGCTTGATTTGTTCAGAATCTGACCCTTGACCTTAGACAAATAGGGCTCCCTAGTTTGACTTCAGGTTGACCCCTAATTTGACCATAGGTGGAATTTACCTTTTTGCCCCTAATAAATTATTAAAAATTATTAAAAATCCCAAATTTTCTCCAAATACTCGGGATCACTTTCTCAGGTCATCCCTGACTTTTGGGAGTGATTCCAATCAGTTTGGAGCTCATTTGGATCAAAATAGCAAAAAAGGGCCCTTTCCTAGTTAATTTAGAAAATCCCTTTAATACCCGATCTTTAGAAATCCATAACTAGTTGTAGAAAATTCCAAATTAGGCAAACTCACTTGCATTAGACTCCAATTAGGGCCTAATATTTATTAAAAATCTTAAGTTTCCAGGAATTGACCCAGATTAGAAAGTCAACTTTTTGGTCAACCGTAGTTCATTTAGGGCCCGAAACTTAGAAAATTCATAACTTTGGATAGGAAACTCCGATTCCAGCCTACTACCTGTCTAACTACTCGTATTAAGGTCTAGTATTTTCCTAAGGTGATAGGAGACTCAGACTTAGCCTTTTTCCCATAGTGACTTTTTGGACCCTTAGTCTAGTTCCTAGGAGGACCCAGGACTTTCCAAACTTGGCTAATATAACTTTAACTTCAAATATCATCACCCTAAGTTCCTAAAATTGATCAACAAACTATATTAACTAAAATGCAGCCCAATTCACTAATATTTGAATTTCAACAAAAATTTCCTTTTCTGGCCTTCAACAGACTTGAACTTTAGACAATTTTAACTAACTATCCTGCCTAGGATCTATCCAAACTACACAAGCCTTACACACACATAGAATGGTTTGCTAGGGCACCACTTCTAGACCTATGTTAGGCCGCTGGGTTTTACTTTTCTGCTGTGTGCCGGAGCTTTTCGTAGTTTTCACTGCATGCTGTTTGAAAATTGAATTGCTGTGTTTGCTTACTTTTCTTGCACTCTGTGTTGTGATGGGCGATAGATTTACCCCTAGGTTAGGAACGTCATATATATATATACTGTTCTTCTATGCAGGTGGCCATGCTCAAGCTAAGAAAAGGGGGGCACCGTTATGATTTCTAATATTGTCTTATGCAGGTGCTTGCTCAGCCCCCCTGATATAATGAGGGCTAAAACTATTAAATAATTATAATTGCTACAGATGGAGCTGCTTAGCCCTCAGAGCATGGCTTGGCACAGGGTCAATGGTGTTAGCATTTTCATTTTCATATAAACTGCTTGGGATGATTTTTACTAGGATAACCTTGCAGGGATTCTTAGATTTACTGCTTTCAATTAATGTAATTTATCTGTAATAATTGTTAAGAGTTGTGAAAACAACTTTTGAGTTGGGATATTCTTATCCAGCTCGAATTCTAAAAGAAGAAGGCATCCCCAAGGGGAGAGTCTTCTTCCATTTGGAAGATTGAGCTGGATGGCTTTAGATATCCAAAGAGAAAAGGCAATACACCCTTACTAGGGGAATTGTCTCTTCGTTTGGATATTCAAGCCACGACGGATCCAAGGAGTCCAAGGAGGAGAGATCCAAGAAGTCCAAGGAGAAGATATCCAGAAGACTAAAGATTTGAAGACCCAATATCCCACTCAAAGTTGTTGGCGTCTGTCATAGGCTTAGAAATCCGGGTTGTTGGCAGTGGTGCCCGGCCACTTTACTTTTCTGCATACCCTGGGTTGTAATTAAAGGGCAGTTGGCCTATGGACATTTACTTGATTAGTTGGATTTATATTGATGTGTTTACCTGATTGCGCAGTAGAATTACCTGCTTTTTCTAAGTTTCTTTCTTGCATGCCGCTCTTGTTTTCGCCTGGATTCCGTTAGGCTCTCTAAGGACTAAAAATTCTTCTACTCATAACTAACTCCTAAAAGTTTAAGTTTTAAATAACATAGAAACTTAACGAACCTAGGGAACTGCCGGAACCGTCCGGGGTCGCATGCATATTACTGCATCTCCTCTCTCCTTCTAATAAGACATCTCCCTGCCTGCGGGTAGAGTCCGGATAATCTGGCCTATGAGGATGAAGTGCCGGACCTAGGGAGACTCAGTCTTTTCTAAAAATTATTTTATATTAAGCCTGTTTTTTAAAATCCAAAGCATTCATGAGCTGACATTTCAACTAGCATGCATTGCATTAGTAACCAACTAATTAAAATTTAATTGCATTAGCTAGGGGCATTCACCCAACACAAGTTCAGGACCACTTAGGAAATTCTCTAGATGTCGGTCCTCTTTCCAATAAACTGTACCTCCCACCCATCTTTCATAATTGACCTGATAGCATGGTTTTGAAGCGATTAGGTGGTTAGCTGGCTCCCCCAATCCAGGCCGGGATAAGTCCAGATCTTTGCATTGCATTAGATAGGACACTGGTCTTAGTGTGTGTCGAACACCAAGTCCAACCTAGATTTAGGATTCAAAATTACTACATTCGGTCTCATAGTATGCCTTAAATAGTAGGTATGTCCCTTCCTTCCAGGGACTATGAATCCTACTTATCTGCGTCACAGGATGACGCCACCTCCATCCTTCTCTCACGCATGTGATTGAGTGCCTGATTTTTGTTTCTCCAGTTTCTCTCTAGTGCCCTAGAGCCTCCGAATATTGGTATGAACCACGCATGTTGATTCAGCCCTCCGGACCTTTCTTCCCTTTGAGTAGGATTTCCTAGTCTATACCCTTGTGTCGATCCCACTTTAAGAGAGGATAATGTATGATCCTTAATCGAGAGTTTTCTCAGGCTCCGGCCTGGGATGTAATTAACCACGGGGGCTTGCGCCCGTGGGAAACTTGGTCCCCACAATCTACTAAACCCCATTCGAGCTCTTGCATCGGGTGGGGGAAACCCGTGATTTGGTCATATATATTACTATCCATCGAGGTGTGTTGGTGAAAGCCTCTATCCTCAATGGTTAGTCGTATGCGCGATCCAATCTGTCCCTTCCAATCGGCCCGTTCGCGCGGTGCTCTTTCGGAGGTCCACACGTATGTGATGCACAGTCTATCCCAAATCTCCTTACCAGAAACACAAGTAGATACTCTCATATAGTCCTCAGATTTCAATGCACAAAAAAAACAGTTTAAGCATTTAGCATTCAGTTGGGCTAATTCCCTATCCTCATTGCTCCATTCAATAAAAGGCACAGAAGTTTTCAAACCATTAACTATCTTGAACGGTGCAACATATCCATCATTTACTAACATCCACATGCGGTAATCTATAGATTGCAAAAATGTAGACATTCTAATTTTCCAGAAATCAAACGGTATGTTATCAAAAAGTGGTGGACGAGTTATTGAATAACCCTCCGCAGTGTTACGATTACCAAAATTCGACATGATCGTTTTTTCAAGGTTTTCTAAAACACTATTTTTGAAAAAAAAGCTCTGATACCAATTGAAATTACTGAACGACAAGAGGGGGGGTGAATTATAAAAGTCTTTCGATTAATAAAATTAACCCTAAACAAGAGTTCTAATTTTTTTGTTGTTTTTGAAATATTAAAACAAAGATTTATGCAAATTTGCTTTCACAAAAAAAACATGCAATAGATATGACAAGATTAAAGTGCAAGCAAAAAGTAAGCAATGATAAAGAAAGAACACACCAAGAATTTTATAGTGGTTCGGTCA
The DNA here is from genome assembly GCA_016618105.1 of Dendrobium huoshanense. NCBI lineage: Eukaryota > Viridiplantae > Streptophyta > Magnoliopsida > Asparagales > Orchidaceae > Dendrobium > Dendrobium huoshanense. Next base: position 22,546,548 of record CM028345.1, read on the forward strand.
AAATATGACCTACGTCCACTCCCCGGAGTCCTCCACTCCGGGATTTTCACTATCAAAATAGTTCTCCTTTTGCCCCCCTTGGCAAGGCGGAGAAGCCTGTACAAACCTCCCTTTCACCAACCGGCGTGGCGGAATACCAAACTCTATTTTCACCCTCTTGGCGACGGCAGAGAACCTTCTCGTTTTTCTCCATCCTGGAGAAGGCAGAGAACCTCGAGGTAACGGATGTAGACGAGCCTTTCCCTTGGAGATCCTTCCTCAAATCCTTCTTGGGCCACAGGAGGAGCAAGATGCAGCAAGCTTGGAGCAACCGTGTGATCTCCCTCACACCTCTTCTCCCTCACACCGCTCACCTCCTCCTTCCTCTCTCAACCCTCAAGAATTCCTCTAGAATTTTCTCCCTTGGAATCCCTCTCTAACCACGTTCACCCCCTCTGTAATTGTTACCCAAAAAAGACTTGATTGACACCTAAAAACGGGCTCCAAAAACCTCTGATTTCAAAATTAGCCGTTACTGTTCGTACAGTACGATTCAACATCGTACAGTACGATCTTCACAAACAGCCGTCGTCCTGGTACGAAGATGTACGATCAGTACAAAAATAAATCGTACTGTACGATATAATATCGTACGGTACGATCCAACAAGCTACTACTCGTACAGGACGATGGTCTGGACGATCGGATGTCGTCTCTATTCATCGTATGGTACGATTACTATCGTACAGTACGATGTTCAAATTTTCATTAGCCCTGGATTACATGCACTAATCACGGGTTAATTTTAAGTAAGTATTAAAAACAGATCGTACAGTACGAACGTGTTCGTACAGTACGAACGGCGCAAAATCACTTACTTAAACTATGTCACGGCTAGGGTTTTGGATCTGAACATATCGTACAGTACGAAAGACTTCGTACAGTACGATCTATTCACAGAATTGTCCACATAGCTTAGATCGTACAGTACGAAATAAAATCGTACAGTACGATCTACAGAGAAGAATTTTAGTTATAATTTGCAGTTAAAAAAAAACTCTCCCTCTGTGTGTGTGCATGGTTGCTCTTACTTTTACGCATTTTGTGGCCAGACTCAATAAAGTAAAAAGTGCAATAAATGAAAAATACAATATTTGACTCATACTCCTAATCTACCCGGTCTTGAGTCTTCCTTTCTTCCTGAGTCACTTGTGATCTTCCTGAAATGTTAGTGCTCAAGAAAAATAACAGATAAAATAATAATCAATGAAAAGCAGTTCCAAAACAGTCATTATTTGGCATCATCAAAATCTCAAACTCGGGGTCATGGGTTGCAACATAATTAAAATTCTTAATTCATTAATATTTAAATTTTAATTTAAATCCCCTTCTAAGCCTTAACAAATCCAAACTTTTAGACAACTTTAACTAATCACCTACTTTAGGATCTATCCCAGCCACACGACCTTTCTCACACACTTTAGATGATGTGCTAGGACAACCAACTCTAGATCTAGGATAGGCTGGTGTTTACTTTACTGCTGTGTGCCGGATTTTTCGTAGTTTTCACTGCATGCTGTGGATGAAATTGCTTTGCTGTGTCTGCTTACTTTTTCTGTACTCTGTGGATGGATTTATGTGTTTGGCGACTAGATTACCCTTAGGTTAGGTACGATCTGGATGTTGACACAGTTTTCTGCAGGTGGCCACGCTCATGCAGGGCAATATAAAAAGGGGGCAAATTAAAAATGCATAAATATCATAAACTCTTTGCACAGGTGCTTCAGCTGCTAAAGCCCCCAAGTAAAAAGAGCGTGGCCAGTGTGTTTACTTTCTTTTCTGCTCATATACAACTGCTTGGGAATAACTGCTTTTTATATATTAATTGCTTAGGATAACCCTGCAGGTGAGTCTAGATTTTTTTGTTTTGATATCAATGTAATTTGTGCAAGTGTCAAGTGTTGTGAAAGTTTATTTTGAGGTTGGATACATAGATCCAAAGCTTGGATTCCAAAGAGGAAAGGATACCCCTTTGGGGAATACTCCTTTTCTGCTTGGAAATCCAAATTTGGACCATACCTCTTCCTTACCCAAAGAGGAAAGAGTGGCCTTCCCCTTAAAAGGAAGTGCCCTCTTATCCATTTGGGTAATCTACTATGAAGATTCCAAGAAGATTGAAGAAAAGGAGTCCAAAGAAGAATGAGATTGAAGACCTGAAGATTTGAAGATTGAGAGTATCCCACTCAAAAGAACTTGCGTCATTACTAGGTTTAAAATTCGGGTTGTTGTCAGTGGTGCCCGGCCACTTTAATTTCTGTAATATTCTGGTTTGTAATAAGCAAGGCAACTTTGCCTATGGACATTTATTAATTAGTTAATGTTTGATATGATGATTTGATTGCCTTTAGGATTACTTGTTTTTACTAGTTTTTTGGCGATTGCATGCCGCTCTTTGTTTTCGCCTGGATACGTGAGGCTCGTGAGGGTGTGAAAGTTTTATACTCATAATCTTAAAAGTCTAAAATTTTAGTGAGTCTAAATAACATAGAAAGATAACGAATCTAGGGAATTAGCCGGGGATCGACCCCGGGGTCGTATGCATATTTCTGCACCTCTTCTTTCCTTGTTTTAGACCCTTCCTCGCCTGCGGGTAGAGTCCGGATAGTCTGACCTATGAGGACGAGGTGCCGGACCTGGGGAAGTCCAGTCTTCTAAAAAATTATTTTATAAGCCTGTTTTTGAAAATTTCAAGCATATTTGATTTGAGGTTGTTAACCAGCACGCATTGCATTAGATACAAATTAAAGAGTCAAAATTTTAATTTCATAGTCCTTAGCATCTTAGCACCCAACATAAGTCAAAGGGGCCAATTAGGAAAATCTCTAGATGTCGGCCCCGCCTCACCAAAACTTTAATTATAACGTCCCTACCACTCTTTCATAAAAGACCGGATTCATGTATTTTAAATCGATTAGGTGGTTAGCTGGCTCCCCAATCCAGGCCGGGATAAGTCCAAATCTTGCACTGCATTAGTTAGGATCGAACGACTGTGGTCCAGTGTCCAAAATAGATTTAGGTTCCGGGGCAGATCTTTGATTATAAGACCCCAAACTTCGGGAATCTAGTCCCAAATTTCTAATAAAATGATCAACTCTAATTAAAGCTTCATTTCAATCCTAAAACATAAAGCCCAACACTTAGATTAAGTTGGGACACTTCCGGATGGTTCTGGAATCTCAAGGTGTCCCCTACCTCTCCTCCTTTAACTCCGTTAATAACTGCTCAATTTTGATCCATTCCCTTTTGAGTTTCCAAAATTCACTTCTCTTTTTGATATCACTCATAGAAATTCTAACAAAATTTTGTCGTTATTTTAATCGAGAGTTTTCGTAGGGGATTTTATCTCCCTACGATGTAATTAACTACGAGGGCTTGCGCTCGTAGGAGATTTAGAACCACACACACCTAATTTTAAAAATTGATTTTTCAAAACTCAATTGGATTCCTTCGGGAGAACTTAAAATACTAGTGATCATTATTATTATCATATCTAAAGAATTATCATCGAACGATATTTTCTCCCTTCGGAGAGATGTATCTTTCTTTGATAAGGCTTTGGATGTGAACCTAACAATCACACTTCTTGAATATTGTAGCTGGATATCAAATTGAACCTCATTTTGACCCTTCGGGGTCATATGAATTTCTTTTTGGCATCCGCTCACAATATTCAAGATGAATTTCATAATTCTAAATCTGAACGCCGTTATGAAATTTTATTTTCATCTTTTGAGGTGATATATTCTTTCTAACAGGATGATTCAATTTTAGAATTAGAATTTGACTTTAACTCCCAAAGAAAACCAATACTTTCAAAACATGTTTTCAAAATTCCACCAACAGTCTAGGACGAAATTAATTATCGTACCAGACGATTGGTTCTCTGTAAAATTTTCGTCCAGACGAATTTTATTATCGTACGTGGCGACTGATCCTCTGGAAAATTTTCGTCCAGACGAAATTAAATTATCATCCAGGACGATCGGGTCTTTGGAAAATTTTCGTCCAGACGAAAATAAATTATCGTCTGTGGCGATTGGTCCTCTTAAATATTTTCGTCCAGACGAAGTAAATAATCGTCCAGGACGATCGGGTCTCTGAAAAATTTTCGTCCAGATGAAAATAAATTATCGTCTGTGGCGATTGGTCCTCTGAAATATTTTCGTCCAGACGAAGTAAATAATCATCCAGGACGATCGGGTCTCTGGAAAATTTTCGTCCAGACGAATATATTCTCGTCCAAACGATTAACCGACTTAGAACAATTTTCAGCAGTTTCTAGAACCGACCTTGTAATAACCGTTCGTACTGGACGAACCTAGTTCGTACAGGACGATCATCTGTACGAAGACATTTCGTACACATATTCAAATAGGGTCGTTTCAGATCGTTTAAGTAAAATCGTCTAGGATGATCCATGATCGTACAGGACGATCCACTGCGTACAGAATTGAAAACTTGCAGTTTTTGGGCGGTTTTTCTTGTCTTTTATATAAAAAGTCCAAATTAGACTACCACCCAATCTTTTTGTCATTTGATCTTCGTGCCTCTTGAGAGAATAGCCAAGGAGAGAGTGGATGAGAGCATTCAAAGGAGGATTCCTACCACTGGAGCGAGAAGGCTTCACTTGGATTTCAAAGGTAAGAGTCTCTACTTGTGAATTTGGATTACTTCACTCTTTTCCTTCTTCCTTCTAGATTATTGTGAGAAGATCAGTCAAGGAGATCCGATTCTCTGCCGACACTTGGAGAGTGTGAACAGCCGATAGGTTCTCTGCCTACACTTGGAGAGTGTGAACAAACGTAGGGTTCTCTGCCCACACTAGGAGAGTGTAAAAGGACGACGATTTTCTGCCAGCACTATGGATTGTGTAAAAGGACGATGGTTCTCTGCCAGCACTGTGGATTGTGTAAAAGGACGACAGTTCTCTGCCGCACCGGGTTGTGGTGAAAAGAGTGTGTTGTAAAGGCTTCTCCGCCTTGCTGTGGGTGCTAAAGGAGAGTCACTATTGGTTTTAGTGTAATACTCAGAGGGTGCCTCTGAGGAGTGGATGTAGGTCTGGTTATAGACCGAACCACTATAAATCTGGTGTCATTTACTTTATTGTTTTTATGTTTCCGCACTTTAAATTTTAGTTTTAACAACTCTGTGGTTGAAAAATATTTTTCTACAAACTTTAAAAGAAATTTTTATTTCGGTTCAACTTAATCTTCAAAGAGGGTTTAAAATTTTTAAATTACTAATTCACCCCCCTCTTGGTAGCCTTGGGACATTTACTTAGGCTTAACAACCTAATTAATAGACTCAACTAGTGGTATCAGAGCATAGTTTCAAAATCATAAGTTTGAATTACTTTTTGATTAACGTAGATGGCTACATTTGGAAACTGAAACACACCTGAGGGTTAATCTATCACTAGACCTCCACTGTTTGACAATATTCCTTTTGATTTTTGGAAAACACGCATGTCTACTTTCTTACAGTCACTTGATTATCGCATGTGGATGCTAGTCCAGGAAGGTTACTCAAAACCAACTAGATTAGTTGAAGGAGTTAGGGTAGAAACACCCTATGCAGATTGGACTATTGAAGAACGTGACTTAGCACAATTAAATGCGAAATGTCTAAATAGTTTCTTTTAGTGCTTTAAAATCTGAAGACTACATGCGAGTTTTCACTTGTAAAAGCGGAAAGGACATATGGGATAGACTTTGTATAACTTATGAAGGGACAAATGAGGTTAAGCAATCAAGACTCAATATCTTGTTACATGACTATGAATTATTTTGCATGAAACCTAATGAATCTATTTCAGACATGTACACAAGATTCACTCAAATTGTCACCTCTTTGCATGCACTTGATAGGGAATTAACTAATGATGAAATGGTCAATAAGATTCTTCGTTGTTTACCTACTGCATACGATGCTAAAATTACTGCAATTACAGAGTCTAAAGATCTGAACATTTATTCCATTGACAATCTTCTTGGTTCACTCATTGCTTATGAGCATGGAGTAAGTCAAAGAAAGATTGATGCAGGTGAACCTATAAAGGACAAGAATATTGCACTAAATATGGAAGAGTTAGAAAGTGAACACTCACAACCTGAGGATGAAGACGATATTGCATTGATAACTAGACAATTCAAAAGCTTTTTAAAGAGGAAGCAGAAGAGACGTCAGCAATGGAATAGAGGTAAGTATAACAGAAATGGCAAGATTTCTAATGAAGTGATTTGTTATAAATGCAGGAAACCAGGTCATATAAAGACTGATTGTCCAACACTCAAAGCCACTCCTAGCAAGGAGAAAGTAGAGGAGAAACCAATGGTAAAGAAGGGCAAGAAGAAATTTCAAAGGGCTTTTTGGGCGGACTCAACTTCAGACTCATCTGAGACTGAAAAAGAAGAAGAAGTCACCAACCTTTGCATGATGGCAGATAATGTTGAACAATCAGATCAAGAAGAGGAGTACTCTAACACAAGACCTCGTGAGAGTATATGGTACCTGGACAGCGGATGTGCAAAGCACATGACTGGAGATACTGCTCAATTCATAACACTGGAAGCAGGAGTGGAGGCAATGTTACACTTGGAGGTAATACCACAAAGAAAGTGGTTGGATCAGGTATGATTGGAAATTTGAAAAACTTTTTCATAGACAATGTGTTATTAGTTGAAGGCTTAAAACATAATTTTCTTAGCATAAGTCAGCTATGTGATAAGGGCTATAATGTAAAATTTTTACCTACTAGCTGCATAATAACTCTAAATGGGAAAATTATTTTAAATGAAAAAAGGGTAAACAATGTCTACATGCTAGATTTAAATTGTATTCAATCTCCTACTGCTTTTTGTTTGAAAAATGTTTCTAATGAATCATGGCTTTGGCATAGGAGACTTTGTCACTCTAGTATGAAAAATCTTAGAAGAATTACCCAAAAGAATTTGGTGAGAGGTATACCTAAACTAGACTTTACCAAGGACCATCTTTGTGATGCATGTCAATTAGGAAAACAAGTGAAGTCCTCTTTTAAGTCCAATAAAGATCTTAGGACCAGTAAACCTTTAGAAATTCTACACATGGATCTTTTTGGACCTGTAGGCACTGTAAGTCTAGGAGGGAATGTATATGGATTTGTTATAGTAGATTATTTTTCAAGATTCACCTGGGTTAAATTTCTTTTTCATAAGAGTGAATCATTTGAGGAATTCAGAAAATTTTCAACTTGGATACAAAGAAAACTAGGATGTGAAATAATTTCTATACAAAGTGATCATGGAGGAGAATTTGAAAATGAAAGATTTGAAAATTTCTGTAAAAAAAAGGGGATTGATCACAATTTTTCTGCACCTAGAACTCCTCAACAAAATGGGGTAGTTGAAAGAAAGAACAGAACATTAATAGAAGCCGCCCGAGCAATGTTAGCAGAATACTCGCTTCCTAGATATTTTTGGGCTGAGGCGGTTAGCACTGCATGCTATGTTCTGAATAGGGTGAATGTGAGATCAAATTTGAACAAAACACCCTATGAGTTGCTAAAAGGTAGAACACCAAATTTGTCTCATTTGCATGAATTTGGTTGCAAGGTGTTCATACATAATAATGGAAAATCTGCCTTAGGAAAATTTGATCCAAAATCAGATGAAGGAATTTTTGTTGGATATTCAAGTGTTGGAAAATCTTATAGGGTATTCAACAAAAGAACTTTAGTCATTGAAGAAACCATACATGTTGTATTTGATGAAAGTGGAAACATGGAAGAGCCAAATGTTGTTGAAGAAGAAATTGAAGAAAACTCCCAAAAGATTGATAGATTAAATTTGGAAGAAAATATGGAAGAAAATTTGGAAAGAGAAAACCCTTTGCCTAGAGATTTGATATTTTCTAAAAACCACCCAAAGGAATTGATTATAGGTGAACCAAGTGAGGGTGTTAGAACTAGGCGTGGATTAAACAAGGAAGTCAATCATTCAGCATTTATTTCAACTTTTGAACCCACTAATATTGATCAAGCACTTTCTGATGAATTTTGGATATTGGCCATGCAAGAAGAGTTAAATCAATTTGTAAGAAATAAAGTTTGGGAATTAACTACAAGGCCAAAAGATCAAAGTGTTGTTAGAACCAAGTGGGTGTTCAAAAATAAAATGAATGACTCAGGAGTAGTCATTAGAAATAAGTCTAGATTAGTAGCTAAGGGATATAATCAAATTGAAGGAATTGATTTTGAGGAAACTTTTTCCCCTGTAGCTAGACTTGAAGCAATTAGGGTTTTACTAGCCTTTGCCTTTTTTAAAGGTTTTAAATTGTTTCGAATGGATGTCAAAAGTGCCTTTTTAAATGGGGTAATTGAGGAAGATGTTTTTGTAGAACAACCTCCAGGTTTTGAAAATTCTAAATTTTCAAATCATGTTTTCAAATTAAAAAAGGCATTATATGGATTGAAACAGGCACCTAGGGCTTGGTATGAGAGGTTGAGCACCTTCCTACTTGAAAGATCTTTTGAAAAAGGAAGTGTGGATACAACTCTCTTTTTAAGAAAAATTGGAAAGGATATACTTATTGTTCAAATTTATGTGGATGACATCATCTTTGGTTCTTCAAATAAACATCTTTGTGATGATTTTTCTAAAACAATGAGTAGTGAATTTGAAATGAGTCTAATGGGGGATTTAAATTACTTTCTAGGATTTAGCATTAAGCAACTTGAGGAAGGTACTTTTCTTAGTCAAACTAAATATATTAAGGACATACTCAAAAAATATGAAATGGACAATGCTAAACCTGTTAGTACACCAATGAGTTCCTTAGTTCAGTTGGATAAGGACCTTAACGGAAAATCTGTTGATCAAAAGAAATTTAGAGGGATAATTAGATCTTTACTTTACTTGACTGCTAGCCGACCAGATATTATGTTCAGTGTTTGCTTATGTGCTAGATTTCAATCAGATCCAAAAGAATCACATTTGACAGCAGTGAAAAGGATTTTAAGATATCTACTAGGAACACAAAACTTAGGGATTTGGTATCCTAAGTTTAGCTCTTCATTTGAAATTATTGGTTACTCAGATTCTGACTTTGCAGGCTGTAGAGTGGATAGGAAAAACACTTCTGGAACATATCAATTCATTGGAAATTCATTAGTTTCATGGTCTAGTAGAAAACAAAATTCAGTGGCACTATCTACTGCAGAAGCAGAATATATTGCATTAGGAAGTTGTGTGGCACAAGTACTTTGGTTAAAATAACAGTTGATTGATTTAGGATTAACTATAGGCACTATTCCACTTTATTGTGACAATACTAGTGCTATTTGCATTTCCAAAAATCCTATTCAACATTCTAGAACCAAACACATTGATATAAGGCATCATTTCATAAGGGATCATGTATCCAAAGGAGAAATTGAACTCATACATGTTTCAACTGAAAATCAACTTGCAGACATTTTTACAAAATCTTTAGCCTTTGATACTTTCAGTACTTTAAGAACAAGGCTTGGTGTTATTGATTTGAATGCCTAAACAAAATGTCTTTGCAACATTGATATTTGTTTTGTTTTGTTTTTGATTTTGTGAAATTTTTGTGAGTTTTGAATGAATTGTTTTTGGATCAATGTTTTTGTTTTATGTTTTCTGTGTTTTTTGAATGTTTAGTTTGTTTTTCTTAATTTTAAAATCAAAATTAAAAAAAATTTGGAGGAAATCGTCCGGGACGAATCTGGTTTCGTACGGGATGATATGTGAAAGAACAGTTTGCGCGATTTTTAACCGTTTTGAGAGCAGTTTTTAATTAGATCGTCTGTACGATCTGACGATCGTCCAGGACGAAAATATTTTTTTTTCTCACAAACGTCGGGACGATTGAATGGAGCGGTTGAGTGGATAAGACAATTTTTAATATGGACTTCATCTGTACGAATTTTTCGTTCATCCAGACGAACAGGTGTCGGTTCATTGTAGGGGACGGTTTTCAAGAGACATTAAAACGAGTTACTTTTTGATCGTCTGTACGAAAATTTTTTGTCTGTACGATCGGTCAAGTCAAAAAGCCTGTACGAAGGGACGCATCGTAAGTTGTGTTGATTACGAAAAGCCGTTATATTTTGGACGAATTGAATCGTCTGTATGAAATAATCTAGTCCAGACGAACGATGATTTTCGTCCAGGACGAACGTATCATTTTTCTTTAAATATGAAGGCTTTCTAATTTAACAATCACACTTCCAAACTTCATTTTCAATCCCTTTCTACTTCAAATCGACAATGGCCTCCTCAAGCAAGAGACAAAAGGTATGGTGAAGAAACCAAATAGGAATGCCTCAGACAACTTTCTTTCTAAGGCGAATGAGGAATCCTTTCCTCATTTTGCATCCGCCAAAATCACTCCCTCTCGCATTCTAATTCAAACTGAGTTAAAATTTCGGGTAATGCACCTCTTTGCCTCAACCCAATTTCATTTCATTCTTTCTCTCGTCCACTTCTACAATAAGCAAACTACAACTATTTCCTAGCGAACATGAGTTTTAATTCCGACCACTCCTCCATTAGTTCTTATGTCTTTAAGCAAAAAGTTGAAATCACAAAGCACGACCTTGGTGCCTTTTTGAACTTAAGAACTGAGGGATATAGAGCCAACACCCTAATGAGTGAAAAGAAATTCGAATGGTATGAAGTCAATAAGGTGATTAGAGAAATTGGCCTAACCTATCATGTTGCTAGAGTTTCTGAAATGACCAGGGATGCCCGAATCATCCAGCATATCCTTCGATCCTCAATCATTCATAAAGCTGGTGATAGGATTAATATTACCCCTCTCCTTTCTTCTCTAACCTTTTTAATTATGGAAGGTCATCCTATTGACGAAGCCCAACTTATCATAGATCATATCTATGGGCTTTCAGAAATAGGACATGCAGATCAGAAGAGGAAGAAGAACATTTCATTAGGACACTTAATTACTTACATTTTGGAAAAGATATACAACTTAGTGCATCCTGATGAAGAATACGAAGAGCCAGTTTACTATAATGATGCTTCATTCAGATTGCTCTTCAAGGAGGAAAAAGGAAAAGCACATGCCAGTGCTTCAGAAGAGGAAGAAGAGAGAGTGCAAGCTTCTGCTCCTCAATCAGATTATCAGAATCTGATTGAAAGATTTGATAGATTAGAGACTCATATTGATCAAAGGTTTGATCAATTTGATGCTCAACTTATGCAGCAGCAACAAGACATTGGTAATATTAGAAATGAAGTTCATGAAATTAATACCAATGTAATGTTGATGGCCTCCTACTTCAACCTTTTTGGCGGCATTCCTCCTCCTCCTCCAGAACAGTAGAGATGATTTTCTGTGTGTTTGTTGTATTCGTATTTTATGTTTTTATTGTGTCTGTTTCAATATTAAGTGTTTGTGTTTATGTTTGTCTTTTTTTTTTAAGTTCAATGTATTTTCTTATTGTTTTTTAGATATTATGTAATCCGTTCATTAATATCAATGGATGTTGTACTGTTTTTCAAATTTGATTTGTTTTTGGAATGTGGTTAATATTTATGAATTTCATTAGTATTATTTAATCTTCATAGTGCTTAAATTAGATTGTAATTTGAGATTATCTATATTAGAAAATCTAGTCTTTCTAAATTTAAAAGTTATTTATAACTTGTTGTAATTAGAACTTTTAAATTCATGTCTATTCATTTAGACTACATAAAAGTTAATATTACTATTGCAATTTAGATATTTTCTTATTTTGTATTTCTATGATCAAATGATATTTATGCACTTAGAAATATCTGAAATTTTAGATTATTGATTTTGGAAAGAATTGGTCTCAATTACTCTTGAAAATTTTATAAAAAGTACAAAAATCAAAAGGAATTCGCAAAGATTTGCAAAGTGAAAAAGAGGCACAAAATAAGCCCAACAAAGAAAAATTGCACAAAAATGTGCCCCAAAAATTTTGAAAAAGATGCGCAAAGTGCCACATGTGGTAATTCTCTTCTTTCCAAATTCTTTCAATCTCTTAATTCAAATTGATCTTATGTTCATTTATATTCCATTGAACTTTGAAATATAATTTTTTTTTTTACATCTCTCTTGTAATGATTTTCTATACTTGAATGTCTAAATTGAATAATGTCTTTAACAATTTCTTCTTACTTACAATGTTATATCATTTTTTAAATTTTATGAATTTCTATGATTGACCTTATATTTTTAGTTTAAAATTGCATACCTTATGTCAATCACCATTTAGATTAAATTTTAAAATAAATTTTATATAATTACTTACATTTCTTATCTATTTCTTCTTCACTTTTTGTTGATGTCAAAAAGGGGGAGAAATTATTGTGTTTTCTGTTTTGATTATTCTGTTTGCAAGTATTTGACTTTGTGGTTATTTGTGTTAAAATTTTTGAAAAACAAAAATATTGTTCTTTATGCCTCCTTATTTTAATGTACTCATCAATTCAGGGGGAGTTTAGGAGATAGGAGATTTGTTTAACTTGAAACCATACAAACAATAATTGTTTTGCCATCATCAAAAAGGGGGAGATTGTTAGAATAGTTGCTATTTGAATGCCTTTACATATTTTGCAACTTGAATAGTTTTGATGATTTCAAACATTATTGTTCAAATGTAAAGTTATCTCCAAACAATTTTAGAAGATTTGTATTTGCTCTAGTGTGTACTAACATTTCAGGAAAATCAGACTCTAGACTACGATAACTTCAAATCAAATTCAACATGAGATACTTTGTTAATTTGAAGTTTACATTTTTTGTTTGAATTAATTTTGAAAGGGAGTGATTGTAATTGAGTGAATAAAAAACATACACACACACATAAGGAAATCATAAAATTTTATACTGATCGTACTGGACGATATGTTATCGTACGAGATGATCCGACAGTTATCTCCTATAGGGCACATGGAACGAATAGGAACTTGCTTGAAATTTTTTTTTTAAGTCCTATTCGTCCAGGACGAAATTAATTATCGTACCAGATGATTGGTTCTCTGTAAAATTTTCGTCCAGACAAATTTTATTATCGTACATGGCGACTGGTCCTCTGGAAAATTTTCGTCCAGACAAAATTAAATTATCGTCCAGGACGATCGGGTCTCTGGAAAATTTTCGTCCAGATGAAAGTAAATTATCGTTCGTGGCGATTGGTCCTCTGAAATATTTTCATCCAGACGAAGTAAATAATCATCCAGGATGATCGGGTCTCTGGAAAATTTTTGTCCAGACGAAAATAAATTATCGTCCGTGGCGATTGGTCCTCTGAAATATTTTCGTCCAGACGAAGTAAATAATCGTCCAGGACGATCGGGTCTCTGGAAAATTTTCATCCAGACGAACATATTCTCGTCCAAACGATTAACCAAGTTAGAACAGTTTTCAGCAGTTTCTAGAACCGACCTTGTAATAACCGTTCGTACTGGATGAACCTAGTTCGTACAGGACGATTATCTGTACGAAGACATTTCGTACACATATTCAAATAGGGTCGTTTCAGATCATTTAAGTAAAATCTTCTAGGACGATCCATGATTGTACAGGACGATCCATGATCGTACAGGACGATCCACTGCATACAGAATTGAAAACTTGCAGTTTTTGGGCGGTTTTTCTTGTCTTTTATATAAAAAGTCCAAATTAGACTGCCACCCAATCTTTTTGTCATTTGATCTTCGTGCCTTTTGAGAGAATAGCCAAGGAGAGAGTGGAAGAGAGCATTCAAAGGAGGATTCCTACCACTGGAGCGAGAATGCTTCACTTGGATTTCAAAGGTAAGAGTCTCTACTTGTGAATTTGGATTACTTCACACTTTTCCTTCTTCCTTCTAGATTCTTGTGAGAAGATCAGTCAAGGAGATCCGGTTCTCTGCCGACACTTGGAGAGTGTGAACAGTCGATAGGTTCTCTGCCTACACTTGGAGAGTGTGAACAGCCGTAGGGTTCTCTGCCCACACTAAGAGAGTGTAAAAGGACGACGGTTCTCTGCCAGCACTGTAGATTGTGTAAAAGGACGACGGTTCTCTGCCAGCACTGTGGATTGTGTAAAAGGACGATGGTTCTCTGCCGCACCGGGTTGTGGTGAAAAGAGTGTGTTGTAAAGGCTTCTCCGCCTTGCTGTGGGTGCTAAAGGAGAGTCACTATTGGTTTTAGTGCAATACTCAAAGGGTGCCTCTGAGGAGTGGATGTAGGTCTGGTTATAGACCGAACCACTATAAATCTGGTGTCATTTACTTTATTGTTTTTACGTTTCCGCACTTTAAATTTCATTTTTAACAACTTTGTGGTTGAAAAATATTTTTATACAAACTTTAAAAGAAATTTTTATTTCGGTTCAACTTAATCTTCAAAGAGGGTTTAAAATTTTTAAACTACCAATTCACCCCCCTCTTGGTAGCTTTGGGACATTTACTTAGGCTTAACAACCTAATTACTAGACTCAACATATCGTTTATCAAGCATTTGAAGGTCTTAATGATGTCAAAATTTGGAGATCTTGGGCTCGTTGGATTTGTCTTGTCAAGCCGCTCGATTCGACCATAAGCTCGGTAAGTTTAAAGACCTTTTGGTAACTAAAATTTTGGTATGAATTTTCAACAACGCTTTGGGTCCTTGATTTGGACTCATTTGGGCTCAGATTGAGTTGAGTTTGGTGTCGTTGGGTTCGTATTTCCGAGACGCTCAGTTTGACTATAAGTTTGCTGAAATTGGAGTTCAGATGCTCTTGGATTTAATTTTTGAAGTTTCCGGCTTGATTTGTACATCGAGATTCGTGCCCGATCAAGATAATTTTATGATGACGTATCAGTAAATCTATTTAGTTATCTAACTTGCTAGCGCAAACAGAGCTTAATGGGAAAAGAAGAGTGAGAGAAAAATTAGAGAGTGAAATTTTAGGATTTTACTAGTTCTTTGTCTGAAATTAGAAATTGGTATAGCCAAGTTAATTAGATAGTCAAAACATGTCAATATCATCCTCTAATCCTTTGTTTTATAATTTTATGTCTAAGTTTACTGCCATAAGAATAACTGCATTTGAGTAATATAAATAAAATCACCTTGCAAGGCTTAGTAGTGCTTGCTATAAAATATTTGCGTTCATAATTAATTAATATCCAAGCACGTAGGTCGCTCCAAATAAGTTTAATCCAAGGAAGATATCATTTAAAGAAGAATTTCTTGTAGTGAACTCTCTAACAAGTTCTATAGTAAGTTCCTTCGGTAAGATAAATGGTAAGCTCTCACATTGATATCTATTTAAGTGAGTAATTAGTTTTAGGTGACCTCACAACCTTAATTATCGAGTTCCATGGATGATTATTCATTTTGTTCTTGTAATTAACTCTATGGTGAGTAGATATAGGCAACTTCAGCTGAATGCTTATTTAGATGACTTCAGGCTTTTAACATTTAAGTTCTTGGTGATTTATTGAACGTGTTTTGCATTGATGATATGACTTTTTTTTTTGATAAAACCCGTGGAGAGGCCTACGTGTAGAATAATAAGGGAAATACAAGTCCTTAAATATCAATAAGCTCATCTAAAAGTAGAGCCTTTAAAATAAACCTAAGAGCTATTGGATCTACTAATTTCAATTAAAGAAGGGAATAAACAAGAAACTAAAGCCAACCCAAATACCGAACCAACCAAAAAGGAAGCAACCTGCATCCAACAAATCCAAGGAGATCCACAACAAGCAAAAAACCCACCATAAGCCCAGTAGTCAAATTGTCATCCAAATCCAAATGGCACCACAACTGCAACTTGCACTTCCACACAGCCCAACACCCCAAGGCCTAAAGCAATAACCACCAAGCCAAACACAAAACACTATTTCTTGGATTTCCTCTTCCTTTGATTACCCACCTGAACGAAAGTATCACGCAAACCACAAACCTTTTCAGACACTACCTCTTCATCCCCTTCAGAATGAGAAGATGAATAGCACTCAAGCTAATCCATATGTGCCTTAACAATTGCACTACCACCCAAATAGGCCTTTCTCGACCTCAACGTAACTTGAGACAACATTAGGCGAGACAAGATCAATATGAACATCAACCAGAGCTTTAACACCAACACTCCCCACAACAAGGGAAAGAAAAATCGTTGCATTGGGATTCAAGTGGCCAGCAAAGCTTTCTAAATCACGAGGCGAATCCTTAGCCACCAACTCAAGATCTTGACAAAGCATCTTCTCTACTCCACCAATGATACCCTCCTCGCTATGAGCAAAAGCAACAATACAATCCTCCACCACACCCTCACTAATCAAATTAGCATCAATATTCTCAAGGAGAGCCCCATTAGGAGAAACCAAATTATATGTATTAAGGCAAACATAATTACCCTCAACCAAAGTAGCCATATTCTCTTGCTCCCCAGCATTAATACTAATAGGATCACACCCATCGGCATCAATGGAATCGAGAGGAACACCATCACCATAATGATCCACCATAATAAATGGCGGATTAACACCAACCTCATGAGAAGAATGAACACCAGCTGAAACTCCCTCACCCACAAGAGGGCAACCACCCAAATCAAGAAATAAAACCAGGAAAACATCTCTCAAATGAACCAAATATTTACAATGGGAACAATATGGGGGAAATACTTCCATCTCTACAAACTTAAAGTACTCCACATAATCAAAGCCAAGCCACACTTGTTAGGATATCGTTTAGTAATATCTAACTCAATAAGTATTTGAGACACCTAAGGTCTAGTACTATTAATAATAGCATTATCAGTGCATAGGGGTCTACCAAATAAAGTCCTAAACCATGCAGAATTTGGGTAGAAAATATATAAGGATGGAGGTAGGGAAATGACACCCAAATGGGAATGACAGGAGATTAAACATTAACATCAAAGTGAGGAGACCTCTTGAAGAGCTTCATGTAACAGTTGGAGACAAGATAAGAACGATGGAAGAACACCTGACAATAATCGAAATCATTCCTTAGCATAATCAAAATATTCTTAGGATTTAACAAAGTAATAGAAAATTCACCAATCAGTTTAAGATTAAGAAAAATTTTTTGAATGGAATCTAGTAGTAGATGACGAGTGGGAAACTTCCCAACTAAAGCAAATTCAAACAGAGCAACAAGTAAGCACATTTATTCCTCAGAAATCAACAAGACAGGCAAGCCATGGCGGGAAGAAGGTTTGAGCGGAGGAAATGATGGTGCGGCTGACACACTGGACAAGAAAATCACAAAAAGACCACAATTTATGTTTTACAATAAAATAATTGGGATCACTCAAGTGATGAGCGGCCATGCCAGCTTAAAAGAAGAAAACTAAGAGAAAAGGATGATTAGGGAAGACTGATTCCTGATAAAGGAGAAGAACACTAGACAAGCTCCAGCTTCCAAGCGACATAGAGGAACCACGAGAGAAGGCTTGATGTCTGCGAGCATGATCAGGATCTCCAACGAGGAAGACGGACAGCTAGGGCACGGAGGTTTCTCCAGTACAGAAGAACTTATTTTGATCTATGATTTGCAAGTCAGCCTAGATGTGGAGTTAAATTTGGACTAAGTGTGATTGAGTGTCATGATCTGTAGGAGGGGAGATGAACTCAGGTCGTTGCGTCTCTACAGTAAATGAAACTAGGGCCTTCGTCTAGTTGAGAGAGGTAAAGGAGGGCTCAAACATCGATGGAGGAAAGGCAAGCATCGATCTTTGCTTGGACAGGGGAAAAGATCCAGAGAGGAGAAACAATAGCCACTTTTGAAAAAAAATTTAAGAATATAATTCCTATTAAATTCTAGTTAATCATTCCCACATAATTTCTTAACTAATTTGATCTAGATGTATTGAGTGTACTTAATTTCTCTAATTTTATTTTATATTTGAAGAAATAAAAAATGAACAAGTGAATAAAGCTTCTAAAAATGAAGCTAGCTTAAGAAAGTTACCACATTAGTTACTATTGATTGCAATTATTTATTAATTTTTTTAATATTAATAATAGTCCCACTGGAATCTTAAAAATATTCACCATAAGGTTTATTTCATGGTTCTATTTTCATTGTTCTTCTTCTTAATTTATTTTCTCTATGTATATTGTTTGATGTAGAATAAAAAGGTATTGAAATAATTTCTTTATAAGATTGGCAAAATCTTTGTGTGCTCAGCATTAATTCTTAAAGTTCTCTTCTTTAGTGTAGGACTTTCCTCATAAGACCTTCATAGGTGGAATGAATTACTGCTAGCTAAACATAGAAAATTGGAAACCCTAGGGTATCCTACTATACTGAACCCTTGAGAACTATGGAATTGTTAACCATAGTTTGAACAAAGTGGCATCCAAACCCTTAGGAGTCTACCAAAAACTCTTCTAAACAAATTTAGTAACTCCTTAATGTCCTTTTACAAACTCAGTTGTAATAGGATAAAATCAATTCAAAATGTAAAAATGAAATAAATTCCAGGGTTAATCATAACCTTTTAATTTGACCATCTATGATCTAATTAACCCTAGACCTACCTAGAAACAACTTAATGACCTCATGACATTACCCATGGTCCTTAGTAGGTGGTGGATTGATTAAGTCAACCCTATTGCAAACACAAAATACCTTAAAACCCTAGAGATTACCTAATTTATTCAAGTCATATAGTACTTATCTTTGACATACCCTATGTGGCTCATAACCCTAAGAGCTACCTTAGGAACTTTTAGCATGCTCTTTGACCGACACTTTAGGATACAGAACCCTAATAAACTTTCTAGTCCCATAACCAAAATAGGTTTGACCAAAACTTATCTTAAACCCTAAAATGCCCAAATCTAAGCTACATTGGCATGATTTGGACTATAGTAGAGTCTCATAGATCCTATTTTGTCAATAATTGCTATATGAAGTTAACCAAATGGTCGCCTTTACCTGATATTGGTGTTGAATCACCAATTGTTCCCATTTGGATCTCATTCCCTAACTTAAGACCTCACTTTTTCTCTCCTCATATCCTACATGCCCTTGGTTCATTATTTGGTTATCCTTTAAAGGTTGCAATGCCACCTCCATTGAATCTCGGCCATCTATTGCACAAATTTTGGTAGAGCTTAAAATTATAAAAAAAATATCCATACAAAGTTTGGCTCAAACCTGAAAATTATGGGTATATTCAGCTTATTGATATGGAGGAATTTCCTCCTTTTTGTGGTGCTAGCTGTAATTGTATTGGGCATGATAGAGGGATTGCAATAAGTCCTCTATCCTTATTTCTAAATAACTTACGACTGTTGGAAAGGCTTCTAGTTCTGCTCCAAAGGATTTGAATACTTTTGATGCTTTAATTTCTATGGATGTTAATGTTTTTCTTGATAAAAATGATGCTAGTTCCTTGGAAAATTTAGATTTGGATGGTTCATTTGTCTTTAGACCGATCTACTCCTGCCCCTAATTCTAATGATGGCGATGGTGAGGATGCTGTTGTGGTTTGTGAATCTATTCCTTTGAGGCTTGATGTTGTTTGCCCTTTGGATACTTTGGATTCACCGATTGAGGTTGGGGTTCTTTGTAATGATTTGGCTCTTAATGGTGTTGAGGTGGAGGTCATGCCTTTGGTTGATGGGCTTGATGTGGCTATTGACCCTTCTTCGAATAACTTTTATGTAGCTCAAGGTGTTTTTGGTATTAATTTAATGAATATGGGTGATAATGATCTTTGTGCTATGAATATGGAGGGTGGTGAATATTGATTCTAGTGAGTTGGATCCTTTTGTTGCTTCTCCTCTGACGTCGACTGATCTGGTTGTGTCGATTTTCTCTATGGGATTGGGAGTGAATTAGCAGCTTGTTGATGTTCCAATTGCTTTACTTTCTACTAATGACTTATATGTTCATGTGGGTGTCAGATCGGGGGAAAATTTTATGGTACAAATTGATTGGCTTGAAGGCTCTTCATTCTCTCTTTCTAATGTTGATGAAGAAGAAGTGTTTGAACAGGATGGTGGTATGCGAGATACTATCATTTGGGTGGGTTAAAGAAGAAAGAGAAAATCCAAAAAATATATTTTTTTTGGTTGGCTTGGTGGCGGCTACTTTGGAGCCTTGGGGTTGCTGCTATGGTGCTACTTTTTGGATCTTTGGACTTTGGATTTGGATGTCACTTTTGCTTTGGTTGTGATGGTTTATGATGGATTATTCCTTTCCTCTACTTGGAGTTATTTTTGGGTAAATTTTGTTGCACTTGGTGGAGACTACTCGTTGGGATGCTGGTTGTTGGATCGTTTGACAATTCATTTGGGTGTTGTTATGGTTTTTAGCATTGATGTAGTTGCGGTTTCCTTTTTTAATTTTTATCTTTAGCCTTTTCTTGTATTGTCTTTTCTTTTCATGTATTAGGTATGATCTTAAGCTCTTAGTTTTTATTTCAAATGTTGTTCTTTTAGTGAACTTCTAATCCTCTAAGATCACGTACTATTTATCATGTTTAATGTGTAGGCCCCTCCTTGGGTTCTCCAAAAAAAAGAAATTGCATGGAATTTAAATGCACCTAACCCATTTGAGGAACATGTGAATTTATATTTAACTCATGGTCATAGCCCTTTAACCATGGTCAAAACTAATTTGACCAAAAATCCCAAAAGATATACAATAGGTCTTCTTCAACAAAACATAATTAACCTAAATAAAAACCCTTTAAAATCTTGAATAAGCTTAGTGTGGGACCTAACCAAGTTACTTTAGGAGACCCAATCCCTTTCGTCATACCATAATGGGTCAAACACTTTGATCCAATCCCTAATTCGTTCTTCCAAGTCAATATATACTCTTCTAGCCGTAACTTGTATTGGACTCCTAAAATCTTCTTAGACCTTAGCCAATTAGCCAACAAGGTGGCAGATGAAAGTTTGATAAGGATTTTAAGCCTAAGTGAACTTGTCCCTATGCACACTAATGCATAAATAATAATATCTCTTAATGGGGAATCTAATAAACTTTTCAAGAGTTATAGTATTGGTGATGATAATTTAATCAACACAACATACTACTAACCACATATTTTCACCAAGCAATTATCACATAAATAAATCTATCATGAAATCTTAGAAAATCAAAAAGTGAAGAAACGTAAAGTACATAAAATAAGAAACAAGAACAAACACACCTAAAATCTTCTTTTCATGATAGTCTTAAGTGGGCCTTATATAAAAACGACATGAAACACCGTCCATAAAACTACATTTTTCAAATTTGACTGTCCACGATCGTCCCGTACGATCGAATTTCATACGTACGAACAGTTCAAAAACTGCTGCATACGAACTCATTGTGTGTAGGTACGAACTATATTCGTACCCAATCATCGTCTGTATGAAATATATTCGTCAGGTACAAACATAAATTTTAAAATACATATGTACGAACATCTGGACAAAAACACAATAGAGCCCATCGTCCTGGTACGATTGAAAATATCATCCGTACGAATAGCTTTAGAGGATGAAATAGAGAAGATCGTCCCGATATGAATGAAAAATATCGTTTGTATGATCTTCACATTCATCAAAAACAAAGAAGATCTTTCCAGTATGAATGAAAAATATCATCTGTACGATCTTCATCTTTGTCAAAAATAAAGAAGATCGTTCCGGTACGAACATAAAATATCATCCGTACGAACTTCACATTTGGAAAAAATAGAGAAGATCATCTCAGTATGAATGAAAATTATCATCCATACGATCTATACTTAGAAATTTTTTTGTCATTTTCTATTCGTTCATTGCTTTTTGGGGAAAATAACTGACCAAGATTGTCCCATACGAAATGGTATCATACTGTATGATCAGTTTAAAAATTACAAATTTTAAAAACTCTCTTCCAGTGTGGGTGTGCTCAGTTACTCAATTATAATCTCACTCTCTTAAACATAATAAAATGAAAAATATAGACTTGAATTTAGAAAATACTCTAAGCTAATCTTGATTTGAAGTCTTCAATAATCTGGAGTATAATTTCCTTGAAATATTAGTACACAGAAGAGCAAAAATAATACTTCCAAAATATCTTAGGAGATATAATAATCAAAATAATAATATTTGGAATAATTAAAAACATACAAGTTGAAAGAATGCCAAACATGCAAAGCTAAATATTAACTATCTCAATAATCTTCCCCTTTTTGATGATGGCAAAACAATTATTTTTTGAGTACAATTGAAAATCCTAAATTTCTCCTTAACTCCTCTTAAATAAATAAGCATGTGAATATAAGGAGTTTTCTATTATAAACAGTTTAATTTTTTTTAAAAAAATTTAGGTTTTTATCACACAAAGAACAAATAATATTTCTCCACTAAACAAGAACAAAAAAAACAAAAACATAAAAACACACAAAAGTTCAAACAATTTTTCTCCGCTTTTTGATAACAGCAAAAAGAGAAGAAGGAAAAAACAATAGAAATGTAAGAAGTCATATGAGAAATCTTTGATAATTGATCCTAAAAGAGATGGAGTTATAATTGTAATAATAAGATTAATGTTCATTAAAGAAAAATAAAGATTCATATCATTTAAAAATTAAGATATAACAAAGACAAGATAAATATATCAAGGTCTTGAATAAATCAAGGTCTTGAATAAGTCTAGACAAATGGATAAAGAAAATTATTACAAAAGTGATGAAATGAAGATTAATGTAAGTCAATTTCTAATACAAAATATAATTGAACATTAGATTGATTTGAAATTGAAGATTAAAAGATAGAGGAAAGAACATATACTTATGGCTATATTGCACATCGTTTCAATATTTGTGGCACACTTTGTGCATCTTTTTATATTTGGATTAATTTTGTGCCTCTTTTCAAGTTGCGAACTATCGCGCTTTCTTTCGATTTTTGTACACTTATACATTTTTCAATTTTTCAAATTGATCTTTCCAAAATCAATAATCTAAAAGCTCAAATTTCTCTAAGTACAAAGATAATTATATTGAAAAGAAAAATAAATAATAATAAGACATCAGGATTGCAATAATAATATTAAAAATTTTGTATGCCTAAAAAAGAATGTGAGATTGATATCCTTAACTTGATTGAGTTATAAGGTAACTTAAATTTATAAAAAATTAGATTTTTTAATGAAGTTAATTCTTGTATTGCTTGCCAAATTATACCACTTTAAGATCAATTAAGTTAGGATTATCTTATAGGCAAATAAACATTTCAACCAACGAACAAAAATTACTAAATAAAAAATAGGACATGTTTTATTGACATTAAAATAAAGGATAATACATTGGAGCACAATTGATATTAATTCACAGTGGATCTTTAAAACATAAAAACAAAAACTAAAAATAGTCACAAAAACTACCAAAGTCATCACATCAAATCCTAAATGCTGGTAAAAGAAATCACAATAAGAAGTACAATTTTCATTCTAAGGGGCCCTAGTATGGAGGTGAAAGTTCGATGGGGATGTTAAGCCCTATGAACTTAGTCCCAAACTAACCAAGAGGGGGGGGGGGGTGAATTGGTATTTTAAAAACTTCTTTTTAAAACAAGGAAATAAAATCATATAAACCAAATCACACCACGAAAATAATGCGGAAGGAATTTAAACGTGCGGAAGCAAGAAAAAGAACACAGAAATTTATAGTGGTTCGGTTGACTCGACCTACGTCCACTCCTTGGAGGCACCCTCCAAGTATTGCACTACACAAAAAGTGACTCTCCTTTAGCCCCCACGGCTAGGTGGAGAAACCCTCACAAGAACCTCCTTTTTGCCACCCCCGCAAGGCAGAGAACCTATCCAGGACGATCTGTTAACGTAGGCTGCCTTAATTAAGAATCCTTAATTAGACTTTCTGTTTTAAGCTGATCGGCCAGGCCGATCAAAGAAATCGTCCTGGCCGATATGAGTAAAAACAGAATTTCTAAGTCTCTCAAGTGTGTGTGTGAAGGGTTACAAAGCATCAGTCTTTTTGGCTATTACAAGTGGACTCAAAGGTAAAAAACAAAAGTACAGACTGACTCAACCCTAACCCTACGCATTCCTGAACTTGGCTCCTTTTTGATTGTCCGATCGTCGATTCCTGAAAAGTTAGAAGCAACAAGCTGTCCAAGAAAAGCAGTGTTTGTCAATCATCAAAACATAAGACATGAAAAAATAGATTTGCAACAATCTCCCCCTTTTTGATGATGACAAAACACAAGTAGGAAAATAAAAAGATTCATTAGAAAAATAAAGTTACAACATCAACTTTTTCTTACCACACCCTATCCTATCCTACTCCCCCCTTTTTGTCATCACAAAAAGAGAGTCCAGAAACAGTAAAAAAATAAAACACCACGAAGGACAAAAAAAAAAACAAGCAACAATAACTCAAAGCACAAACTAAAAGAATGAGGGATCCTGATCATCAGATGGAGGAGGTGGAGGTGGCTGCTGAAAGTAATTGGCAAGGGTAGTAAACTGAGCATTGAACCAGGCGATGTCCTGGTCATGCTGCTGCTGCTGGTGAGTAAGAAAGCTGTCAAATCGAGCTAAATCCTCAGCGCGGTGATGCTCGTAACGGGCAATGTCCTCAGAGTGTTGCTGCTCCTGGGCAGCAACATATGCATCAAATCGGGTCTCCCATCGATCAAATCTCTCAATCAACTGATCAACCGGTGAGTGTTGGTGGAGAGGGACAGGGTCAGGAAAGGGAGCTGGAGCGGGAGCCTCCTCCTCTCGAGCCCCCTGAGGTTCCTCAGGGTGGAGACGAGTGCTGTGAAGGGTGCTGAAGGAGTTGTTTGAGTAGAAGGGAGTTGGAAGGTTTGGTGGTATAGGATATTGAAGTTGGTATTTAGTTTCAAGAACATAGGCTATGATGTGTCCTAAGGCTAGATTTAGCTTTCTTCTGTGGCCTGGATCACGACTTGTTGTTAGGTGATCAATGTAACGAAAAAATAGGTCAGCAGTGTTGAATTCCCTATGGGCCATGATATAGAAGGTAGTGAGGGAAAGTAGAGGGGTAATGTGGACACGGTCGCCGGCTTTTGGAATGACGGAGGTGCGAAGGACATGTTGGATTGTCCTAGCATCTCTGACTAAAAAGCTAGTCTCTCCAACATGGTAACGGACATTGGTCTGGCGAAGAAAGTGATTTGCCGTGGACCAGTCAAGATCAGGGTCAAGGGCAATTAAGTGCAGCTTATCTCCGGTGGTGGATAGCTGTAAGAGATCAACACAGTCCTGATATATGATTTCGACAGGGCGTCGATTCACATAGGAGGACAGGGCTGTGAAGGTGGAGTTGATGCGCAGGTTTGCAAAAAATTCTAGAAGGAACTCAGAATTGAAGGGAAAAACAAGAGATAGAATGAAGCAAAGGGAAGTGTGAGCGAAGAGATCCATTACCGGGTAAGAGATGTGGACTGGATTGATAATTCTAAAAACAGTAATTCCACATTCTTTATAGCGGTGATATGCAGCTTCATCTTCTGCTTCACGGAAACGAGGGTCAACCCTTGCCCTCGAGGAACTTCCAGAGGTCTGACGGACGCGCTTCCCACCAGCCATTTGAGAGATCTTAAGCGAAAAACACAAAGGAGAAAGGATGAAGAGTGAAAAATATGGCTGGATCGGCCTGAATTTAAAGAAACGTCCATATCGTCCTGGCCGATCGCGGAATCGTCCAGGCCGATATGTGTCAATAATTGCGTACAGGCCGATTGGTCAAAAAGGCGGTCCAATCGTCCGGGCCGATCAGATATCGGCCAGGCCGATTAGACACAGGCTATCGGCCCGAGGAGTCAGTCTGGACGACCGTTGAAAAAGCAGATCGTCCGGGCCGATTAGGTGTATCGTCCAGGACGATGCACAATAATAGATCGTACCGGCCGAAGTTAAAACGTTTTAAATGCTTGCCACGTGTATCGTCCAGGACGAACAGTGGATCGGCCCGGCCGATGGTCCAATAATGGATCGTCCGGGGCCGAATTTAAAGATCAAAACGTACTGACACGTGGATCGTCCGGGACGGTCCAGTGTATCGGCCAGGACGATGCACATAGAATGCATCGGCCAGACAAATATACTATCGGCCAGGACTATCACAATGAGTTCGATCAAATCGTCCAGGACGATACTATATCGTCCATGACGATGAATTTTAGTAAGCACAGAAAAGGTCAGCAGATAGATTTTGGAAAGAATTTGCCATATCGGCCAGGACGATATAAATATCGGCCAGGCCGATGTGACATGAAATTGAAATCAAGAAAAGAATGGTGATGATCAAGACCCTTAAAAATAAAACAAAAGAAAAGACAGTCAAAGACACAAATAGTCAAGAAAAATAAAACAAACACCGAAAATTTTTGGATTTTAATTTTTCTATATATTTTTTTTTGTTTTATGGAGACATCATATGAGAATTCTTTTCATGAATTTAAACTTTTAAAGTTTTAGGAGATCAAGAGGTTTAACAAAATCCAATTAGAAGAAGGTAGAAAAAACTGATTTCATTTACCCTAGATCGGACATCCTTCAGGGTACAAAATTCTCTTAAAAACAACAGAGTCCTGACTCGGAATAACAAAAAAGGATAAGAAGATCCAATCAAGACATGTTAACAACTAAAATATCTTATAAATAATAAACCAAAATAGTTTTTCTCAATCATGGAATTTGAAATCAAATCTTTGAACGTATCACATAATCAATGAGTTTTCTAAGTTTTAAGAGTTTTACCAAAGAGATGATAGCTTGCATTTAGTGGGCTAATTTTATGCCTCTTTTCTCTTTTATTGGCTCTTTGAGCATCTTTTGATTTTTGATACACTTTTGTGTATATAGTTTTCTTTTCAATTTGGCTTCATTGGCCTCTTTCCTTTTTGACTTTTGCAAGCTAAAAATTCTTTAATATATCCTTAAAAAAAAACTTTGTTGTGAGTATATCCTCCAAATATTAGAGAATAGGAGCTCTCTCTCTAACATAGGGAAGAACAATCCACAACACAAAATCAAAATCACGTGATAACTGTAATGGTAAGATTTCAAAAGCTTGAATGATATCAAAGAATTTTGACTATTATGCATAAGATGATTTAATGTAACAAGATTAGAAAGAGATCTTAAAAAACCATTGGTTAAACTGAGTTTAGACTTTTGTTTTATAAAAGAAAATCATGCCACTAAACAAAGTCAGAAGAAGGGAAAAACATCAACAGTTTACTTCCTTTAACCAATTTTAAAAAGCTAAACTCTATCTCCAAAAACTCCAATATTTAAAAGCTTGAGAAGTTTTATCATATGGAAGCCCAAAATAAAGACCAAAGTGAAAAACAAAAACTCATAAAAACAGGACAAAGTGAACACAAAAAACTAAAATAAAGGTCACACAAAGACTAAAGATTTCAAGCAAGTGATAAAACAACAGATTTAAGCAATTGAGCTGCAAGTCTCCTTATGTTCAGTTATCTTATGCTCCCACGAGGTCTTTGGTGAGAGCACCCCTGCAAAACTCAACAACAGTTAGTTTTAGGAACCCAAACAGATTTGAGCTCCTTCTTAGGAAATATAGAGTGCAATGCAGATGTGGTATGTATTGAATCATGCATCTTAGATCTCCACACCCAATGTGTACTGCGGTGAACTGTGCAAGTGTGTGAGATGTGTCCTAGCATGCCACAAGAAAAACATTGAACTCCAGGAAAAGGTTTTCTTAAATGGTTTGGATAAAAATGCCTCTTCCTAGGTTCTGGCCTTTGATTAAAAGTCGGTGTCATCCTAGCTTTCTTACATAAATCATTTTGAATTCTCAAGTTAGTTCTTTTTAATGCATCATTCTCAATCCTCAAATTTTTCTCAATCTCTTTAGATTTCTTAAGATCATCGTTAAGTGAGGTGTGTGAAGCTTTTAATGCATTACTTTTATCAACTAATTCCAAATGCTTCTTGTTTAATTCATCAAATTCATCAAGGAGAGCCATGTGATTTGAATCAATCGTTGCATGATCTTTGAGAAAAACTTCATGCTCTTTTTGTAGATTTGAATGTTCTAATTTTAGGCTAGCATGAGTTTTCTTAAGTTTTTTGTATGATGTATGGATTTTTTCACAAATTTCAAACAATTCATCATAGGTTGGTTTACATACCTCTTCCTCATCACTTTGATTTTCTCCCATGAAACACAAGTTTGTAGTCTCTTCCTCTGGTTCAGTCTCAGAGGAATCAGTACCAGATTCTGCCCAGAAGCCTCTTTGGATTTTCTTCTTGTCCTTCCTAGACTTTGCTTTCTCATCACCTTTTCCTTTGCTTGATTGATCTTGAAGTGTAGGACAATCGGATCTTACATGTCCAGGTTTCCTGCATTCAAAACAAACAACATCAGAAGATCCTTTAGTATGTTTATGATCCTTACCTTTTCTCCAATTTTGATGATGCTTTTGTTTCTTCCTTAGAAAGCTTTTGAATTGCCTTGTGATGAAGGCAACTCCATCGCTTTCAGACCCGGAAGATTCAGAATCCGATTTGTGTGCCTTCAATGCAATTGTTTTCTCCTTTTTCTTCTCACCTGCATCAAGATTTCTTTGATTCACCCCTTGCTTCAATAGAATAGGTGTTTAAATCTTTAGATTCAGTGATTGCAGTAATTTTTGCATCATAAGAAGAAGGCAAGCATCTCAAAATCTTGTTAACTTTTTCATAGTTCGAAAGTTCTTTTCCTAGTGCATGCAATGAATTAGCAATCTGAGTAAACCTAGTGTACATGTCAGAAATCGATTCATGAGGTTTCATACGAAAAAGTTCATAGTCATGCAAGAGAATGTTTAAACGGGATTGTTTAACTTCATTAGTGCATTCATAAGTAATGCACAATTTATCCCAGATTTCTTTACCAGTCTTGCAAGTTGAAACACGCATGTAATCCTCAGATTTTAAAGCACAGAAAAAACAATTCAAACATTTCGCATTTAGTTGAGCTAAATCTCGTTCATCAAAAGTCCATTCGGTAAAAGCAACTTCAGTTTTAAAACCGTTAATTTTACGAGAAGGTGGAGAATAACCTTCTTGAATAAGCATCCACATGCGATAATCAGTAGATTGTAGAAAAGTTGACATGCGAGTTTTCCAAAAATCAAAAGGTAGGTTATCGAACAGAGGAGGTCGGGTAATAGAATACCCTTCCGTAGTGTTGCGATTCCCAAAGTTAGACATGGATCAAATTCAAAAAGTTTTCAAACTTTAATTTTCGAATCAAGCTCTGATACCACTTGAAAGTTCGATGGGGATGTTAAGCCCTATGAACTTAGTCCCAAACTAACCAAGAGGGGGGGGGGGGGGTGAATTGGTATTTTAAAAACTTCTTTTTAAAACAAGGAAATAAAATCATATAAACCAAATCACACCATGAAAATAATGCGGAATTTAAACGTGCGGAAGCAAGAAAAAGAACACAGAAATTTATAGTGGTTCGGTCGACTCGACCTACGTCCACTCCTTGGAGGCACCCTCCAAGTATTGCACTACACAAAAAGTGACTCTCCTTTGGCCCCCACGGCTAGGTGGAGAAACCCTCACAAGAACCTCCTTTTTGCCACCCCGGCAAGGCAGAGAACCTATCTCCTTTTGCTTCCTCCTGAAGCTGGCAGAGAACCAGAACCAAAAGAAACACTCCTTACCTCTACCGACCCTTCCACAGACGAGAAACTCTAGACGAAGACGACGCAGAGAGATCCTTGAAGCAACCCTTGTGAAACCCCTCACAAGCTCCCCCTCACAAGATCCTCTCTCTCTCTTCTCTCTCTCTTTCTCTCCTCTCTTTCTCTCCTCAAGGTCTTCTTAGGTCAAGGCAGCAGCCAAAGGTCTTTAAAAACGTTGAACAAGAGCTCTTTAATAGAAGAGCTCCAAAAGAGCTCATTAATTGCAAGTTGCCGACAATATCGTCCAGGCCGATATGGATATCGGCCTGGCCGATCAATACAAATCAATGAAGATCGGCCAGAGCATAGCCCTGGATGTAAAGCTGGACGATTGAAAATTGGCTTGATCGTCCAGGCCGATCTCACGATCGTCCTGGCCGATCAGTTCAAACCAGAGGAAAATCGTCCTGACAATAGCCCTGAATATGGGCTGGCCGATATTGATCGTCCTGAAGTAACTTAAGGTTTTTGACTAGATCGGCCTGGCCGATCTTGCGATCGTCCAGGACGATATGATCGTATCAATCATCCTTAATTACTTCCTTGATTTCCTGAACAATTATGGCATAAATTGTTAATATCGTCCAGGCCGATACGAGGATCGTCCTGGCCAATAATTTAAAGATATGGTATACCATACTTGTCTATGGCGACTACTTATTTCTGTTTTGAGCTTATCGTCCTGGCCGATACACGTATCGTCCAGGACGATCTGTTAACGTAGGCTGCCTTAATTAAGAATCCTTAATTAGACTTTCTGTTTTAAGCTGATCGGCCAGGCCGATCAAAGAAATCGTCCTGGCCGATATGAGTAAAAACAGAATTTCTAAGTCTCTCAAGTGTGTGTGTGAAGGGTTACAAAGCATCAGTCTTTTTGGCTATTACAAGTGGACTCAAAGGTAAAAAACAAAAGTACAGACTGACTCAACCCTAACCCTACGCATTCCTGAACTTGGCTCCTTTTTGATTGTCCGATCGTCGATTCCTGAAAAGTTAGAAGCAACAAGCTGTCCAAGAAAAGCAGTGTTTGTCAATCATCAAAACATAAGACATGAAAAAATAGATTTGCAACAGGAGGAGGTGGTTGGTTGAAGAGATTAAAATAGCTATTTATCATAGCCATGTTGGTGTTGACCGAGTCAAACTGACCTTGGATCCAGCCCATATCATGTTGATATTAATAATCTTGCTGTTGTAGATGAGCCTTAATTTAATCAAAGCATTGATCAAAGTGGCTCTCAAGATGATCAAAGCATGGGACCATATCCTGAAAGGCTGGTCCTTGAGCAGGCGTAGGTGCAAGTGCTCTCACTTCTTCCTCAAAATCCTCAAGTCCTTCACCTCTCCCAAACATTTCTCTAAAAGAAGCATCAGTAAAATAGGTAGGAGTTTCCAAATGAGGATCAGGGTGGACTAGGTCGTACTTCTTCTCAATTATGTATGTCACAAGGTGTCCTAAGGCTATATTCTTCTTTCTTTTATGGGAGACATGACCAATTTTAGAAAG
This sequence comes from Dendrobium huoshanense, assembly GCA_016618105.1. Classification (NCBI taxonomy): domain Eukaryota; kingdom Viridiplantae; phylum Streptophyta; class Magnoliopsida; order Asparagales; family Orchidaceae; genus Dendrobium; species Dendrobium huoshanense. The sequence goes on from CM028345.1 coordinate 22,577,792, forward strand.
CCCATGAATATAGTCAAGGATGAGTTGGGCTTCATCCAGATATTGACCAATCATAATAAGATAGGTTATAGTGGAAAGAAGAGGTGTGATATTGATATGGTCATTAGCTTTAGGAATTATTGCTATTCTAAGAACGTGCTGGATGATCTGGGCATCTTGGTTCAAAGTTGACACCTTAGGTAAATGGCATACTTGACTAATCCTTCTAATTACTTGGTTTATAGCAGTCTAGTCGTAGTTAGCAGCAGAGGTCAAGGTGTGGGCTCTTATTCCTTTAGTCCTCAAATTCAAAAATATCCCTATATCCTCCTTAGTTATTTCAACCCTTTTCTTCAGAACATAACTCCTAATCCTAGTTTGATCCATGCTAAAAGTCATATTGGCAAGTAAATTATGGAAAGTTTCCTTGTTGTAAGAGTGAATCAAAGTAAGGATAAATGCGAATTGAGTAGAGGCCATAAGTGGCATTACTCTATAGATAATATTTTCTTGCAAAAGAACTTTAGAAGGAGTGATTTTTGCTGAGACTGACCTAGGAAAAAATTCTTCATTTCTTTTGGACAGGAAATTTTTGTCGTCATTTCTAGAGGTAGGTCCCTTAGTCATTTCCTTAGCCAGTCTACCCCTTTTGCTAGAGCTAGCCATAGAAGGATTTGGAAAGATGAGAGGGTTTAGAAAGGCTTTTGAAGTGTATGAAATTAGAGTTCTAAAGCCTTCTATTTAAAGAAAAACAATCTTTTGTACGTACAAAATGGGCTTCGTACCGTACGATGCTTGAAGTCGTACGTATGAAATAAAATTTTGTATGTACGAATGAATGCGACCAAAATGAAATAACTTTCTATAATCATGCAAGTTACGAGGCATCCTTTTGTACAGACTTTTTGACCAAACAATCATGCAGACGAACAGGTGTTCTTCTGGGATGATCAGTTATTTAAGATCATTTTTATGACGATTTGAATCTTCCCCATTCAGAATGCCACATATTCGTATGTACGAACTTAAGGTTTGCACGTACGATCAAATATAATAATTGCTTCTATAAGTATAACTGTCTAGATGCGTACATACGAATGAATACATATCATCTAGATGACGTGGGGATCGTACAGACTAACTATAATGAAAATTGAAAAACTGTACACATTTTGTTCTACCCAACGATCAATTCGTTACAGAATTCATCAAGTACGAATTGAATTTCGTATAGTATGAATAGAACACTTAGAAAATTTCATTCGATCGATAAAAACCATGAATTTCAATTTGAAAATAATTTAAAAACACACAAAATAAATAGACAAAAATCACAAAAAGCAAACATACACAAAAAATGACAAAAATAAAAAAATATACAAATAAATTAAAACACAAAATAGACATAAAAATACATATAAAGGTTGTAGAAATTTTAATTAAGCACTCAGATCAATCACACCAAGCCTTGTTCTAAATGTACTAAAAGTATCAAAGGCTATTAGTTTTGTAAAAATATTTGCAAGTTGTTTTTCAGTTGAAAAATGATTGAGTTCAATTTCTCATTTGGATATATGATACCTTATGAAATGATGTCTGATATCAATATATTTAGTTTTTGATGTTGATAGGATCTTTTGAAATTCAAATGGCACTAGTGTTATCATAATAAATGAGAATAGTGCCTATTGTTAATCCTAAATCAATCAACTGTTGTTTCAACCAAGGTACTTAAGCCACACAAATTCCTAAGGCAATGTATTCAGCTTCTGCACTAGATAGGGCTACAGAATTCTGTTTTCTACTAGACCAAGAGACTAAAGAATTTCTAATAAATTGACATATTCCAGAAGTACTCTTTCTATCAACACTACAACCTGTAAAGTCCAAATCTGAATATCCAACTATTTCAAATGAAGAGTCAAACTTTGGATACCAAATCCCTAAGTTCTCAGTTTCAAAGAGATATCTCAAAATCCTTTTAACTTCTGTCAAATGTGATTCTTTTGGATCTGATTGAAATCTAGCACACAAAAAAACACTGAATATAATTTCAGGTCTGCTAGCAGTCAAGTAAAGCAAAGATTCAATAATTCATCTAAATTTCTTTTGATCAAAAGATTTTTCCTTTGGGTCCTTATCCAATTGAACTAAGGAACTCATAGGTGTATTAACACGTTTAGCATTGTCCATTTCATACTTTTTGAGAATGTCATTAACATATTTCAATTGACTATGAAATGCACCCTCCATAATTTGCTTAATGCTAATGCCTAGAAAGTAACTCAAATCTCCCATTAGGCTCATCTCAAATTCACTAATCATTATTTAGAAAAATCATTACAAAGATTTTTATTAGTAGATCTAAATATGAGGTCATCAACATAAATTTGTACAATGAGTATATCATTTCTCAATTTCTTCAAAAAGAGAGTGGTGTCCACACTTTCTTTTTCAAAAGATCTCTCAAGTAGGAAGGTGCTTAATCTCTCATACCAAGCCCTAGGTGATTGTTTCAATCCATATAATGTATTTTTTAATTTAAAAACATGATTTGGGTATTTTGAATTTTTAAAGTCTGGAGGTTGTTCAACATAAACATCCTCTTGAATCACCCATTAAAAAGGCACTTTTAACATCTATTTGATATAATTTAAATCCTCTAAAATAGGCAAAGGATAATAAAATCCTAATTGCCTCAAGTCTAGCTATAGGGGCAAAAGTCTTCTAAAAATCAATTGCTTCAATCTGATTATACCTCTTAGCCACCAATCTAGCCTTATTTCTAATGACTATTCCTAAGTCATTCATTTTATTCTTGAATACCTTCTTAGTCCAACTACACCTTGATCCTTTGGCCTTGCAATTAATTTCCAAACTTTATTTCTTACAAATTAATTTAATTCTTCTTGCATTGTCAAAATCTAAAATTCATCTGAAAGTGGTTGATCAATATTTGTAGGTTCTATCATAGAAATAAAGTTAGAATGATTAACTTCTTTATTTAGTCTATGCCTAGTCCTAACACCCTCACTAAGTTCACCTATAATCAATTCATTTTGGTAGTTTTTAGAAAATCTCAAATCTCTATGTAATGGGTTTTCTATCTCCAAATTTTCATTCAAATTTATTTTCTCAATCTTTTGAAAGTTAATTTCTATCTCATCCTCTTCAATAATTGTATCTTCCAAAATTTCAGATTCATCAAATACAATATGTATGGTCTCCTTAACTATCAAAGTTCTTTTATTGAATACCCTATAAAATTTTCCAACACTAGAGTATCCAAGAAAAATTCCTTCATTTGATTTTGGATCAAAATTTCCCAAGGCAGATTTTTCATTGTTATGAATGAACACCTTGCATCAAAAAATATGCAAATGTGAAAAATTAGGTGTTCTCCCCTTAAGTAACTCATAGGGTATTTTATTTAAATTTGATCTGATGTTCACCCTATTCAGAACATAACATGATGTGCTAACTACTTCAGTCCAAAAATATTTATGAAGTGAATGTTCTTCCAACATGGCTCAAGCGGCTTCTATTAATGTTCTATTCTTTCTTTCAACTAACCCATTCTGCTGAGGGGTTCTAGGTGTATAAAAATTATGATCAATCCCTTTCTCCTTATAAAAATTATTAAATTTCTCATATTCAAGTTCTCCACCATGATCACTTTAAATCGTCAAAATCTCACATCCTAGTTTCCTCTGAATCTAAGTCAAAAAATTTCTAAACTCTTCAAAAGATTCACTCTTATGTTATAAAAAATTAACCCAAGTGAATCTAGAAAAATCGTCAACTATAACAAATCCGTATACCTTCCCTCTTAGACTTACAGTTCCAACCGGTCCAAAAAGATCCATATACAAAATCTCTAATGGTTTACTAGTTCTAAGATCCTTATTAGATTGAAAATAAGACTTCACTTCTTTTCCTAGTTGACAAGCATCACAAAGGTGGTCCTTAGTTTAGTCTAGTTTTGGCATACCTCTCACTAAGTTCTTTTGGATAATTCTCCTTAGATTTTTCATGCTAGAGTGATAAACTCTCCTATGCCAAAGCCATGACTCATCAGAAATAGTTTTAAAAAAAAGCAGTAGGTGTTTGAATAGTTTCTATTTGAATGATTTATATTTGTGCAACTTATGTAGTTTTGATGATTCCAAACATTATTGTTCAAATGAATAGTTATCTCCTAACAATTTCAGAAGATTTGCACTTGCTCTTGTGTGTACTAACATTTCAGGAAAATCAGACTCCAGACTATAAAAACTTCAAATCAAATTCAACATGAGAAATTTTGTTTATTTGAAGTTTGTCTTTTCTTTGAATTAATTTTGAAAGGGAGTGATTGTAATTGAGTGAATAAAATCTCACACACACAAACTAAGGAGATCTTGAAATTCTATACTGATCGTACAGGACGATATATATCGTACTGGACGATCTGTCAGTTATCTCCTATAGAGCATTTGGAACGAATAGGAACTTGCTTCGAAAAATTTTTCTAAGTCCTATTCGTCCAGGACGAATTTTTATATCGTCCCCGGCGATGGGCGCTCTGGAAAATTTTCGTCTAGACGAAAATAAATATCGTACCGGACGAACAGCTCTCTGGAAAATTTTCGTCCAGACGAAACCAAATTATCGTCCCCGGCGATGGGCGCTCTAGAAAATTTTCGTCCAGACGAAATAAATAATCGTCCAGGACGATCGGCTCTCTGGAAAATTTTCGTCCAGATGAACATATTTTCGTCCAAACGATAAACCGACTTAGGACAGTTTTCAGCAGTTTCTAGAACCGACCTTGTAATAACCGTTCGTACTGGACGAACCTAGTTCGTACAGGACGATCAGCTGTACGAAGTCATTTCGTACACATATACAAATTGGGTCGTTTCAGATCGTTTAAGTAAAATCGTCCAGGACGATCCAGGATCGTACGGGACGATCCACTGCGTACAGAATTGAAAGTTTGCAGTTTTTGGGCGGTTTTTCATGTCTTTTGTATAAATACTTCAAATTAGACTGCCACCCAATCTTTTTGTCATTTGATCTTCGTGCCTATTGAGAGAATAGCTAAGGGGAGAGTGGAAGAGAGCATTCAAAGGAGGATTCCTACCATTGGAGCGAGAAGGCTTCACTTGGATTGCTAAGGTAAGAATCTCTACTTGTGAAATTGGATTTCTTCACTCTTTTCTTTCTTCCTTCTAGATTCTTGTGAGAAGATCATTCAAGAAGGTCCGGTTCTCTGCCGACACTTGGAGAGTGTGAACAGACGTGGGTTCTCTGCCTACACTAGGAGAGTGTAAAAGGAAGGAGGTTCTCTGCCTACACTTGGAAGTGTGAACAGCCGTAGGGTTCTCTGCTCACACTAGGAGAGTGTAAAAGGACGACGGTTCTCTGCCCACACTAGGAGAGTGTGAAAGGACGACGGTTCTCTGCCAGCACTGTGGATTGTGTAAAAGGACGACGGTTCTCTGCCGCACCGGGGAGTGGTGAAAAGAGGGTTTTGTACAGGCTTCTCCGCCTTGCTGTGGGTGCTAAAGGAGAGTCACTTTGTGGTATTAGTGCAATACTCAGAGGGTGCCTCTGAGGAGTGGATGTAGGTCTGGTTATAGACCGAACCACTATAAATCTGGTGTCATTTACTTTATTGCTTTTACGTTTCCGCATTTTAAATTTCAGTTTTAACAACTCTGTGGTTGAAAAACATTTTTCTACAAACTTTAAAAGAAAATTTTATTTCGGTTCAACTTTAATTTAAGAGGGTTTAAAATTTTTAAAACTACCAATTCACCCCCCTCTTGGTAGCCGTGGGACATTTACTTAGGCTTAACAACCTAATTACTAGACTCAACAAGTGGTATCAGAGCATTGTTTCAAAATCATAAGTTTGAACTACTTTTTGATTAACGTAGATGGCTACATTTGGAAACCGAAACACACCTGAGGGTTACTCTATCACTAGACCTCCACTGTTTGACAATATTCCTTTTGATTTTTGGAAAACACGCATGTCTACTTTCTTACAGTCACTTGATTATCGCATGTGGATGTTAGTCCAGGAAGGTTACACAAAACCAACTAGATTAGTTGATGGAATTAGGGTAGATACACCCTATGCAGATTGGACTATAGAAGAACGTGACTTAGCACAATTAAATGCAAAATGTTTAAATAGTTTCTTTTGTGCTTTAAAATCTGAAGACTACATGCGAGTTTCTACTTGTAAAAGCGGAAAAGACATATGGGATAGACTTTGTATTACTTATGAAGGGACAAATGAGGTTAAGCAATCAAGACTCAATATCTTGTTACATGACTACGAATTATTTCGCATGAAACCTAATGAATCTATATCTGACATGTACACAAGATTCACTCAAATTGTCACCTCTTTGCATGCACTTGGTAGGGAATTAACTAATGCTGAAATGGTTAATAAGATTCTTCGTTGTTTACCTACTGCATACGATGCTAAAATTACTGCAATTACAGAGTCAAAAGATCTGAACATTTATTCTATTGACAATCTTCTTGGTTCACTCATTGCTTACGAGCAAGGAGTAAGTCAAAGAAAGATTGATGCAGGTGAACCAAGAAAGGACAAGAATATTGCACTAAATGTGGAAGAGTCAGAAAGTGAACACTCACAACCTGAGGATGAAGATGATATAGCACTGATGACTAGACAATTCAAAAGCTTTTTAAAGAGGAAGCAGAAGAGACGCCAGCAATGGAATAGAGGTAAGTATAACAGAAATGGCAAGGTTTCTAATGAAGTGATTTGTTATGAATGCAGGAAACCAGGTCATATAAAGACTGATTGTCCAAAACTCAAAGCCTCTCCTAGCAAGGAGAAGGTAGAGGAGAAACCAATGGTAAAGAAGGGCAAGAAGAAGTTTCAAAAGGCTTTTTGGGCGGACTCAGCTTCAGACTCATCTGAGACTGAAAAAGAAGAAGAAGTCACCAACCTTTGCTTGATGGCAGATAAAGCTGAACAATCAGATCAAGAAGAGGTATGTGATTTAACTTATAATGAATTGTTTGAAGTTTCTGAACACATGCATGATGCATATAGGAAAACTAAAAAGATGCATGCTAGTTTAGTTTTAGAATTGGAAGAGCTTAATAAGGAACACGAAATCCTTAGGAAAGATCATGCTTTAATTGATAGCAACCACATGAAACTACTTGATGAATATGATGACTTGAATAAAAATTTTGAGAATTTAAAATCATCCTATGCTGAACTTGAAAAAGAATTTGAGAAATTTAAGGATGAATCTGAGCACAAGACATATAGAGTCAATTATACAAATCGAATCTTGGAAGAAATGAATTCATTTTACAAACTTACTATAAGAGCTCTCGAGGATAATAGGAACCCCCCTAAACTTGAAGATTTTACAAATCCTAAGTATTATCCTAAATTATGAAATCCCTTAGAAGACAATCATATGAGAGAAAACATAGGAATATTTTTCCTAATGTTAAATGTAACAATTGTGGATTTTTGGGACATATATCTCACACCTGCACTTTAAAGATGAAACCTAATTTGGTGTGGAGAACTAAGATGCATAAACCTAGACATATCATACATGCATCTGATTATAAATTTCATAAAGGTGAACCCAAACTAGTTTGGGTTCCCAGGTCTAACATTTGAGAATTTTGCAGGTATACTCTCACACAAGACCTCGTGAGAGTATATGGTACCTGGACAGCGGATGTTCTAAGCACATGACTGGAGATACTGCTCAATTCATAACGCTGGAAGCCAGGAGTGGAGGCAAGGTTACACTTGGAGATAATACCACAAAGAAAGTGGTTGGATCAGGTATGATTGGAAATTTGAAAAACTTTTTCATAGATAATGTTTTATTAGTTGAAGGCTTGAAACATAATTTGCTTAGCATAAGTCAGCTATGTGATAAGGGCTATAATGTAAAATTTTTACCTACTAGCTGCATAATTAGCCTAAATGGAAAAATTGTTTTAAATGGAAAAAGGGTGAACAATGTTTACATGCTAGATTTAAATTGTATTCAATCTCCTACTGCTTTTTGTTTGAAAACTGTTTCTGATGAATCATGGCTTTGGCATAGGAGACTTTGTCATTCTAGTATGAAAAATCTTAGAAAAATTACCCAAAAGAATTTGGTGAGAGGAATACCTAAACTAGACTTTACTAAGGACCATCTGTGTGATGCATGTCAATTAGGAAAACAAGTGAAGTCCTCATTTAAGTCCATTAAAGATCTTAGGACCAGTAAACCTTTAGAAATTCTACACATGGATCTTTTTGGACCAGTAAGCACTGTTAGTCTAGGAGGAAAGGTATATGGATTTGTTATAGTAGATGATTTTTCAAGATTCACCTGGGTTAAATTTCTTTTTCATAAGAGTGAATCATTTGAGGAATTCAGAAATTTTTCAACTTGGATACAAAGAAAACTAGGATGTGAAATAATTTCTATACAAAGTGATCATGGAGGAGAATTTGAAAATGAAAGATTTGAAGATTTCTGTAAAGAAAAGGGGATTGATCACAATTTTTCTGCACCTAGAACTCCTCAACAAAATGGAGTAGTTGAAAGAAAGAACAGAACATTAATAGAAGCCGCCCGAGCAATGTTAGCAGAATACTCTCTTCCTAGATATTTTTGGGCTGAGGCGGTTAGCACTGCATGCTATGTTCTGAATAGGGTGAATGTGAGATCAAATTTGAATAAAACACCCTATGAGTTGCTAAAAGGAAGAACACCAAATTTGTCTCATTTGCATGTATTTGGTTGCAAGGTGTTCATACATAATAATGGAAAATCTGCCTTAGGAAAATTTGATCCAAAATCAGATGAAGGAATTTTTGTTGGATATTCAAGTGTTGGAAAATCTTATAGAGTATTCAACAAAAGAACTTTAGTCATTGAAGAAACCACACATGTTGTTTTTGATGAAAATGGAAACATGGAAGAGCCAAAAGTTGTTGAAGAAGAAATTGAAGAAAACTCCCAAAAGATTGATAGATTAAATTTGGAAGAAAATGTGGAAGAAAATTTAGAAAGAGAAGACCCTTTGCCTAGAGATTTGAGATTTTCTAAAAACCACCCAAAGGAATTAATCATAGGTGAACCAAGTGAGGGTGTTAGAACTAGGCGTGGATTAAACAAGGAAGTCAATCATTCAGCCTTTATTTCAACTGTTGAACCCACTAACATTGATCAAGCACTTTCAGATGAATTTTGGATATTGGCCATGCAAGAAGAGTTGAATCAATTTGTAAGAAATAAAGTTTGGGAACTAACTACAAGGCCAAAAGATCAAAGTGTTGTTGGAACCAAGTGGGTGTTCAAGAATAAAATGAATGACTCAGGAGTAGTCATTAGAAATAAGGCTAGATTAGTAGCTAAGGGGTATAATCAAATTGAAGGAATTGATTTTGAGGAAACTTTTGCCCCTGTAGCTAGACTTGAAGCAATTAGGGTTTTACTAGCCTTTGCCTGTTTTAAAGGTTTTAAATTGTTTCAAATGGATGTCAAAAGTGCCTTTTTAAATGGAGTAATTGAAGAAGATGTTTTTGTAGAACAACCTCCAGGTTTTGAAAATTCTAAATTTCCAAATCATGTTTTCAAATTAAAAAAGGCATTATATGGATTGAAACAGGCACCTAGGGCTTGGTATGAGAGGTTAAGCACCTTCCTACTTGAAAGATCTTTTGAAAAAGGAAGTGTGGATACAACTCTCTTTTTAAGGAAAATTGGAAAGGATATACTTATTGTTCAAATTTATGTGGATGACATCATCTTTGGATCTTCAAATAAACATCTTTGTGATGATTTTTCTAAAACAATGAGTAGTGAATTTGAAATGAGTCTAATGGGAGATTTAAATTACTTTCTAGGATTTAGCATTAAGCAACTTGAGGAAGGTACTTTTCTTAGTCAAACCAAATATATTAAGGACATCCTCAAAAAATATGAAATGGACAATGCTAAACCTGTTAGTACACCAATGAGTTCTTCAGTTCAGTTAGATAAAGACCTTAAGGGAAAATCTGTTGATCAAAAGAAATTTAGAGGGATAATTGGATCTTTACTTTACTTGACTGCTAGCCGACCAGATATTATGTTTAGTGTTTGCTTATGTGCTAGATTTCAATCAGATCCAAAAGAATCACATTTGACAGCAGTGAAAAGGATTTTAAGATATCTACTAGGAACTCAAAACTTAGGAATTTGGTATCCTAAGTTTAGCTCTTCATTTGAAATTATTGGTTACTCAGATTCTGACTTTGCAGGCTGTAGAGTGGATAGGAAAAGCACTTCTGGAACATGTCAATTCATTGGAAATTCATTAGTTTCATGGTCTAGTAGAAAACAAAATTCAGTGGCACTATCTACTGCAGAAGCAGAATACATTGCATTAGGAAGTTGTGTGGCACAAGTACTTTGGTTAAAACAACAGTTGATTGACTTAGGATTAACTATAGGCACTATTCCAATTTATTGTGACAATACTAGTGCTATTTGCATTTCCAAAAATCCTATTCAACATTCTAGAACCAAACACATTGATATAAGGCATCATTTCATAAGGGATCATGTATCCAAAGGAGAAATTGAACTCATACATGTTTCAACTGAAAATCAACTTGCAGACATTTTTACAAAACCTTTAGCCTTTGATACCTTCAGTACTTTAAGAACAAGGCTTGGTGTTATTGATTTGAATGCTTAACCAAAATGTCTTTGCAACATTGATACTTGTTGTGTTTTGTTTTTGTGATTTTGTGAATTTTGTGTTTTTGTATGAATTGTTTTTGGATTTATGATTTTTGTCTTATGTTTTCTGTGTTTTTGATTGTTTTGTTGTTTTTGTTAAATTAAAAAATTTAAAATCAAAAAATTTTTTTGGAGGAAATCGTCCAGGACGAAATTTTTTTCGTACGGGACGATGTGTTAAGAAACAGTTTGCGCGAATTTAAACCGTTTTGAGAGCAGTTTTTTATTGGATCGTCTGTACGATCTGTGATCGTCCAGTACGAATTTTTTCTTTTTCTCAAACGTCGGGACGATTGAATGCAGCGGTTGAGTGGATAAGACAGTTTTTAATACGAACTTCGTCTGTACGAAATTTTTTTTCGTATGTACGAACATGTGTCGATTCATTGTAGGGGACGGTTTTCAAGAGTCATTAAAACGAAACGCTTTTTGATCGTCTGTACGAAATATTTTCGTATGTACGATCGGTCAAGTCAAAAAGCCTGTACGAAGGGACGCATCGTAAGTTGTGTTGAATACGAAAAGCCGTTACATTTTGGACGAATTGGATCGTCTGTACGAAATTACTTCGTCCAGACGAACGATAATTTTTCGTCCAGGACGAATATTTTCGTCCAGGACGAACATATCGTTTTTCTTTAAATATGAGGGCTTTCAAACTTGACAATCACACTTTCAAACATCTTTTTCAATCCCTTTCTACATCAAATCAACTATGGCCTCCTCTAGCAAAAGACAAAAAGTTTTGGTGAAGAAACCCAACAGGAATGCTCCAGACAACTTCCTTTCCAAAGCAAATGAGGAATCTTTTCCTCGTTTTGCATCTGCAAAAATCACTCCGTCTCGCATTCTTATCCAAACGGAGTTGAAATTTCGGGTATTACACCTCTTCGCCTCAACCCAATTTCATTTCATTCTTTCTCTTGTCCACCTCTACAATAAGCAAACCTACCATTACTTCCTAGCCAACATGAGTTTCAATCCTGACCACTCTATCATTAGTTCTTTTGTTTTTAAGAAAAAAGTTGAGATCACCAAGCACGACCTTGGTGCATTTTTAAACTTAAGAACTGAAGGATATAGAGCCCACACCCTAATGTCAGAAAACGTCTTCCATTGGTATGAAATCAATAGGGTAATTAGAGAAAATGGAATTGACAATCATGTTGCTAGAGTGGCCGGTATGACCCAAGATGCCCGAATCATCCAGCATATCCTTAGATCCTCAATTATTCCTAAAGCTGGTGATAGGATAAACATAACTCCTCTCCTTTCTTGTCTAACTTTTTTAATCATGAAAAGACAACCTATTGATGAAGCCCAACTCATCCTAGATCATATCTATGGGCTTTCAGAAATAGGACATCCTGATCAGAAGAGGAAGAAGAATATTTCTTTAGGGCACTTGATTACTTATGTTTTGGAGAAGAAGTACAATATAGTGCATCCTGATGAGGAATATGAAGAGCCAGTTTATTACAACGATGCATCTTTCAGACTGCTCTTCAGGGAGGAAAAAGAAAAAAAAAAGCACATGGCAGTGCTTCAGAAGAAGAAGAAGAAGGAGTGCAAGCTTCTGCTTCTCAATCAGATTACCAGAATCTGATTGAGAGATTTGATAGACTAGAGACTCACATTGATCAAAGGTTTGATCAATTTGATGCTCACCTTACGCAGCAGCAACATGACATTGGTAATATTAGAGATGAAGTTCATGAAATAAATACCAATGTAATGTTGATGGCCTCCTACTTCAACCTCTTTGGCGGCATTCCTCCTCCTCCTCCAGAACAGTAGAAGTTTTTTATGTGTGTCTGTTGTATTTTTTGTTTTGTTTTTTTTTTTTTTTATGTGTTATTGTGATTGTTGTTATGTTTTTTGTTTAAGTTCAATGTTTTTATGTAATTTTCTTTTTAATCAATGAAAGTTTGTTTGTCTTAGATTTGTTTTGAAATGTGGCTAATCTTTATGAATTTCATTAATATTGTTTTTAATCTACATTGTGCTTAAATTCGATTGTAATGTGAGATTATCTATATTAGAAAATCTAGACTTTCTAAATTTATAATTTGTTTATAACTTGTTGTATTTAGAATTTTTAAATTCATGTCTATTCATTTAGACTACATAAAAGTTAATATTGTTATTGCAATTTTGATGTTTTCTTATTTTGTATTTCTATGCTCAAATGATATTTATGCACCTAGAAATATTTGAAATGTTAGATTATAGATTTTGGAAAGAATTGGTCAAATTACTCTTGAAAATTGTACAAATGTACAAAAATCAAAAGGGATTCGCAAAAATTTGCAAAGTGAAAAAGAGGCACAAAATAAGCCCAAAAAAGAAAAATGCACAAAAATGTGCTCCAAAACTTTGAAAAGATGTGCAAAGCACCACATGAGGTAATTCTCTTCTTTCCAAATTCGTTTAATCTCTTAATTCAAGTTGATCTAATGTTCATTTATATTCTATTGAACTTTGAAATATAGAATTTTTTTTACATCTCACTTGTAATGATTTTCAATAATCAAAATGTCTAAATTGAATCATGTCTTTGATAAATTCTTCTTACTTACAATGTTATATCATTTCATAAATTTTATGAATTTCTATGATTGACCTAATATCTTTAGTTTAAAATTGCATACCCTATGTCAAATCACAATTTAGATTAAATTTTAACAATGAATTTCATATTATTATTTACATTTCTTGTCGTTTTTCTTCTTCACTTTTTGTTGCTGTCAAAAAGGGGGAGAAATTATTATGTTTGTGTTTGTGTTTTTGTTTTGTGATTTGTTTTTCTGTTACAAATATTGTTTTTTGTTTTTGTTATTTGTGTTTTCTGTGTTAAAATTTTTGAAAAACAAAAATATTGTTCTTTAATGCCTCCTTATTTTAATGTACTCATAAATTCAGGGGGAGTTTAGGAGATAAGAGATTTTGTTTTAACTTGAAACCATACTAATAATAATTGTTTTGCCATCATCAAAAAGGGGGAGATTGTTTGAATAGTTGCTATTTGAATGATTTATATTTGTGCAACTTATGTAGTTTTGATGATTCCAAACATTATTGTTCAAATGTATAGTTATCTCCTAACAATTTAGAAGATTTGCACTTGCTCTTGTGTGTACTAACATTTCAGGAAAATCAGACTCCAGACTACGAAAACTTCAAATCAAATTCAACATGAGAAATTTTGTTTATTTGAAGTTTGTCTTTTCTTTGAATTAATTTTGAAAGGGAGTGATTGTAATTGAGTGAATAAAATCTCACACACACAAATAAGGAGATCTTGAAATTCTATACTGATCGTACAGGACGATATTATATCGTACTGGACGATCTGTCAGTTATCTCCTATAGAGCATTTGGAACGAATAGGAACTTGCTTCGAAAAATTTTTCTAAGTCCTATTCGTCCAGGACGAATTTTTATATCGTCCCCGGCGATGGGCGCTCTGGAAAATTTTCGTCCAGACGAAAATAAATATCGTACCGGACGAACAGCTCTCTGGAAAATTTTCGTCCAGACGAAACCAAATTATCGTCCCCGGCGATGGGCGCTCTGGAAAATTTTCGTCCAGACGAAATAAATAATCGTCCAGGACGATCGGCTCTCTGGAAAATTTTCGTCCAGACGAACATATTTTCGTCCAAACGATAAACCGACTTAGGACAGTTTTCAGCAGTTTCTAGAACCGACCTTGTAATAACCGTTCGTACTGGACGAACCTAGTTCGTACAGGACGATCAGCTGTACGAAGTCATTTCGTACACATATACAAATTGGGTCGTTTCAGATCGTTTAAGTAAAATCGTCCAGGACGATCCAGGATCGTACGGGACGATCCACTGCGTACAGAATTGAAAGTTTGCAGTTTTTGGGCGGTTTTTCATGTCTTTTGTATAAATACTTCAAATTAGACTGCCACCCAATCTTTTTGTCATTTGATCTTCGTGCCTATTGAGAGAATAGCCAAGGGGAGAGTGGAAGAGAGCATTCAAAGGAGGATTCCTACCATTGGAGCGAGAAGGCTTCACTTGGATTGCTAAGGTAAGAATCTCTACTTGTGAAATTGGATTTCTTCACTCTTTTCTTTCTTCCTTCTAGATTCTTGTGAGAAGATCATTCAAGAAGGTCCGGTTCACTGCCGACACTTGGAGAGTGTGAACAGACGTGGGTTCTCTGCCTACACTAGGAGAGTGTAAAAGGAAGGAGGTTCTCTGCCTACACTTGGAGAGTGTGAACAGCCGTAGGGTTCTCTGCCCACACTAGGAGAGTGTAAAAGGACGACGGTTCTCTGCCCACACTAGGAGAGTGTGAAAGGACGACGGTTCTCTGCCAGCACTGTGGATTGTGTAAAAGGACGACGGTTCTCTGCCGCACCGGGGAGTGGTGAAAAGAGGGTTTTGTACAGGCTTCTCCGCCTTGCTGTGGGTGCTAAAGGAGAGTCACTTTGTGGTATTAGTGCAATACTCAGAGGGTGCCTCTGAGGAGTGGATGTAGGTCTGGTTATAGACCGAACCACTATAAATCTGGTGTCATTTACTTTACTGCTTTTACGTTTCCGCATTTTAAATTTCTGTTTTAACAACTCTGTGGTTGAAAAACATTTTTCTATAAACTTTAAAAGAAAATTTTATTTCGGTTCAACTTTAATTTTAAGAGGGTTTAAAATTTTTAAAACTACCAATTCACCCCCCTCTTGGTAGCCGTGGGACATTTACTTAGGCTTAACAACCTAATTACTAGACTCAACAGTAGGAGTTTTGATACAATTTAAATCTAACATAAAAATATTGTTTACCCTCATACCATGCAACATCAATACCATTTAGGCTTAATATGCAGATAGTAGTAAAAAATTTAACGATGTATCCTTTATCACATAACTGGCTAATATTTAATAGATTATGCTTTAAGCCTTCTACAAGCAGTATATTTTTAATAAAACAATTCTCAAGATTTCCAATCATACCTGATCTAACCACTTTTCTTATGGTGTTATCTCCAAGTGTAACCCTGCCTCCACTTTTGGCTTCCAACGATATAAATTGCTTAGCATCTTCAGTCATATGCCTTGATCAACCGTTGTTCAGGTACCATATGCTCTCATGAGGCCTTGTATGAGAGCGTGCCTGTAAAATTATTAAACATTATACTTGGGAACCCAAACAAGTTTGGGTTCACCTTTTGGAAAATTATAAAAAGATACACGTATGATATGTCTAGGTTTATGCATCTTAGGCTTCCACACAAAATGAGTTTTCCTATCCAATGTATAGGTGTGTGTTATATATCCAATCAATCCACAACTATAACATTTAACTCTAGGAAATTGATTTCTCAATCTTCTATAACTACTATGATTATTCCTAGGTTGTTAAAAATTTGATACAAAATAGAATCAGTGAACTCTTCAAGTGTTGGGGGTTTCCTATTTTCTTTAAGAGCTTTTACTTTCAACTTTAAATAAATGTTTAAATCTTCCAAAATGTTTTTTTCAAACTTTAAATAATGATCTCTACTCTCAGAATCATCCTTAAATTTTTTAAATTCTTTTCCAATTTTGCATATGATGATTTCAAAATTTCATTTTCCTTGTTCAAGTTATTGAATTCATCAAGTAAGATCATGTGGTTTCTATCAATTAATGCATGATCTTTTCTAAGGATTTCATGCTCTCTTTGCAACTCTTGTAGCTCTAAGTTGATACTAGCATGCATTTTGTTTAGCTTTCTATATGCATCGCGTATTCTTTCAAAAACTTTAAAAAGTTCAGCGTAAGTTAACTCACATACCTCTTCTTGATCTGATTGATCAAGATTATCAACCATCAAGCACAGATTGGTGACTTCCTCTTCCTTTTCAGTCTCTAAAGAGTCCAAAGCTGAGTCCACCTAGAAAGCTCTTTGGAATTTCATCTTGCCCTTCTTCACAGTTGGTTTCTCCTCTACCTTATCCTTGCTAAGAGTGACTTTAAGTTTTGGGCACTCTGACTTCACATGTCCAGGTTTCCTGCACTCATAGCAAATCACATCATTAGAAACCATAACATTCCAATTGAAATTACCTCTATTCCATTATTGGTGTCTCTTCTACTTCTTCTTCAGAAAGCTTCTAAATTGCCTAGTCATTAAGGCAATGTCATCCTTATCCTCAAGTACAGATAGATCACTCTCCAACTGCTCCACCTTTAGTGCAATGTTATTCTCCTTTTGTGGCTCTCCTACATCAATCTTTCATTGACTCACTCTTTGCTCGTAAGAAATTAGTGATCTAAGAAGATTGTGAATAGAGTATACATTTAAGTCTTTGGACTCTATAATTGCAGTTATCTTAGCATCATATGTGGTAGGCAAATAACAAAGTATCTTATTAACTATTTCAGCATTCTTTAGTTCCTTACCCAATGCATGTAAAGAAGTGATTATTTGTATGAATCTTGTGTATATGTCATAAATATATTCAATATATTTCATGTAAAATAATTCATAGTCATGCAACAAGATATTAAGTCTGGATTGTTTAACTTTGTTAGTCCCTTCATAGATAATACAAAGTCAATCTCATATGTCCTTTTTACTTCTACAAGTGGAAACCCGAATGTAATCTTCCGATTTAAGTGCACAAAAGAAACTGTTCAAACATTTTGCATTTAGTTGTGCTAGGTCACATTATTCTATAGTCTAGTCTGTAAAGGGAATTTCAAATCTAACTCTGTCAACTAATCTAGTTGGTTTTGTATACCCTTCTTGAACTAAGATACACATACAAATAGTCTAGTGACTGTAAAAATGTTGACACGCATGTTTTCCAAAAATCAAAAGGAATATTATCAAACAAGGGAGGCCTAGTTATAGAGTAATCTTTTGGTGTGTTCTGGTTTCTAAATGTAGCCATGGTCGTTAATCAAAAAGTTATCTAAACTTATGGTTTTGAATCAAAGCTCTGATACCATTTGTTAAAACTTGTGGAATATGAAATAGATTATTAGACCTAAGCTTATATCCCAAAGGATAACCAAGAGGGGGGTAAATTGGTAATTTAAATTTTACCTCTTCTTGTATTAAAAAGTTTGAAACTGTTTTAATAAACTGAGCAGGTTGATTTTAGAATTTTTTTTAAAATAAAATTTTAACCATAGAAAAATAAAATGTAGAAATTAAAGTAGCGGAAATAAAAAGACACAATGGTTTATAGTGGTTCAATCAAACACGACCTACATCCACTCCCTAAACTTTCCCACTTTAGGTATTGCACTATTACCACAAGTGTCTCTCCTTTTTCCCCCACAATAAGATGAAGAAGCCTTCACAAAACACTCTTCCATCACTACCCGGTGTTGCAAAGAATCATCATCCTTTTACACCCTCCAAGTGTTGGCAAAGAACCATCGTCTGTTCACACTTTCAAAGTGTATGCAAAGAACCTTCATCCTTTCACACTCACCAAGTATAGCCAGGGAACCTTCGGCTGTTCACATTCTCCATGTGTAGGTAGAGAACCTTCGGCTGTTCACACTCTCCAAAGTTAGGCAAAGAACCTTCTGCTGTTCACACTCTCTAAGTGTAGGAAGAGAACCTTCGGCTGTTCACACTCCTTGAGTGTCGGCAGAAAACCAGATCTTCTTGAAAGATCTTCACACTAGAAATCTAGAAGGATAGGAGAAAAGAGTGAAGTAAATACAAAGTATACATAGAGATCCTTACTCTTGAGTAACCAAGTGAACCCTTCACGCTCCAATAGGAAGAAATCTCCTTCAAACACTCTCTCTCACTCTCTCCTTCAATTTCCCTTTATCATTCACGAAGATCAAGTGATAAAAAGATTAAATGACAATCTTATGTGGACCTTATATAAAAAAGACATGAAAAACCATCCAGAAACTGCAATTTTCAAATTTGACCGTCCACGATCGTTCCGTACGATCGAATTTAGTATGTACAAACAGTTCAAAAATTGTTGTGTACGAACTTATTGTGAATTGGTACAAACTATATTCATACCAAATCATCATCTGTATGAAATATGTTCGTCTGGTACGAACAAAAATTTTAAAGCACGTATGTACGAACGTTTGAATGAAAAATCAATATAGCCCATCATCCCAGTACGATCAAAAAATATCATCCATATGAATAGCCTTAGAGGAAAAAACAGAAAAGATCATCCCGGTATGAATGCAAAATATCGTCTGTACGATCTTCATATTCATAAAAAATAGAGAAGATCATCCTGGTATGAATGAAAATATCATATCTATGATCTTTATGTTCATAAAAAACAGAGGATATTGTCCTGGTATGAACGTAAAATATCATCCGTACGAACTTCTCATTTGGCAAAAATAGAGAAGATCGTCCCGGTACGTACATAAAATATTATCCGTACGATATATATTAGAATTTTTTTTCCATTTTCTGTTCGTTCAATTGCTCATTGAGGAAAATAACTGACCAGATCGTCCTGTACGAAATGGCATCATACCGTACGATTAGTTTAAAATTGCAAATTTTAAAAAATCTCTCCCAGTGTGTTTGTGCTCAGTTACTCAATTACAATCTCACCCTCTCAGACTCAATAAAATGAAAAATATAGACTTCAATTTATAAAACACTCTAAGCTGATCTTGATTTAAAGTCTTCAAAAATATGGAGTATGATTTTCTTGAAATGTTAGTACACACAAGAGCAAAAATAATACTTCCAAAATATTTTAGGAGAAATAATAATCAAAACAATAATTTTTGGAATCATAAAAAATATACAAGTTGCAAGAATGTCAAACATGCAAAGCTAAGTAGCAACTATCTCAACAATAACAAATATGTAGTACAAAAACTAGGAGATATAAAGATGCAATTAGCAATATTTGTTATCATCAAAATCATAAACTTGAAAGCCCGAGTTGTGACAATCTCGCTCTTTTTTATAATTCCAAATATTATTGGTTGAATTGTTAGCTAAAATTACTTTCTCCTAACCCCTAGCCTCATTAAGAGAATTATTGTAAAAATAGAAGGAAATAATTTTTTAATTTAAATTAAGTTTAAACTAAATAAAAAATATAAATAAATACTTTCTCCCCCTTTTGACATCACAAAAAAAAAAAAAGAAAAAAAAATGCAACACTGACATTGAACTATATGCAGAAGGAAATTAGAACATACAATAATACATAAAAATAATTTACAAATCTCAAATCAGGTAAATAAATACACAAAACAAATAAACAAACACACAAATAGATAAATAAATATACAAATGAATAAATAAATACATAAATAGAAAAACAAAAACATAAACAAAGAAATAAAACATTATACCATATCAGAATTACCAATTGAATTATTGACTATTCAACAATAGTTTGTTACCTCATCATCTTGCTTTTATTATGATGAGTTATAAGCTAAGACTGTCTAGGAGATCTTTTGCTCCTTTTCATTTCCCCTATTACAATTTACTTAGCCTCACACCTTTTCTTTACAATGTGTTTCTGATGATTGGGACATTCATATTTAAAATGTCTAAGTTTCCTACATCCAAAAATAATAATTTTAGAAGTAAACTTGTCAACTTTATCATTTTTATTTTTGTTCCACTATTATTTATGATTGTGCTTGTGCTTAAGGAGTCTTTTGAATTGGCTTGTTATCTCCTCACTCTCATCATCTTCTAAGCCATTTTTATCTATCTTTTACCTTTAGCACTATAGCCTTATCATCGCTAATATCCAATAGTCTTTGACTCACACTTTGCTCGTTGGCAATGAGTGAGCCGATCATATTATATAATAGAATATGGTTTTATATCTTTAAATTTACATATATCAATGACTTTGACATCAAATTTATCAGGTAGATAGTGTATAATTTATTTAACCTTCTCTATGTTTGAAAGTTCTCTACCTAAAGCATGCAATGACATCATAATCTGAATAAACCTAATGTACAGGTCTAAGATAGTCTCATAAGATTTAATGCAAAAAAGTTCATAATCTTGCAATAATATGTTTAATCTTGATAGTTTGACTTCACTACAACCTTCATATGTAATGCATAGTTTATCACAAATAGTCTTTCCAATTGTACAGATACACACTATCATATAATCTTCATATTTCAAAGCACAGAAAAAATAGTTCAAGTATTTAGCATTCAGTTGTGCAAGAAATTGATCTTTTCCTATTTCAAAAATATGACATGGATTGCTTTCCTCTAGGTTTTCTAAAACACCATTTTTAGAGTATCTATCTGATACCAATTGAAAGTTTGATAAGGATGCTTAGACTAGGTGAGCTTATTCGTAAGCACACTAATGTAGAAGCAATATTATCTCTTAGTACGGGAACTAATAAACTTTTCAATTGTTACAATAGTGGTGACGATAATTTAATTAACACAATGTACTATTAAACAAAGATTTTCACTAAGCAATTATCACAAAAATAAATCTATCATGAAATATTAACAAATCAATAAGTGCATAAATGTAAAATACATAAAATAAGAAATAAGAATAAACACACAAGATATTTATATTAATCATGGTTAAACCATGACCTATGTCAACTCCCCAGAATCCTCCTCTCTGATTATTACACTCATTATATTGACTCTCATTTAGCCCTTACAATTAGGTGGAGAAGCCCTTACAAAATCTCTTCTATAAACCCGGTGAGGTGGAGGACCATAATCTTTTTCACCCTCTAAGTGAGTCAGAGAACATGGAATCCTTTTCAACCTCCTAGTGAGTTAGAGAACCTAGAATCCTTTTTACCCTCTTGGTGAGGTAGAGAAACTTAGAATCACTTTCACCTTTCCTATTACGGCAGAGTAGTCAGGTTCTTTGTCACCAAAGATGTCTTCTTCCCCAAAACTTCCCTTAAGAAAAACTTGATGCATTGAGGAACTTAGGTGCAAGTTTGCCTGAGAAATACTATGAACCCCTCTCACACTCCCCTGAAATCTATAAGGATCTTCTCCCTCTCTCAAACTCTACCCTTTCACTTCCTAGCTCAACGCTCTCTCTTTAAGTTTACAGAAGCAACAACTTAATGAATGGAAAAAAAGACTCTTATAAAGTCTTATGAGAAAACTTAACTAAAGGGCTTCAAAAACCCCTAAAAACTCTATTCTATCAACTCAAACCGTACATTATGATCACAGATAATACGATACGATTAGTACAAAACATCCTTGTTAGTACTATATGAATCGTAAAGCACTAAATGATTAGTTCAAGTATTTGAGATGATCATCTAATACGATATGATCATTATCTATTATGATTTATACAATTAAATTTGATTATCATTCTGTACGATCGATGATGATAAAATATCATCCCATACATCAATTTGGTCGTATAATATGATGTTTTCATTCGTATAGTATAATCTTATCAGACCAATTAATCCAAATTTCATCCATAATTACATAATTAATTTAGGACAGATTTAATTATATCGTATAATATAATTAGAACATAATTTATATTTTAAAATGTTGCTTGAATAATGATTAGTGGCTAAAACTCATTATTTCAATGAGTAGCTGATTATATAGTATGATACCTATCATACAATATAATTAGCTCAGAAAATTACTCTTCTAATTTTTCTCTCTACTTTATTCTTGTAAGTGTATGTGTGCATGGTCACCAGGCTAGCATACACTTTTATATGACTTTACCAAAAAAATTGAAAAATTATATAAATGAATTTTATAGACTCTTTCATATTCTACTGAATCTTGAGCCTTGAATCTTCTTTGATTGGTGTGTGATGCACTTGAAATATTAGTACACACAATAATAAATATGTAGTACAAATATTAGGAGACATGAATATATAATCAATAATATTTGTTATCATTAAAACCATAAACTCAGAAGCCTGAGTTACTATAGCAGAATCTCAAGTGGTTATTATAATGGTGGCTGATAAGTTTTGATGGCTTCAATTATCATAACTACCTATCTAGCCTACCTAAAACCATAATAACCTTCAAGGACATTTATCTCTAACCTATTGGATGATCCTTAATAGCCTTCACATCTAGAACTACCAACAGTGGAAAAAATCATCTAAATGCACACTTGGTTAGCCTATGAATAAACCTCCCATAGCCTGATTTTGCTACATGAACTTGATTCCATCAATTTCTCTAGTGAGCTCTTTATATTGCATGGAGAGAAATACTCTAGTAAATTAGAGAGTGCTTATGGTCTAATGAATCATTAGCATAGATATTTCATATTGGTTATATGAAGTATTGCAATATGGGAGTATGAACTTATATGTTTATGATTACAAATATTATTGAAGGTCTATTTAGTTTCTCCTACAATATATATTGCATATTTTTTGTGCACAAAACTAAAATATCATGTTTAACATACTCAAAGAATCATCATATATTAAACTTATTTAAAAGAGCGTTTAATTATATTTTTCTTAATTTAATGTATATAAAAAGATGTACGTTAGCTTGGCAACCATGCACACATACATAAGGGGAATGAAAAATAAATATTTATTTTTTCTGTCAAATTGTAATTTATGATCTATATCGTATTGTATGATCCATTCAAATAGAAATTAAATAAATATTTAATTTAAGTGAGAGTAAAAAATTTAATTATAACTAATCATACTATACGACTAGCTCATTACACTAGATGATTAGCTATTGTCATAAATCCCACAGTCAAATTAAACTTACTTAAAATATGGAAATTTAATATTTGAAAATTTAACTATTTATATTATATGAATATATTCACGTAATATAATATTTTATAATGCTGCCTAGTTTAAGTCAGGTAATTAAGGAATCAAATAAGATTTTAATTAATTCTAGATCGCATTAGACGATCATCTATCATATTGTATGAATCACTCGACAACTCTTTGGATGAACCTTGGTTCATAATGCATGATCCAATATTTTATTTGAACTAATCATACAATACAATTTTGAGTTATATTGGATGATTTATGATTGTAGTGAACTAATTATATTGAATAATATTCTATCTTATTGTATAAATACAGTTAGCAAAATTAAAAAAATTAATGTTTTTAGAAGTCCACTATTTAAATTATTGTTAAGAATTTATAAGAGTATTTTGGCTGTTAAAGGAGTGTTTCATATCGAGAGAGTATTAAATGAAATTACTAGATGTGCCGAGAGGGGGGGGGGGGGGGGTGAATTAAAAAAACTTGTTGCAATAAAAAAATCCTAAACATGAGTTCTAATATTTTTTGTGTTTTTTAAAATTTTAACAGAAAAATTTAACTAATGCAGAAGCAAGTACTTGAACACAAATAGCAATAGCGGATTCCACAATGAATTTCACCAAGCAATTATAATAAAAATAAAATGCAAGAAAAAGTAAAAGTGGTAAAGGAAAAATAAAAAAGAGATTTTATAGTGGTTCGGTCACTTGACATATGTCCACTCCCCGAAGTCCTCCACTCCAGGAATTTCACTACCAAAACTATAGTTCTCCTTTTTCCCCCTCAGCAAGGTGGAGAAGCCCTTACAAGATTCACTTTCACCAACCCGACGTGGCGGAGTGCCAAGCACTTTGTCACCCGCCTGGCGACGACAGCGTACCTTCTTATTTTTCTCCCTTCTGGAGAAGGCAGAGTACCTTAGAGGACACTAATATACAAGATTCTCCCCCTCAGAGAGCCTTCTTCAAGATCTTCTCGGGCCATAAGAGGAACAAAGTGCAGCAAGAATGGAGCAACCGTGTGACCTCCCTCACACTATTTCTCCCTCACCAAGCTCACCCTCTTCTTCCTCCCTCAAACCCTAAAATCTTCTCAAGAGCTCTCTCCCAAGAATTCCCTCTCTAATCAAGTTCCCTATCTCAGTTAAACTTAAAAAACATAACTATTTGATACTTAAAATGGGGTCCAAAAACCCTAAAATTTTTAAAAGTAGCCGCTACTATCATATAGTACGATTCCATATCATACAATACCATTAGTACAAATGAGCTTCATCCTGATATGAAGGTTTACAAACAGGTCAAAAATATTGAATATGTTCGTACAATATGATATAAACTCATAGTATACGATAGGGAAAACTCTTTTATTAGTACATGACGATAGCCGGGATGATCAGAACTCATCTCTGTACATCGTAGGGTACGACTTACTTCATACATTACGATTAGTCAAAATAAAACTATCATCTAGGATGAAGTTCGAAATGATCAAAACTCATCTCTATACATCATAGAGTATGATATACTACATACAATACGATTAGAAAAAATAAAGGGATCATCTAGGACAAACTCCGGGATGATAAAAAATAGCCTCAGTTCATTGTATAGTATGAACTGGTTCGTACAGTACGATGTCCAAATCAGAAATTAATCCTTTATTTATTACACTAATAATGGGTTAATTTAAGTATTCAAAATAAATCGTACAATACGAATCTCTTCATATAGTGTGAACGACTAAATAAACTTACTTTAATTAATCTAGCAACTAGGGTTTTGGATAAGTAATATATCTTATAGTACGATATAAATCGTACAGTATGACCTATTCACAGGAAGAAATTTTAGCCTAGATTAGATTGTACAATACAATATAAACTCGTACAATACAATAAATAGAGAAAAAAAATCTATATTTTCTTTTAAAAATCCTCTCCCCCTGTGTGTATGCATGGTTGCTTAGTCTTATATGCAATTTATGGGCAGACTCAAAAAGGAAAAATAAAAAATGAGAAGTTACAATGTTATAAACTCACACTCCTACTCTACCTAGTTTTGAGTCTTCTTGTTGTCTTGAGTAACTTATGATCTTCCTGAAATGTTAGTACTCACAAATAATAGCAGAAATTAAAGGTATTCAATGAATAGTAATTCAAATGACATTATTTGTTATCATCAAAATCTCAAACTAGGGGTCTTGGATTGCAACAATCTCTCCCTTTTTTATGATGTCAAATAATGTTTGTTATAGGAAAATTTGAATGGAATTTTTTTTTATTAAGAAAAACATCACTAAATAGACAGAAAAGGTGAAATTACTAAATGACAAGAGGGGGGGGGGTGAATTGTGAAAAACTTTTTCTCAATAAAAAGTAACCCTAAGCATGAGTTCTAATCTTTTTGTTATTTTTGAAATTTGACAACAAAAACTTAAACAAATTTTCTTCCACAAATTTTACCACGCAATAATTATGAAAATATAAGTGCAAGCAAAAAGTAAATGACGATAAGGAAAAAACACACCAAGAATTTTTATCGTGGTTCGGTCAAAATATGACCTACGTCCACTCCCCGGAGTCCTCCGCTACGGGATTTTCACTATCAAAATAGTTCTCCTTTTGCCCCCCTCGGCAAGGCGGAGAAGCCTTTACAAACCTCCCTTTCACCAACCCGGCGTGGCGGAGTGCCAAACTCTGTTTTCGCCCTCCTGGCGACGGCAGAGAACCTTCTCGTTTTTTTCCCTCCTAGAGAAGGCAGAGAACCTAGAGGTAACGGATGTAGCTGAGCCTTTCCCTTGGAGATGCTTCCTCAAATCCTTCTAGGGCCACAGGAGGAGCAAGATGCAGCAAGCTTGGAGCAACCGTGTGATCTCCCTCACACCTCTTCTCCCTCACAACGCTCACCTCCTCCATCCTCTCTCAACCCTTAAGAATTTCTGTAGAGCTCTCTCCCTTGGAATCCCTCTCTAACCACGTTCACCCCCTCTGTGATTCTTACTGAAAAAGGACTTGATTGACATAAAAAACGGGCTCCAAAAACCTCTGATTTCAAAAGTATCCGTTACTGTTCGTACAGTACGATTCAACATCGTACAGTACAATCTTTATAAACAGACGTCGTCCTGGTACGAAGATATACGAACAGTTCAAAAACAATTCGTACTGTACGATATAATATCGTACGGTACGATCCACAAAATACTATTCGTACAGGACGATGGTCTGGACGATCAGATGTCGTCTCTGTTCATCGTATGGTACGATCAGGTTCGTACAGTACGATGTTCAAAAATTGATTAGGCCTGGATTACATGCACTAATTACGGGTTAATTTAAGTAAGTATTAAAAATAGATCGTACAGTACAAACACATTCGTACAGTATGAATGGCGTAAAAATCACTTACTCAAATTAAACTACGGCTAGGGTTTTGGATCTGAACATATCGTACAGTACAAAAATATTCGTACAGTACGATCTATTCACAGAATCGTCCACATAGCTCTGATCGTACGGTACGAATTAAAATCGTACAGTACGATCTACAGAGAAGAATTTCTATGACATTTTGCATTTAAAAAAAAACTCTCCCCCTGTGTGTGTGCATGGTTGCTCTTACTCTTATGCATTTTGTGGCCAGACTCAATAAAATAAAATAAAATAAATAGAAAAATATAATGTTTGACTCATACTCCTAATCTACCCTTTCTTGAGTCTTCCTTTTGTCCTGAGTCACTTGTGATCTTCCTGAAATGTTAGTACTCAAGGACAATAGCAAATAACATAGTATTCAATGAAAAGTTGTTCCAAAACACTCATTATTTGGCATCATCAAAATCTCAAACTCGGGGTCATGGGTTGCAACAATCTCCCCCTTTTTGATGATGTCAAATAATTTGTTGCAAGTGAGTACGAAAAGAAGTTCTTTTGTTTTTTTTTTTGTTTTTTTTTAAATAAACACAAGAAAAAAATAGGATAATAAAAGCAAGTGCAAAACAAAATGAATGCATTTAGATAACAGGTACAACAAACTTCTCCCCCTTTTGACAGAAAAAAAGGAGGAGCAACTAAAAGAAAAAAACAAAAGAAGAAAAAAATACAATGCAAACACAAACATACTAAGAAGATGGGTCCTGATCTGGTGGTGGTGGAGGTGGATTTGGTTGAAAATATTGAAATAGAGCATCGAAGCGGTGATCAATTGTAGTGAAACGTTCTTCAAACCACTGCATATCAGTCTTATATTGGTGATGTTGTTCTTGAATATGCATGTCGAGACGAGTCTGTAGCTGGTCGAAGCGGGCGACTAAATCATCATTAGGGTGTGCTGGTGCTGGTGCAGGTGCTCGGGGTGCGGCATGGCATCGTGGTCGAGCTGGAACTGCGGCTGGGGCATCTTCTCCTTCTTCGTCATCAAAGACTGGATCTTCAGGCTCATGTCCCGATGAAAGAGAATACGGAAGGAAGCATCCGTATAAAAAATAGGAAGAATGTCGGGTTCACCAAGATAGGATAATTGATATTTATTGTGGAGGATATATCCTATTAGGTGACCAAGAGCCAGATTCTGTTTCCGTCGAGTGGTAGGTAGACGAACAAAAGTCATGTTGTGGATATAGTTGCTAATTAAATCGACCTCATCAAATTAATGTTGGACATAATAAGATAGGTAGCGACGGACAAGGTAGGGGTCAGATTGATACGGTCACCACCTTTGGGTATGATTGAGGTTCGAAGAACATGTTGAATTATACGGGCATTTTGAGTTAAGGATTGAACAAGAGGTTGGTGTTGATGAAAAGCAGTATTCCTAAGGACTCTATTTACATCGCTCCAATCAAATTCATCGGTAAGAAACGAGTGAACCATAGGTCCTTCAGTGAACAGCCCAATATATTGGGCGATATCGGCTCTAGTGATCTCAATGGTGCGGCCACAAACAAAAGAGTGAAAAGTGGTGGTGTCAACAGTGTAGGTGAGGTTGGCGAGAAATTTAAAAAAAAGTTCAGAATTATATGGAAACGCCAGGGTGAGTAGGAATTGGAAGGTGGTGGAAGCAAAGAGGCCCATTACCTCGAAATTGAGAGCAGCCTGATTAAGCATTTTTGAAGGGGAAATTTTGCAGGCTCTATATCGATGGTAGGCTTCCTCATTTTCAGTATTCAGGAAATGATCAGGTTGGCGACTTGATGAGGACAAGCTTCCAACAGTCATTCTACCTCGCTTAGACATTGTAATAGGGCACGAAAATGAGTGAAGGCGTGAGTGAGGAGAGGTTTGAGTGAGAAGAACGGCCTAGGCAAGGGTTCTTATAGGAAATTTCGTGAATCGTACAGTACGATCTTGAATCGTACAGTATGATAGGCAATCAATAATCTGACCGTTCGTTTCGGGAAAAGGCAGTCAAATCGTACAGTACGATAGATATCATATAGTATGATCAGGCAAATTTCGATCGTCCCGAGGCTTCAGTATGACTTTTGACCAAAAGTTTCATACTGTACGAACAGGTTTATCGTACAGTACGATATATAATAAATATCATACCGAACAGCTTTAACTCATATTTATTCCGTGTGCTGATGTGGATCGTACAGTACTAAAGGAATGTATCGTACAGTACAATACTCAATAATGTCGTACCAACCGGATTTAATTCGTACTAATTCATTGCTAACGTGTATCGTATCATACGAAGAAGAGATATCGTACAATACGGTAGGTAATTATATGGGAAGATTATCATACAATACGATTGTTATCGTACAGTATGATCAACAGAGCCGAAATCTGCTCGTTTGTGTACAGCGAGATGTATCGTACAGTATGATGTAGGTCGTACAGTACGATGAACAGTGAATGCAGAGTTTTGGAGAGGTGCGTGTGTGATGATCAGGAGCAGCCAAACAAAAATATAAAATTTTTTTTTTAAATTTTTTTTATGATGTTATATCTATGACACCTAATCTGGTCCTCAGGGTGCTAAAGGTGTCGAAAGCTAAAGGTTTTGTGAATATGCCTGCCAATTGATCTCCTGTAGCGATGTGATGTAATTTTATATCTCTCTTAGCGACGTGATCTCTAATGAAATGATGTCTAATGTCTATGTGTTTCGTTCGAGAGTGTTGAATTGGATTCTTAGAGATACAAATTGCATTTGTTGTCACACATGATTGAGATGGTTCCAACAGGTAGTCCAAGATCAAAAATTTGTTGTTTTAACCATAGCACTTGTGCAACACAACTTCCTACTGCAATATATTCTGCCTCGGCTGTGGAAAGTGCTACTGAGTTTTGCTTCCTACTATACCAAGAAACTAATGATTGTCCGATGAATTGGTAGGTACCAGAGGTGCTCTTTCTATCTATCATACATCCTGCAAAGTCAGAATCTGAGTACCCTAGGATTTCAAAGGAAGTGTTGTGTCTGGGATACCAAATTCCTAAGTTTAAGGTGCCTAGTAGATATCTAAGAATTCTTTTGACAGCAGTTAAGTGAGACTCTTTAGGGTCGGCTTGGAAACGGGCACAAAGGCACACACTAAACATTATGTCCGGTCTACTAGCAGTCAGGTAAAGAAGGGATCCAATCATTCCTCTATATTTTTTCTGATCTACTGATTTTCCACTAGGATCCTTATCTAATTGAATTGTCGAACTCATTGGGGTGTTCATGGGTTTTGCACTATCCATTTCATATTTCTTTAAAATATCCTTAATATACTTTGATTGGCTAAGAAAGGTTCCATTATCCATTTGTTTTACACTAAAGCCAAGAAAGTAATTAAGTTCTCCCATCATGCTCATTTCAAACTCATTACTCATTGTTTTTGAAAATTCATCGCATAAGTTTTTATCCGAAGATCGATCCAAACAAGATGTCGTCCACATATATTTGAACAATGAGAATTTCTTCTTTGACCTTTTGTAAAAAGAGTGTAGTATCTACACTACCCTTTTTAAATCCTCTATCCAAAAGAAATGAGCTAAGTCTTTCGTATCATGCTCTAGGTGCTTGCTTTAATCCATATAGTGCCTTCTTTAATTTTAATACATGGTTTGGAAATTGTGAACTTTCCAATCCCGGGGGTTGCTCAACGTAGACATCTTCCTTAATTACCCCGTTCAGAAATGCACTCTTTACATCCATTTGATATAACTTAAAGTTCTTGAAGCAAGCAAAAGCTAAGAGCACTCTTATAGCTTCTAGTCTAGCAACCGGGGCAAAAGTTTCTTCAAAGTCTATCCCCTCAATTTGGTTGTACCCCTTAACTACTAGTCGTGCTTTATTCCTTATTATTGTTACTGAATCATTCACCTTATTTTTGAAGACCCATTTTGTTCCAACAACACTGTGTTCTTTAGGTCTCTTGACTAACTCCTAAACATCATTTCTGGTGAATTGGTTCAGCTCTTCTTGCATTGCTAGAATCCAAAATTCATCTCCTAAGGCTTGATCTATACTTGTGGGTTCTATCATAGAGATGAATGCTGAGTGACTAACCTCCTTCCTAAGTCCATGCCTAGTTCTTACACCTTCTGAAGGGTCTCCTAAAATTAACTCTTTAGGATGACTAGAAGAATATCTCCATTCTCTAGGCAAAGCTTCCTGAGTTTCGACCCTTTCTCCTAAGGTCATAGTCTCTACTCCTTGAATTGCCTCTATTTCATCATCTTCAATTTTAGTTTCTGAGGGTATATATGATTCATCAAATACCACATTGGTGGATTCTTCTACTACAAGGGTTCTCTTGTTAAAAATTCTATTGGCCTTCCCTACAGAAGAATAACCTAAGAAGACACCCTCATCAGACTTGGGATCAAATTTTCCTAAGGGATGTTTACCATTATTTAAGATGAAGCACTTACACCCAAAGACATGTAAATGTGAAAGATTTGGTGTTCTACCCTTAAGGAGTTCATATGGAGTTTTATTTAGCTTTGATCTTATGTTTACTCTGTTCAAAACATAACAGGCTGTGTTGACTGCTTCTGCCCAAAAGTATCTAGGAAGTGTATACTCCGCTAACATTACCCTAGAACCTTCTACCAAAGTTCTATTCTTCCTTTCTGCTATGCCATTTTGTTGGGGTGTTCTAGGAGCTGAGAAATTGTGTTCTATTCCTATCTCTTGACAGTATGACTCAAACCTGTCATTTTGGAACTCTCCACCATGATCGCTATGGATTGTTGATATTTCACAACCTAATTTTCGTTGAATCCATGTGGAGAATACTTTAAATTCCTCAAAAGACTCATTTTTGTGTGCTAAAAATCTTACCCAAGTAAATCTAGTGAAGTCATCTACAATCACAAATCCATAATTCTTTCCACCTAGACTGGCTGTACTAACAGGTCCAAATAAGTCCATGTGTAGAATTTCTAGTGGCCTAGAGGTGATCACATCTCTAATTGAGTGAAAAGATGATTTGACTTGTTTTCCTAGTTGGCAAGCATCACATAAGTGATCCTTGGTAAAGTCTAACTTAGGTACACCTCTAACGAGATTTTTTTGAGTGATGTTTCTAAGAGTTTTCATACTAGCATGGCATAGTCTCCTATGACATAGCCATGAGTCATCAACTATTGTTTTCAAGAAAAATGATTTTGAGTTATCAACTATAGTCTCCTATGTAAACATTGTTCATTCGTTTTCCTTCTAAAATTATTTCATCAAATAAACTAATCAGGCATCTATCAGTAAAAAATTTAACATCAAAACCTTTGTCACACAGTTGACTAATGCTAAGTAAGTTATGCTTTAAACCATCAACTAATAAAACATTTTCAATTAAAAAATTCTTAGCATTACCAACGATACCTGAGCCTATCACTTTCCTGGTAGTGTTGTCTCCCAACGTTACTTTGCCTCCAGTTTTGGTCTCCAATAGGATGAACTTCTTCATATCTCCAGTCATGTGTCGCGAGCAGCCACTATCCAGGTACCACATGCTCTCACTAGGTCTTTTGTGAGAGCATCCCTACAATTTCATTCAAAGATTAGATTTGGGAACCCAAGTGAGTTTGGGTTCCTCCTTATGCTTGCATGAATGAGATGTATGCATGCTATGCTGTGATGGATGCAGTTTAGGTCTCCATACTAAGTGTGTCCTACGGTGAATTGTGCATGTGCGGGCTATGTGACCTAGCATGCCACAAGAGAAACACCTAACACCAGGAAATGGGTTTACTAATCTATGTGGGTGGTGGTGCCTCTTTCTAAAGTTTTATGATGCATGCTGTGTTGGGGGTTTGCGAGGATGGCCTGTGAGTGATGCAATTTCATTTTCTAGTTCTTTTATTCTCTCACTAAAAGTTTTATTTTGAGCTGTCAATCCATCAACTTCTATTAATAGCAAGTGCTCACTATGATCTACTTCTAATGCAAGTGCCGTTAGTTTTTTAAACTCTACATCTAGTTCAATATGCGATGTTTTCAAGGATTCATGCACTTCAATTAGTTCAATATGCTTCTTATTTACTGCATCACACTCATCAAGAAGTAACATGTGATCTTTATCTAAATCAGAATTTTCTTTAACTAAGTTAGCATGCTCAATTTGTAAAGAATTAAATTCAATATTAAGTTTAGCATGCATTTTTTTCAGTTTCCTATACGAGTCATGAATATTTTCAGAAATAAGCAGTAATTCATCATATGAAAGTTGACATACCTCGTCTTGATCCAATTGATCAAGGTTATCGTTAGCCATAAGACACAAATTAGTTACCTCCTCCTCTGCTTCTTCCTCTGACGATTCTGAGGCAGAGTCGGCGCAAAAAGCTTTTTGTGTCCTCATCTTTCCTTTCTTGTATTTGGCTTTCTCGTCACTTTTCTCCTTAACTGGTTGGCTCTTCAGATTGGGGCAATCGGCTCGAAGGTGACCTGGCTTCCTGCATTCAAAACAGATTGTATCAGATGAAACCTTATTGGACATTGAGCTCTTACCTTTATTCCAGTTGTTCTGATGACGCTTCTGTTTTCTCTTCAGGAAATTTTTGAACTGTCGGGTCATCAGTGTTATCTCATCATCTTCCTCCCCTGCAGAGCTTTCACTTTCTGAGTTGCTAGCTTTTAATACCACCGTCCGCTCCTTTTTCTTTTCACCTGCATCACTTTGCCTTTGGCTCACTCCTTGCTCGTATGCAATGAGTGACCCAAGGAGGTTATCAATAGAATAAACATTAAGATCTTTGGACTCAGTGATAGCAGTTATCTTAGCATCATAGGAACTAGGTAGGCATCTAAGAATTTTATTCACTTTCTCAGAATTTGAAATTTCTCTACCTAATGCATGTAAGGATGTCACGATTTGGGTGAACCTAGTGTACATGTCAGAAATTATTTCGCTAGGTTTCATATGAAATAATTCATAATCATGCAGTAGAATGTTAAGCCTAGACTATTTTACTTCGTTTGTTCCTTCGTATGTAATGCACAGTCTATCCCAAATCTCCTTACCAGAAACACAAGTAGATACTCTCATATAGTCCTCAGATTTCAATGCATAAAAAAAGTAGTTTAAGCACTTAGCATTCAGTTGGGCTAACTCCCTATCCTCATTGCTCCATTCAATAAAAGGTACAGGAGTTTTCAAACCATTAACAATTTTAAACGGTGCAACATACCCATCATTTACTAACATCCACATGCGGTAATCTATAGATTGCAAAAATGTAGACATTCTAATTTTCCAGAAATCAAACGGAATGTTATCAAAAAGTGGTGGACGAGTTATTGAATAACCCTCCGCAGTGTTACGATTACCAAAATTTGACATGATCATTTTTTTTTCAAGGTTTTCTAAAACACTATTTTTGAAAAATAGGCTCTGATACCAATTGAAATTACTAAATGACAAGAGGGGGGGTGAATTGTGAAAAACTTTTTCTCAATAAAAAGTAACCCTAAGCATGAGTTCTAATCTTTTTGTTATTTTTGAAATTTGACAACAAAAACTTAAACGAATTTTCTTCCACAAATTTCACCACGCAATAATTATGAAAATATAAGTGCAAGCTAAAAGTAAATGACGATAAGGAAAAAACACACCAAGAATTTTTATAGTGGTTCGGTCAAAATATGACCTACGTCCACTCCCTGGAGTCCTCCGCTATGGGATTTTCACTATCAAAATAGTTCTCCTTTTGCCCCCCTCGGCAAGGCGGAGAAGCCTTTACAAACCTCCCTTTCACCAACCCGGTGTGGCGAAGTGCCAAACTCTGTTTTCGCCCTCCTGGCGACGGCAGAGAACCTTCTCATTTTTCTCCCTTCTGGAGAAGGCAGAGAACCTAGAGGTAACGGATGTAGACGAGCCTTTCCCTTGGAGATCCTCCCTCAAATCCTTCTAGGGCCATAGGAGGAGCAAGATGCAGCAAGCTTGGAGCAACCGTGTGATCTCCCTCACACCTCTTCTCCCTCACAACGCTCACCTCCTCCTTCCTCTCTCAACGCTCAAGAATTTCTCTAGAGCTCTCTCCCTTGGAATCCCTCTCTAACCACGTTCACCCCCTCTGTGATTCTTACTGAAAAAGGAATTGATTGACATCAAAAATGGGCTCCAAAAATATCTGATTTCAAAAGTAGCCGTTACTGTTCGTACAGTATGATTCAACATCATACAGTACGATCTTTATAAACAGACGTCGTCCTGGTACGAAGATGTACGAACAGTTCAAAAACAATTCATACTGTACGATATAATATCGTACGGTACGATCCACAAAATACTTTTCGTACAGGACGATGGTCTGGATGATCAGATGTCGTTTATGTTCATCGTATGGTACGATCAGGTTCGTACAGTACGATGTTCAAAAATTGATTAGGCCTGGATTACATACACTAATTACGGGTTAATTTAAGTAAGTATTAAAAATAGATCGTACAGTACGAACAGCGCAAAAATCACTTACTCAAATTAAACTACGGCTAGGGTTTTGGATTTGAACATATCGTACAGTACGAAAATATTCGTACAGTACGATCTATTCACAGAATCATCCACATAGCTCTGATCGTATGGTACGAATTAAAATCGTACAGTACGATCTACAGAGAAGAATTTCTATGACATTTTGCATTTAAAAACAAACTCTCCCCCTGTGTGTGTGCATGGTTGCTCTTACTCTTATGCATTTTGTGGCCAGACTCAATAAAATAAAATAAAATAAATAGAAAAATACAATGTTTGACTCATACTCCTAATCTACCCTTTCTTGAGTCTTCCTTTCGTCCTGAGTCACTTGTGATCTTCCTGAAATGTTAGTACTCAAGGACAATAGCAAATAATATAGTATTCAATGAAAAGTTGTTCCAAAACACTCATTATTTGGCATCATCAAAATCTCAAACTCGAGGTCATGGGTTGCAACAAAAGGAAAAATGCATTCATTGAAACATAAGTAAACATATGCCTAAGCAAGCAAGACAACAAGCTACAACAGACTTCCCTCCTTTTGACATCACCAAAAAGAGTAGGCACAAATAACACTAAAAAATATATAATACAAATAGATACACTTCAGAAAGGAGGATCCTGATTACTTGGAGGTGGAGGTGGGTGTGGTTAGAAATATTGAAGGATTGTGTCGAAGCGGTGATCAATCGAAGTGAACCATTCCTCAAACCACCGCATGACTTCCTCATGTTGCTGATGTTTTTCTTGTATGTGTGTGTCAAGATGACTCTGAAGTTGGTCAAAGCGTTCGACCAAATAATCATGAGGGTAGGCTGGTGCAGGTCCTCGTGGAGGTGCATGTCTTCTTGGTCGAACATGAGCTTCTGCTGGGGCATCTTATCTTCCTTCTTCATCAGAGTCATGTTCTTCAGGCTCTTGCCCCCGATGAACGAGAATACAGAAAGAGGCATTTGTATAGAAGATTGGTAAATTATCGGGTTCATCAGGATAGGTTAATTGGTATTTATTTTAAAGGATGTATCCTATATGGTGGCCAAGGGCTAGACTCTATATCCTGCAGGTAATAGAGAGGTGAACTAAAGTCATATGTTGGATATAGTCAATAACTAAATCTATCTCATCAAATTTTGTGTTTGAAATTATAAGATAGGTAGCGATTGATAAGTTTGGGGTCATGCGGATTCGGTCGCCAGCTTTGGGTATAATTAAAGTGCAAAGGACGTGTTGAATAATTCGAGCATTTTGGTTTAAGGATTGAACTAGAGGTTGGTGTTAGTAGAAGGTCACATTCCTAAGGACACGGTTGACATCACTCCAGTCAAATTCATTTGAGAGAAAGGAACGAGCTCTAAGCCCTTCAGTGGATAGCCCAATGTTTTGGGCGATGTCAGCCTTAGTGATTTCTATGTATTGGCGGCAGACAAAAGAGTGGGAGGTCATATTGTCGACCGTGAAGGTAAGGTTGGCTAGGAATTCAATAAGAGTTCTGAATTATAGGGGAAAGCCAGGGTAAGGAGAAATTGGGAAGTGGTGGATGCGAAGAGGTTCATTACCTCAAAATTTAAAGCTTCTTGATTGAGCATCAAATACTGTGAAATCATACAGGCCTTAAACTTGAGATAAGCATCTTCATTTTTAACACTCAGGAAATGATCTTTGTGATGGAGAGAGGAAAACGAGCTTCCCACGATGAGACGGCCGTGCTTGTTAGAGCTCGACATTATGTGAAGGCTAAGTGAAGGTGAAGAAGTGAGTGAAGAGATCTATAAGTTGAGCCAATTTATAAATTTTTGGATGAATCGTACAGTACGATCCGGTATCGTACAATACGATGGGGCAATAATGTCGTCTGAACGAATAGGTATGAAAAGGTGGTCAAATTATATAGTATGATGAGTATCATACAGTACAATCAGAATGATTTCAATCATTCCGAGGGTCGTCGAAATGATCCTTGACTAAAAGTTTTGTACAGTACGAACAGGTGTATCGTACAGTACAAAAATGCCATTATATCATACCTACCACCTTCAAGTCATCCTCATCCGTTATGCTGAGGTGGATTGTACTATACGAAGAGAAGATATCATACAGTACGATCACTAATAATATCATACCAAATTGAGTAAATTCATCCCAATCCATTTGCTAACGTGGATCGTACAGTACGAAGAGGTGATATCATACCAGATGATGTTCAATAATGTCGTACCAAACAAATTCAATGAGCTGCCACCTATTTCATATAGTACGATGTGTATCATACAATACGATGTGTATCATACAGTATGATAAACAGAGTTGAAATTTGAGTCTGGGGTGTGTTGTGTGATTAGATATATTATATAGTACGATAGTGAATCATACAGTACGATAAGGAAAGTGTAAATTATTAAGTTTGGTATATTGAGTGTGTGAGGATCAGGAGTAACCTTAGAAGATTTTTTTTAATTTTTTTAATGCATTAATGTATATAACACCTAGTCTCACCCTCAAAGTGCTAAAGGTGTCGAATGCTAGTAGTTTCATGAAGATGTCTTCCAATTAATCTCCTGTAGCGATATGATGCAATTCTATATCTCCTTTAGCAACATGATCTCTTATGAAATGATGTCTAATGTATATATATTTTATTCGAGAGCATTGAATTGGATTTTTAAAGATGCAAATTTCACTTGTGTTGTCGCACATGATTGAGATGATTCCTACAGGTAATCCAAGATCAAGAATTTGTTATTTTAACCAAAGTACTTGTGCAACACAGCTTCCTACTATAATATATTCTACCTCGACTGTGGAGAGGGCTACAGAATTTTGCTTCCTACTGGACCAAGAAATTAAAGATTGTCCTATGAATTGGCAGGTACCAAAGGTGCTTTTTCTATCTATCTTACATCCTGCAAAATTAGAATCTGAGTACCCTAAGATTTCAAAAAAAAAGTGTTATGCCTGTGATACCAAATTCTTAAGTTTGAGGTACCTAGTAGGTATATAAGAATTCTCTTGAGCGTAGTTAAGTGAGACTCATTAGGATCAGCTTGAAAACGGGCACAAAGGCACACACTAAACATTATATCAAGTCTACTAGCAGTCAGGTAAAGGAGAGATCTGATCATTCCTCTATATTTTTTTGGTCTATTGATTTTCTATTCGAATCTTTATCTAACTGAATTGTTGAGCTCATTGGAGTGTTCATGGGTTTGCCACTATCTATTTTATATTTTTTTAGAATGTCCTTAATGTACTTTGTTTGGCTAAGAAATGTTCCGTTATCTATTTGTTTTATACTAAAGCCAATAAAGTAGTTTAGTTCTCCCTTCATGCTCATTTCAAACTCATTACTCA
Source organism: Dendrobium huoshanense (assembly GCA_016618105.1). NCBI lineage: Eukaryota > Viridiplantae > Streptophyta > Magnoliopsida > Asparagales > Orchidaceae > Dendrobium > Dendrobium huoshanense. The sequence goes on from CM028345.1 coordinate 22,616,590, forward strand.
TTGTTTTTGAGAATTCATCACACAAATTTTTATCTGAAGATCCAAATAAGATGTCATCCACATAGATTTGAACAATGAGAATTTCATCTTTAACCTTTTGTAATACAATTCCTCTATCCAATAAGAATGAGCTAAGTCTTTCGTACCAGTCTCTAGGAGCTTGCTTTATTCCATAAATTGCCCTTTTTTAATTTGAATACATTGTTTCGGAATTATGAACTTTCAAATCCCGGCGGTTGCTCAACATAAACATCCTCCTTGATTACCACATTTAAAAAAGCACTCTTTACATCCATTTGATATAGTTTAAAACTTTTGAAGCAAGCAAAAGCTAAGAGCACTATTATGACTTCTAGTCTAGCTACTGGGGCAAAAGGTTTCATTAAATTCTATTCCCTCAATTTGGTTGTACCCCTTAGCTACTAGACTGACATTATTTCTTATTATGGTTCCTGAGTCATTCACCTTATTTTTAAAGACCCATTTTGTTCCAACTACACTATGTTCTTTAAGTCTCTTGACTAATTCCCAAACATCATTCCTGGTGAATTGGTTCAGTTCTTCTTGCATTGCTAGGATCCAGAATTAATCTCCTAAAGTTTGATCTATACTCGTGGATTCTATCATATAGATGAATTCTGAATGACTAACCTCCTTCCTAAGTCCATACTTAGTTCTTACACCTTCTGAAGGGTCTCCTAAAATTAACTCTTTAGGATGACTAGAAGAATATCTCCATTCTCTAGGCAAATCTTCATGAGGTTCTACCCTTTCTCCTAAGGTCATAGTTTCTACTCCTTGAATTGCCTCTATTTCATCTTCTTCCATTTTAGTTTCAGAGGGCTTATATGATTCATCAAATACTACATGGTTGGACTCTTCTACTACTAGGCTTCTGTTATTAAAGATTTTATAGGCCTTACCTACAGATGAATAACCTAAGAAGACACCCTTATCAAACTTTGGATCAAAAGGGAAGTTTTCCATTAATTAAGATAAAATACTTGTACCCAAAGACATGTAAGTGTGAAAGATTCGGTGTCCGACCCTTAAGGAGTTCATAAGGAGTTTTATTTAGCTTTGATCTAATGTTCAACCTATTTACAACATAACACATCGTGTTTACTGCTTCTGCCCAAAAATATCTAAGAAGGGTGTACTCAGCTAACATTGTCCTTGCAGCTTCTACCAAGGTTCTATTCTTTCTTTCTGTTATTCCATTTTGCTGTGGAGTCCTAGGGGCTAAGAAATTATGCTATATTCCTATCTCTTAACAAATGATTCAAATCTTTCATTTTGAAACTCTCCACCAGGATCACTATGGATTGTTGAGATTACACATCCTAATTTTCGTTGAATCCAAGTGGAGAATACTTTAAACTCCTCAAATGACTCATTCTATGTGTTAGGAATCTTTCTCAAGTGAATCTAGTGAAGTCATCTACAATCACAAATCCATAATTTTTCCCTCCTAGGCTAGTTGTGCTAACGGGTCCAAATAAGTCCATGTGAAGAATTTCTAATGGCCTATTGGTGATCACATCTTTGATTGAATGAAATGATGATTTTATTTGTTTTCCTAGTTGGCAGGCATCGCATAGATAGTCCTTAGTGAAGTCTAACTTAGGTACGCCTCTAACTAGGTATTTCTGAGTAATATTTCTAAGTGTTTTCATACTAGTATGGCATAGTCTTCTATGCCATAGCCATGAGTAATCTACAATTGTTTTCAAGCAAAATGAATTTGAACTCTCAATGCAATCAAGGTCTAACATGTAAATATTGTTCATTTGTTTTCCTTCTAAAACAAGTTTGTCATTTAAACTAATTAGGCATTTGTCAGAGAGAAATTTTATGTCAAAACCTTTATCACATAATTGACTAATGCTAAGTAAGTTATGCTTCAAACCATCAACTAATAAAAGATTTTCAATTAAAACATTCTTAGCATTACCAATAATACCTGAGCCCACCACTTTCCTAGTGGTGTTGTCTCCCAATATTACTTTGCCTCCGGCCTTGGTTTTCAATAAATTGAACTTCTTCATATCTTCAGTCATATGTCGCGAGCAGCCACTATCCAGGTATCATATGCTCTCACTAGGTCTTTTATGAGAGCATCCCTACAATTTCATTCAAGGGTTAGATTTGGGAACCCAAGTGAGCCTTATGCTTGCATGAATGAGATGTATGCATGTTATGCTGTGATTGATGCAATTTAGGTCTCCATACCAGGTGTGTCCTACGGTAAATCGTGCATGTGCGGGCTATATGACCTAGTATGCCACAATAGAAGTACCTAACACTGGGAAATGAGTTCACTAACCTATGTGGGTGGTGATGCCTCTTCCTAAAGTTTTGTGATGCATGCAGTGCTGGGGGTTTGAAGGATCCATGCAGTTGTGATGGATTGCAAAATTCTTCAAGTGAAGGTTGTTCTTTATTTTCATTCAAATCTTTTAAGTTCACTTGTAAAAAGTCTTTTGTATGTTTAAGATTTGCAATTTCAATTTTCAAACAATGTTCAGTGCTATCTAACTCCCATGCAAGTTTCTCTAGTTTATCAAACTCCTTTTCTAGTTCAATATGCTTGGGTTTCAAGGATTCATGTGCTTTTGTTAATTCAATATGCTTCTTATTTAATGCATCACACTCATCAAGAAGGGACATATGTTCTCTATCTAAATTAGAATTTTCTTTGACTAAGTTAGCATGCTCAGTTTGTAAATTACTAAAATCAATATTAAGACTAGCATGCATCTTTTTCAATTTCCTATACGAGTCATGAATTTTTTCAAAAGTAAGCAGTAAATCTTCATATGAAAGTTGACATACATCATCTTGATAAGATTGATCAAGATTATCGTTAGCCATTAGACACAAATTTGTTACCTCCTCTTCTTCTTCTTCCGAATATTTTGAGGCAGAGTCGGCCCAAAATACTTTTTGTGTCTTCATCTTTCCTTTCTTGTACTTTGCTTTGTCCTCACCTTTTTACTTAGCTGGTTGGCTCTTTAGGTTAGGGAAATCAGCTCGAAGGTGACCTAGTTTCCTACACTCAAAATAGATTGTATCAGATGAAACTTTAGTAAACCTTGAGTTTTTACCTTTATTTTAATTGTTCTAATGACGCATTCATTTTCTTTTCAAAAAGTTCTTGAAGTGTCTGGTCATCAGGGCTATGTCATCTTCTTCCTCCCCTACAGAGCTTTCAATTTCTGAATTATTTATTTTTAATGCTACCATCCGCTCCTTCTTCTTTTCATCTGCATCACTTTGCCTTTGACTCACTCCTTGCTCGTACGTAATGAGTGAGCGAAGCAAATTATCAATAGAATAAACATTTAGGTATTTAGATTCAGTGATGGCAGTATTTTAGCATCGTAGGAACTAGATAAGCATCTAAGAATCTTGTAAAAAATTTTAGAATTTGAAATTTCTCTACCTAATGCATGCAAGGATGTCACAATTTGGGTGAACCTAGTGTACATGTCAGATATTGATTTGCTAGGTTTCATATGAAAGAGTTCATAATCATGCAACAGAATGTTAATCCTAGATTGTTTAACTTCACTAGTTCCTTCGTATGTGATGCACAATCTATCCCAAATCTCCTTACCAGTAGTGCAGGTGGAAACTCTCATATAGTCCTCAGTTTTTTAAAGTACAAAAGAAATAGTTTAAGCACTTCATATTCAATTGAGCTAACTCCCTATCCTCATTGCTCCATTCATTAAAAGGTACTTGAGTTTTCAGTCCATTCACAAGTTTAAATGGTGCAGTGTAACCATCATTAACTAACATCCACATGCGACAGTTAATAGATTGTAAAAAAGTAGACATTCTAATTTTCAAGAAATCAAACGGGATATTATCAAAAAGAGGTGGACGGGTTATTAAATAACCCTCCGCAGTATTACGATTGCCAAAATGAGACATGATCGATTTTCAAGGATTTCTAAAACGCTATTTTTGAAACCCGGCTCTCATGCCAATTGAAATTACTAGATGCGCCAAGGAGGGGGGGGGTGAATTACGAAAAACTTGTTGCAATAAAAAAATCCTAAATAGGAGTTCTAATATTTTTTATGTTTTTAAATTTTTAACAGAAAAATTTAACTAATATAGAAGCGAGTACTTGAACACAAATAGCAGCAGTGGATTCCACAATGAATTTCACCAAGCAATTACAATGAAAATAAAATGCAAGCAAGAGTAAAAGCTGTAAAGGAAAAATTAAACCAGAGATTTTATAGTGGTTCGGTCACTTGACCTATGTCCACTCCCTGGAGTCCTCTACTTTGAAAATTTCACTACCAAAACTATAGTTCTCCTTTTTCCCCCTTGGCAAGGCGGAGAAGCCCTTACAAGACTCACTTTCACCAATCCGGCATGACAGAGTGCCAAGCGCTTTGTCACCCTGCTAGCGACGGCAGCGTACCTTCTCATTTTTCTCCCTCCTGAAGAAGGCAGAGTACCTTAAAAGACACAGATATAGAAGAGTCTCCCCCCTCAGAGAGCCTCCCATAAGATCTTCTTGAGTCATAAGATGAACAAAGTGCAGCAAGAACAGAGCAACCGTGTGATCTCCCTCACACTACTTCTCCCTCACAAAGCTCACCCTCTTCTTCCTCTCTCAAACCCTAAAATCTTCTCAAGAGAACTCTCCCAAGGATTCCCTCTCTAATCAAGTTCCCCTATCTCAGTCACACTTAAAAAACATAACTTTTTGATACTTAAAATGGGGTCCAAAAACCCTAAAATTTTTCAAAGTAGCCGTTACTGTCGTATAGTATGATTCCATATCGTACAGTACGATCAGTACTAATGAGCTTCATCCTGGTATGAAGGTTTTTGAATAGGTCAAAAATACTGAATATGTTCGTACAGTATGATATAAACTCGTACCGTACGATAGGGAAAACTCTTCTGTTTATACAGAATGATAGTCGTGACGATCAAAACTCATCTCTGTACATCATAGGGTATGACCTACTTCATACTGTATGATTAGTCAAATCAAGGTATAGTCCAGGACAAAGTTCAGGATGATTAAAACTCGACTATATATATCATAGGGTACGATTTATTTTGTACAATACGATTAGACAAAATCAAGGGATCGTCTAGGACGAACTCCAGGACGATAAAAAATAGCCTCGGTTCATCGTATAGTACGAACTGGTTCATACAGTACGATGTCCAATCAAAAATTAATATTTGATTTATTCCACTAATCATGAGATAATTTAAGTAAGTATTCAAAATAAATCGTATAGTACGAACGACTAAATAAACTTAAACTAATCTGGCAGCTAGGGTTTTGGATTAGTAACACATTGTACAATACGATATAAATCATACAATACGACCTATTCACAAAAAGTTGTTTCAGCTAGATCAGATTGTATAGTACAATATAAACTAGTACAGTATGATCAATAGAGAAAAAAATCTACATTTTCTTTTAACTCTCTCCCCTTGTGTGTGTGCATGGCTGCTTAGTCTTATATGCAATTTGTAGCCAGACTAAAAAAAAAGGAAAAATAAAAAATGAAAAATTATAATATTATAGACTCACACTCCTACTCTACACAGTCTTGAGTCTTCTTATTGTCTTGAGTAACTTATGAGCTTCCTGAAATGTTAGTACTTATAGATAATAGAAGAAATCAAAGGTATTCATGGAATAGTAATTCAGATGACATTATTTGTTATCATCAAAATATCAAACTAGGGGTAATGGATTGCAACATTAAAGAGGGGGTTTTAAGCAAAGAGAGAGAAGGGATGAGGTTGTGAGAGAGGGAGAAGATCCTTATAGTTTTCTAGGGAGTGTGAGAGAGGGATTTTTACACAGTTGCTCCAACCAACTTGTACCTGGGTTCCTCCATGTGTCATTATTCATCTTAAGGGAAGATCTATGAAGAATCATTTGGTGTCAAAGGTCGTTGACTACTATGTTTCACTGTTTCAGTAGGGAGGTGAAGGTGATTTGGGCTACTTCTCCACACCGAGGAGGTGAAAGGGATTTTAGCTCTCTGTCGCATTGGAAAGATGAAAGAAATTTTGGCTCTCCACTACACCAGGAAGTTAAAATGGATTTCATCTCTCCACAGCATTAAGGAGGTCAAATGGATTTTGGTTCTCTATCACACCAAGGAGGTTAAAGCAATTTTAATTCTCTACCACACTAAGGAGGTGCAAGTGATTTTGCAAGGGTTTCTCTGCCTAAATAATGGGGATGCAAAATCGTCAATATTATTTAGTTCAATACATGAAGAGGAAGACTTTAGGGAGTGGATGTAGTTATGTTGACTGAACCACTATACAATTTGTGTTCTTTATTTTTTGCATTTACTTTATGTAGTCTTTAACTTTCCTACATATCTTTTTTTCAATAATTTGATTTATTTTTGTCTATCATTGGGATATAAAGATAATTGTGATTGATCGGAGTTAATATTTGTTTCGAAAAGAATAAAAATTTGAAAAAAAAAATATTTGTCTTTTCTATAAAAAATAAAAATAAAAATTAGTATTTTATTTTATTATTTACTTCCACATTAAAATTTTAAATTTGGTTGTTATTTAAAATGTTTTCAATTTTTTTTTAAATATCGATTGACCCCCTATTAGTGTGTAATTTCATAGTTTAATTGATTTAATGCTCTATTCATACAATATGACTATTTGGACAAACCTTGGTTCGTCATATACGATTCAATATTTGGCTTAAACTAATCATACAATACAATTTCAAATTGTATTGAATAATTAATGATGGAAATGAACTAATTGTATTATATGATACATTTATCTTACTATATAAATAGAGTAAAAAAAAAATTAAGATTTTCAGAAGCCCACTATTAAAACTTTTGTTAAGACTTTATAAGAGTCTTTTGTAAGTTAGATTATTTTTTCTTGAGAAAGCATTGAAGAGAGGGCATTGAACAAAGAGAGAGAAATGGTGAGGTTATATGGGAGGGAGAAGCTCCTTGTGGGTTTCAAGAGAATGTGAAAGGAGTATTTACACAATTGCTTGGACTAACTTGCACCTGAGTTCCTATATGTACCAGTGTTTATCTTGAGGGAAGCTATGTGGAGAATCCTTTTGTGTCAAAAGTCATTAACTACTCCGCCGCATTGGGCGGGCAAAAATAATTTGGGCTGCTATGGCCACCAAGGAGGTGATAAAGGATGTCGGATCTCCACCGCACCGAGAGGTTAAAGGGATTTCAACTCTCTGCCACACTAGGAATATGAAAGGAATTATGACCTCTGATGAACTGAGGATGTGAAAGAGATTTCATCTCTCTACTACATTGAGGAGGTGAAAGAGATTTTGGCTCTCTACCGTATCGAGGAGGTGGAAGTGATTTTATAATGCTTTATTTGCCTAGCTGTAGGGCTGAAGGACAGTTACTATTAGTTAGAGCAATATTCAAAGAGGAGGACTTCAACAAGTGGATGCATGTAAAGTTGATCAAACCACTATGAAAATTTAGTTCGCATTTACATTCTATAGTTTTTACTTTCATGAATATCTTATTCTCTATAATTTGGTTTGTGTTTGTATATCATTGTGATATAAAGATAACTGTGGTTGATCAAAGTTTTCAAAAAGAATCTAAAAATTGGAAAAATAAAAAAGGATAAAAAATTTATTATTTGCATTTTCTATACAATTTAAAAATAAAAATTATTATTTTATTTTATTATTTTCTTCCACATTAATAATATAGCGACTAATGCTCCTGTTAATCTGCCAGTCCAACTGATACTAAAAGTTTCAGGGGTACAAAGAACACCAGCATAGTGGTTTAAAGTAATAATTTAATTTAACTTTGGTTTCTTTTGAATGGTATGTTGAACTACCCAATAATTCTATAAAAAAATTTACAGAGCTAGAAACAATCTTTATAAAGAAATTCACCAGTGTGATGGATGATGGATAATGATAGTATAAGGATCATGCATCCAATGAAAACAGAATGAATGGATGATTAGTGACTAAGTTATATTACCCATTGACAAAATATTAGCAAGAAATGCAAACATCAACTAGACTATGAAAATGTAATCCAGTTGCTAATGGGATAAATTAATGATAAAACTATGCATTACTTCTGTATCTTGTACTGATCGTCCATCGTACTACTGTAGTTATCTCCTAGAGCACTTGGAACACTTGCTTGGAAAAATTTTTCTAAGTCCTATTCGTCCAGGACGAATTTTATTATCTACTTCCAGACGAATTCGTACGAGGCGACCAGGTAGCAAAATTTGAGAAGTTAAAGATGAAAACAAATTAAGGTCGTAGATGGTCAGCTTCTAATAAATTTTCGTTAAACTGACTTAGAAAGCAGTTTCTAACCGAGCTGTTCGTACTGACAACCTAACAGGGGTGAAAGTCATTTCGCATCGTTCGTTTAGCGTTATACAGGACGATTGTACAGAATTGGAAATATGCAGTTTTTGGGCGGTTTCTAGTCTTTATATAAATAGTCCAAATTAATGCCACCCAACTTTTTGTCATTTGATGAGAGAATAGCCAAGGAGAGAGTAGCATTCAAAGGAGGATTCCTAACTGCAAAGCAACCTGTGAACCCTAATCCTGTAGTTGAGAGTGTGGTGTTGTGTGAAGTAAACTGATAAATCTGTGTGCCGCACCGGGTAGTGGTAGTGGATGAGAGAGTGACTCATCTCAAGGTCAGAGTAAAGTGGGAGATGGGCTAAACAAACTCTCCCAACCAACAAGAAAGAATAAGCAAGGAATAGTAATTTAAAAAGGAAAGCATTACAAAGTTATTTGAGTATGTCCTTAAAGAAGGTCTTCATTTGCTAAAGTGTAAAAGGCTTGAAGAAGTTGATCAAACTAATGATCCTAATTACTACCTATATCATAGGGTGATTAGTTATCTAGTCAAAGATTGTTATATATTATAAAGAATGTATATAAAAGAAGAATTTACACTATCAAATAGTGTTCTGGCTAATTCATCGTAAAAAGGAATCATCATGAGTAGTCAAATCCTCTTTCATACTCTCGGCTAAAGAGAAAGAAAAGAAAAAAAAATTCAGGATGTATAATGGGAGATAACGACATTTAAGAAAATGGTGAAAATATTATAGTAGATTGATGGAGTTCCTATTGTCAAGTGAAAATCTCTAGCTAAACTAATGCTTGATTTAAGAGGGTTACTAGCTCCAAGTGTATCTATATCTAGAAATAAAACTAGAGGATATTCTAGGTAAGCTAGCTCATCCAAATATGATAAGATGAAGTTGAACCCGTCCAAAATAAGAACTTTATTGAGGAAACCAAATGAGAAGAAAATTATGACCCAAAAGGGTTATAGATAATTTAGGGTATTGTTATCATTCTATGAGGAGACCTATTAGGCTAGTTAATTTTATAGTTGAACTCCAAATTTTTAAAGTTAAAGAAGAAAAAGGGGATGAAAATGGAGAATCTCTTCTAGTTGAGATGTGTATAGTTAGTTATCTTAATGTAAAATGCCTATAAAAACTCTCTCATTGAGTTCAATTTAGAGTTATTATAGCTACAAGAAATATAAAATTTAAAAAGATCATAAAATTCTTTCTTAACAAAAAGTTGATAATTTGATGAAATAACATCCAAGTTTTGTCTAACGGTGGTACAAATAGATAATAATTTAGAGAATTTATGTTATCATGATGGAAGAAAATTAGAATGAATTATAACATCACAAATGAAGTGCATGAAGTTGGTTAGGGATTGTAAGCCTTCTGATCAGCCTTTTAAAATGATGGAAAAAGATGATTTTGAAGAAGTTGCTTCATTAGAGGAGTTTGGTATGAATAAAGTAATAAAGGTGTAACTATAGTGTGATAAGTTATTACTACCTTTACTGAAGAAAGGACCATCAAATAAAGTTAAGGAAAAATAAATTATGGTTAATGAAAAATTCCTATCTAAAGACCCCAAACATAAGTTTACTTCAAGAAAAGAAGTTGACTACAACGCCTTATTTCATATGTGAAACATCTTACATAGCTTAGTATATATGAGGCTATACTAATATTAAAAAAACCTTTGTGAAACATTGAGTCAGACACTCAAGCATCTAGGGAAATTCAAAGTATACTTCATTGAACATTATAAGACCGAAGTCCTAAGAGATCAAAGTAAATTTGTTATTATATTCTCTAAAGAGGATCTCAAGCATGGCTTAAATAGAGCATAAGCATTCAATATATGTCACTATTGAAAGTGATGGTATAATGATAACCCACATATTAGTTATCCCAAGTTCTTTAGTAAATCTCATGAACCTGTGAGCATTAAGATGGTTATCTCTTGATGTTCATCACCATGAGTGAGATATGGTTGTGGTGCAGGGTTTCAATGAGAAAGGGAAAAAAATAATAAGTTCATTTATTCTCCCTCTTAGATTCAATAATCTCTATATAGAGGTTAAGTTTCATGTGATTGATTCTAATGCCGCTTTTAAATTACTAGGATGGCCACGGCTCCATTTATATGAAATTATTCCTTCAACTCAATATCAAGGCATAAATTATATGAAGGATGAGAAGTATTTAAAGTGTCTGGTGACATATAACCCTTTACAGTATATGAAGTATAAATTTATCAAGATGTTCAATAATTTGTGCCAAAGCAACAAAAGTTAAGGCATCTACATGATAGATTGCAAAGCTTCTTAAAAAAGATGCCCCTAAGAAACAAAAAGGGAGAAAGAAGGCAATGCCGACTCTCCCTAAATAGTCAATATCCCACCTAAGTTGAAGAAAGTGGCTCTTCACTTAGGAGGTGATATCAAATAAGACGAAGAAGTTATACCTATTGAATGAAAGAACATACATAGTTCTCTAATTGAAAGTGAAGATATGGGGACATATACAGAAGAAGAGTATAAGTTTAAATCTACATACGCATGCAAGGTGGAGTATGTTTCTTTTAGAAAAATGACTAGCATTTTGATGTCAAAAACTATTGCAATGGTCACTCTTATTCCTCTAAAGAACTTCAAAGAAATATCTCCACGTGAGGTTCACAATATTGAAGAGTAGAAAACTTTTTATATGCCTCCTCTAACAGGAGACTATGGACCAAAAATTTATTTTATATGTCTAAGGAGAGTCAAAAAATAAATTTTGATTGGATTGTTGTACTCTTTGAATCTAAAGTGATAATTCCTTTGAGAATTTCAAGGTATTATCCCAAAAAAAATTTGAAAGATGGTGAAGAAACAAAAAGTTCATGTTAGGACCACCAAGCGGTGAACTCATTTTTATCAGAAGTTATGGAGTTTGAAAATTCTACTAATATTATGAAACAGTGTGGTCCTTATAAGGAGGGGACTCAAACTTATTATACATAAACAACCTCAAAAGGATATTTCTTATGTAATAGTGGATGGAATGATTGAGTCTGATAGAAGTAGTGAGTAGAAACTTTATGAAATAAACCATTAAGGTGATCAAATAATAGAAGCCAAACTTATACTAGAAGAGCTAAAAGATGGTGGACATGATGCTATAATGGATGAGATGAAGAAATCAACTTGGAAACTAAGGAGGACCCTTATCCAACTTTCATCTGCTCTCTTCTACCAGTTGATCAAATAGAAAAAGTGAAAGAGCTACTCTATGAATTCAGGGACTATTTTTTATGAATATATGTTGAGATGCTCAACTTGTCCTCTAAAGTGATAGTTCCCAAACTATACATCAACTTTGATGTGATCATTGTGCAATAAGCTCCAAGATGAATGAGGTTTCATATTGAACAATAGATGATTGTAGACATGAATAAGTTCATCAGGGAAGGCTTTATTTATGAAGAATAATATGTTGACTAGATAGCCAATATTTTTCTCGAGAAAAATAAAAATGGGAAAATCCATATTTGCATTAACTTTTGGGATCTCAATAAGTTTTGTCTAAAGGATAACTTTTTCTCCCTGCATATAACTACTAGCTAATGATGTTTCTAACTATGACATGTTCTTCTTCTTAGATGGATCATTAGGATATAATCCTATCAAAATGGCTCCTGAAGATAAAAATCATACATCATTTAAGATGGCTATCAAAATATATTATTAAATTATCATACCTTTCAATTTGAAGAATGTTCGATCTATATAGCAAAGGGAAATAACCTATATTTTTTTATGGCATGATCCATTAGAAGGTCGAGTCTTACATTGATGATCTTGTCGTCAAAATAAAAGACCAAAAATATCACCTTAATGATTTGAAAGTTATATTTAAAAGAATAAGAAAATTTAATCTCAAAATAAATCTAATCAAATGTGCTTTCAAAATCGGGAAGTTTCTAGGATTTTTCATATGTCATCGAGGAATTAAAATTGACCCAAATAAAATCAAGGTGATTATGGAAGTGCCGACACCAAATATTCTTTGTCAACTTCACCCCTTATAAGGGAAACTTATTTTTATCAGTTTATTTAAATTTTTTTTGGTAGATGTCAAACATTTATATAGCTAATGAAGAAGGATATTCAGTTCAAGTGGTATGTCAAATACTAGGAAGCTTTTAACAATTTTTAGAGAAACCTTCTAAGAACACCTATAGTTGCAACACTAATCATGGGAAAGTCTCTTATCTTGTACATAGTGGCATTATAAGAGTCTGTCAGAGCATTCTTAACACAACATAATAAATAAAGGAAGAAAAATGCTCTTTACTCTATCAGTGGAAGGATGATTGGGACAGAAGTGCATTATTCTCTAATTGAGAAGCATTATTTAGCATTGATTTTTATTATCCAAAAACTCTGGCATTGCAAGTTTTCTCATTAGATCATGCTGATATCAAATGACAATCCTCGGATGTCCTTGATGATAAGACTAGCTTTAAAATGTCATTTAGCAAGATGAAAAATAATATTATTATAATTTAATATCATATATGTTTCTAATAAAGTAATGAAAAAAATATATATCATTATAGTTTTTTCTAGATGTACATCCTATCTTGATAGATTCAATACTGAATTAGGATGTTCCATATGAGCAAATTTTGATCATCAATGAGAAGGAAATGTTACAGATTTGGGAGATGTATTTTGATGGAGCATCATAAATCAATCTTTTCATATCTCGCCCTCCAAAAGCCATATATGGTATTGGTCTCATATTTATAATGCCCAAAGGGCTATAATGAGATAATCAGTTGGTTTGACTAAACCATGTACCAATAATTAGACTGAATACAAAGCCTTAATAGCATGTCTATAAATTGCCATTTCTATAGGGATTTAGAATCTTTATATTTTTGAAGACTTTGACCTCATAATAAATCAAGAATTGGGCATCTACAAAATTAGTAAGCAAAAATTATTCCATCAACATATGAAAGTTATCGAGTAAATGAAAAAAAATAATATGAATATTACTTTGACGTGAATTTCTTAAGCTTTGAACTGTAATGCAAATGTGGCTGAGATCTTTAGGGACTAATGAAAAAATTGTGTTAAGATATGCATTTTTGAACAACACTTTGTATCGAAGGTCCTTTGATCAAATGTATCTGTGATGTTTAGGGACTAATGAAGTTGATAAGGTTATATCAAAAGTAAAGAAGGGCTTTATAGTGCACATAAATCAGGTCCTAAAATATCCCTTAAGATTAAAAGAATTGGCTAATAATAGCCATCAATGGTTAAAGATTTCATCAAACATGCCAAGACATCCATGAATGTCTAGTTCACAATACTACTACACATCAACCGCCAAATCTGCTTCATCTGACAATCATATGGATTAAATAAAAGTATTGACCAGTGATTTGCTTTAGTATTTTTTTAATCAAATATGCATAGTCAATATTAACTACCTCAAGAGATAGATTGATACCATACTATCAACATGAAAAGAGAAATTATTTATTTTAATAATCAAACTGAGTATAAGGAATATTCAATTCACCCTAAAAAAATAAAATTTGAATTCATCATCATTTTCAAAATAAAACTTACCAAGGATTAGCTTTAGTCTGCATCCAAAGAAAATTTCCCCTATCTTAGAGGAGTAATATATGGTTTATTTTAATATGGTTCCTTAGGTTCCCATAGAGGCAAGCCTCTACATATAATCATATTTGTGAAAAAAAAAATTAATTATAGTGGAGAATAAACTTATTTTAGATTTCAAGAAGTTTATTATTTTTGACTTAAATATTTAAAAGATTCAATCAATCCTTTTAAAAATACTCTTTTTATTTAGTTTAAATTATAGAGTTCATTTGATAGGTCAGGATAATCTCCCTGAAAGGAAGTTTGTGAGGTGCAAATGCATTTGGACTTACACTTACCAAAAGTGAACTATCGGCTAACGATCTAAGCACACAATCTTTAAATTATGAAGTCCAAGTCTAATGCAAGCAAGAAATAGTTATTTTAATATTAAAATCTATGATTCTTATTTAGATTTAAAATGAGAGTTTATTTACATGAATTAGATTAAATACAACTAGCTAATGCAAATTTGATGCAAAAGACACCCTAAACTATATGTCTTAGCTTTTTTACTTAAACTAAATTATTTAAATACTATGTCTGAATTTTTTAGAAAAATTTGGGCAGCATAATGGCCCTAACCCATAGGAAAATTACAATAGTCTCAATAGTCGGGCTCCCCATTCATTGTTGATGGTTTGTGTGCTAGGCTAGTGTACATTGCAAAAAGTAAAATGCATGTATGTATGAATGTTAGGGAAAAGAACTCTATTGCCACAAGACTATTCCTCGACCACCGTCGGACTTCCACCCGGTAGCCGACCAACACTAGAGTACTACCCAATCGCCAACTAATGCTGGATTGACAGCTGACTGACATAGGAGTTCTGCCCTGCCGCCAAATTTTATCGGACTTCTACCCGACACTGAAGTTCTACCCGTTGTCGGACTTCTTCTTGTCATTGAACTTTCAGCAGACTTCTACCCGACATTGGACTTCCACCTGTCACCGAATTGTTTACCTGACGTTGGACATTCGCTTGTCGCCAAACTTTCCTCAGACTTCTACTTATTGCCAAACTTTCGCCCGCCATAAAACTTCCGACCTCCATCGCCAACTGACTACGATCCTTCTAATTTCCTTCACCACACAATAGTCTTTTGAACTACTGTCGTCTGTCGACTATGATCCTTCTAACATATATCACTAGACAACGATCTTTCTAGATACTACCACCACCTACTACGATCCTTCTGACCTCCATAGCCAAATTACAGTTCTTCTGATCTTTGTTGCTAGAAAATGATATTTTCTGACCACTATCACCTGCCGACTACGAACCCTCCGACCACCGTCACCAGACTACGGTCTCTCTAACATCTGTCGCCTGCCGACTATGGTTCTATCAACCAAACATATGTATCAATAATGATTGTTTCAAGTCCATCATATAACACACTCTATATGATGTATATTTGTTACATTAAGCCAAGGCCTTCCCCCAAGGAAGGGCCGCATTTTTACTCGAGTGCAAATAATAGTTGATTCATTCAAACAAGGCGAGACCCCGTGATTTTTCCCCTTTTTAGGGGTTTCCATAAAAAACCTTGGTTTCTTTTATGAATGCTGCACCTTCACTTTCTTATATTTGTATGTGTGCTGGATCTTCGTACAAAGCTAAGACACTAAACTTATATTTCTCTATCGCCGTGAATATTCCAGGATGCACCAAGGCTGTTTTTATAATTACACTTTACATTCACATAAGATCCTAAGTACATTCTATACAAATTCTTATAAGGAATAAAATCAATGCGAAAGCAAATATAATAAAAACCTGCAATGCAAGTGTGTAAGAACCTAATGAATCTATTACAATGTATAAGAGACTAAGATGCACCAATAAAAATTGAAATTTGTATGATATTGAGAGTGCTGGAAATAAATAAGCAAACTCATGATGATCTCCAAGCAAAGAATCTACAATCAAACCACATCAATAAGCCTAGACTAGAAATGATTGTACTAGCAAACAATCTATAATTTATGAAGAAGATTGTATGGCTTTGATAAATCCAAAGAGTTTATTATTTAAATTGCATTATTTGAAAGTGTTTATTTATTAAAATCCAAAAAAAAAAAAAAAAAGAGATTTTTAATTTAAGTTTTATGTCTTAATGATTAAATGTTTTATTATTTGTATTTTGAAACATTATAGTTGATTAATTATTTTTAAGGAATCATTAATGACTTCAAAGTGACAAATCACTATTCTAAAAGTCCTATCACTTATAATTATAATACTTGTTTTTTGGGACATTAGGTCATTTAAGACAAATTCACACACATAACATATACACATGGACTCGAACCATGGACCTCTTAGTTGGAAGCCTAAGCTCTCAACCAATAGGATAAGGGGAGTTGTGTTCATAATTATAATACCACCATTCCTAAATCATAGCATTGTTGCATCGCAGCATCGGAGCATCATGTTCATCGCACTCAATACCTCTCTCGCCGGCGACGCAATCTTTGAAGACAACAACGGCAACCTCCTTCGATTCTTCCTGCTCTCTTTAAATTCGTCTTCTTCCCAGTCAGCTCCATGCTCTAGGGTTTCATTGATACCAGAGAAGGGGAGAAATAGGGAAGTCGAGTTCTAGCTACCATCACCATGGGACAAACTCTCTGCTTCTTACGAGATAAAGCCCAAGGCAAGCTTTCCATCCCTTCTATTCTGATTTTATCTCCTTTGGATTGATAATTATGTTCGAAGCTCAACCGTGCTTAGTGATCGCTTGAACTTGCTCTGATTTATACGCATATATTTTCTCATATATTTATTTATATAAACGAATACTATGTAATATATGGGTTCAGATATTCTCCAGTTTTCACGAGAATTGAAGAGATGCATTTAAATAGGTACCGTTAACTAATCCTAGCTATCTAATTCATTTGGGTGTCTTAGATTGAATTGTTTATTTTTATTAACATTTTTTCTAAATACTCATGTTTAATTGATATCCTTGCCACCTAATGGATTGAACGGCTTTGATGAGTTAACTGCACTTCTCTGGGCGGGCGGGTGTGTTTATCTTATTCATATTTTATTGAAACAAATAACAATACGTGTATTAGTGAATAATAAAATATTTTTAACAAATTTACCCAGGATTAATAAAGAAGTTAGTCAAGAAGATCAGTGTTTTGCTTTAGAAGCTGCCACCAAAATAATGCTTGGAAGAATCATGAAATAGATTAATTTTTATGATAGCTAGTATAAAACCGTGTAGTTTGGTTTATTTTGCAAAGGAAGTCTTAAAACTTCATAATTAAGGATAAAATTTTATACTATTTGTAAACAAGGATAACTAACCATGACATATATGTTAGGTTTTCTTAGAAATTTGGCAAAAATGCCTAAGTTTGTTGGAGAACTATATCACTATTAGAGCTTTTTATGAATTTTTTTTTTCATATTAGTAGTAATGTTGTTAAAAGTGTGTTTTGGGAGCAAAGCGAAGTGATTAGCTATAGCTTGCCTGTGAAGCACAAGCTTATAGCAGAGTGCGCCTTTTGCCCAATTTTGTTGGTCGCATCATAGTACCCAGCACTCGGTTCTTGCTCAAAGTGAAATCCTAATTCATATTTCATTGTTCGATTTAACATATACCACAATAACTTGGCATGATCGTATACTTCTAGTCATTATTTCTCAAAATCATGACAAATTGTTTCTCCATTCTTTTCCACCGGAGCTAGCTCCTTCTTGGTGGTTTTTCTCTTCATGCCAACTCTCTGGCTAATTCTTATTTCTTTTCACTTATTTCTTGGTGTTGGTTCTAGTAGATGCTTACTGACAAGCATCTCTATGAATATTTTCTTATGCTATCTTCACACTCTCTTGCTTCATATTGCCTCCGTCTCTCAATCTCAACATGATCACTCAATTTCATGAATATATTCTTGATTTTCAAATTTTCTTACATCACTTTATTATTTATATCATATATATTTTTCATTTTTTCGGCCTTTGAATAGCTAGAAATATTTATCATTGAATGTATCATTATCATTTTTAAAAAAAAAAAATTACTTCATATGGTTTAATTTTGGTTAATTATATAAGCATATAATATATGTATATTATATAAAACTCATGAACGCTCTAGTTTGTAAAAGTGTCGTTTTGCTTTGTGATTTGCAAATTAAAATAGAAATGAACTCTCGCACATCTCATTGTAGTTAGTGTCTCTAAAATATTAGAAACTAGATATTATTAAAATAAAAGGTCAGTGTAAACTAACCTTGGAAGTGATTGCTTGTTTTGAAAAAAACCCTGTCAAATATACTAGAGTTAACTGTCATTAATTGTAAAATAAGATAAGCTATTATCCTAATTTATAAAGTTCTATTTCTAATTCTTTTTTCGTAATAAGATCAAACTACAAGTGGTAAAATATATTGTTTTGTACTTGATTCTTTTCTCTCTGTTTTTCTGTCCTCCTTGCACTTCAATTTTAAGGCAACAACAAATTATAACTTTTGCCTCACCTCGGTTTTATTTAATGAGAAGCACTACCTGACTCTTCTAATGCTCTGATGCTGAGTTGAAACATTTTTCATTTTACTTTCAGGAAAATTGCAAGTACGAAGGATATGTGACAAAGTATTTGATCAATGTGCCGACAATAACCTTTTATTATTAGACAAACTTCATGTTGCTACCCTAATGGTGTATAAGTAAGATCAACTTTCTTTTGCAATTATGAATTTGTTATACTATTAGCATGTTCTTGTGGATGCTTCACCTGTTATATATTGTTGTTCTTTCAGTTCAGTGAACAAGCAGTTACTTAGTCCTCATAAGGAACCTCCTTCGTTGGCAATAGTAAGAGCTACAGTAGAGGTATGGCATAATTAATGCCCGTTTTGAACTGTTTGTTTGAAGCATGCATTCTTTCGTGCTTATTTTAGATAAATAAGCAAGACAAATTTTTGTGTAGTTGATTGCTGAAAAGATTGACTTTCTTTCTTTTTGCCTTAAGAATATTTGATTTTCACTACAGTTATGCATCATTTTGATAATGACAATGTTCCCACAGTAGAGATTGATTGAATTTGTAGATGGTAAAAATAGTTTATGCTGAGGATGGTAGAGCAAGCATTCAAACTCTAATAAATTTTTGTATCCAAGACATGTTGCTTTTAAAAGGTTTTGATTCACATCCAATTCTGATATGAGTATAAGTTAGATTCTTAAGGTACTAGCATTAGGTCTTGCTTATTAGTTTAAGCTTTAGGGTTTATGCATGTCCAACTAGTAGTATACGGGACTTGGGCTCTGGGTGTATCAGTTTTCTAGCAAGTGGTGTCTGGTTTGGTTGAGATGGAGTTTTCAATTGTTTGTGGCTTCCATGGGTTTTGGCGGTTTTTATCATGGTTGCTAAGGTTCAAGAGTGGGTTACTCTTATGTAGGCTCCATGTAAGCAGGATAATAGTCACATTAGTATATTGGAAACTCTTATTTTAATTTATAATGAGGAATATTTACACCTTTATGTGAACATCGTTATTTTTTGTTTCTTCAATTCATGGCTTTGAAAATATCTTAAACTTAATGCATCGTGATGTAGGGGGGGGGGGGGGGGGGGGGTTCTTTAATTTTTGAGCTGAAATTTAGCTCATTATGAGCTGGTTTTTTAGTTCATTTATTGAACTAAAAGTTAGCTTATTATGAGCTATGTTTTTAGTTCATTTATTAATTTATTGGTAGCTCATTAATCTTGTCTCTTCTCCTTCCTTTTCTTCTTAAAATTCTGAGTTGTCCCATGGGTTCCCGTGCCTTGGCTCCTTGGTTCCTACGGTTGGCTGTGCTGGGTGTTTTTCCTGTGCCTTGGTGCCTCGGTTCCGTGCGGACCTCCTTGGTTTTTGCGGCTGCCTCTTCGGGTTTCGTCTGGGCTGTTTTCCCGTGGCTGTTGGGGGGCTTTAACGTGGCTTTGGTGCTTTGTTTCCTGTGAAGAATTGGGAATATTATGAAGTGGCTGTTGGCTTTTCATTTCTCTCATTTAATTAGCTTTTAATTAATGTTTTGGGGCTGTTTGTCACGACCCGACCCGGTTAGCTCGCAAGTGCGAGGCGGGAACAGAGATCGGACATAAAGAAGATAAAAAAAAACTTTACAAAACAATTAATATAACTCCAAAATGAAGCTTCAACATAAAGAAAGAGCCACTACAATCTCCAAACATAAACTTTTTCTTTTCTTTCATTAAAAAAGAATCACCAATAGATGGATTTAGCATTAAGTTTACAAAAAGATACAAAAGAGGATCCACAAGTGTAACATTTCTCTCTTACATTTCATTTCTAATCTTTCTATACAAAACATCAAAACACAAAAGAACCTGCCGCCCGTCGTCTCCCTACGACGGTAAGTGTGCGGTGGTTGGTCGGCCATTTACCCCTTCCTAGATCCTCCTGAAAAGTATTCCCACAACGAGGGTGAGTCTTATACTCAATAGGTGAGAATGGAAATTCAAATAAACATAAAATCAAGAGAGAAAACTATAACATGCTTTGAGTAATTTAGCAAAAGAATCATCAATCATATAACAAGTTGTGCTCAAAGAAAAGCATACCTTTACCTCAACTTTCAAATGCTTAATCCTTCCATAACCTTTCCTTTCTTCCTTTTTAAAACATCATACCTCAAGGGATAACCTCAATTGCATGTAACATGTGTATGAAACATTCATAACAGTTTAATATATATATATATATATATATATATATATATATATATATATATATATATATATATATATATATATACATATATATACATATATATATATATAACTATAACACTCGTCTCAGGAGTATCACTTGTACTGATCAGGTACATATAAATTGGCTATTTCCTTTTCCATTGGTTTATAGGAACCATCCTTTTCCATGGCTCATAAGAGCCTCCTTTTCCATGTGATACTCCCGCGTCAACATGCACATACATTTAGTATTTATATAACCATAAGAAATGCTTGATATAAATCATTCTTAAACTAACCACTTGTATGTTTCCATAAAGAAATTATTGCTTGATATGCTTATGTGTGCTTTTGCATGTAAGAGGAAAAACATGTATAGCATAAAAAGAGAAATGAGCATGTGATCCATTCTTGAATTTTACATTTGCATAAAGAAAACCTTTGCCTTTGCTTTTAATGTCCATGAACTTTTACAAAGAAGCAAGAGTCATAAAAAGATATCATAATAAGCATGAAGAAATTTACCCTTTCTATGTAAATGCAATGAAAGAAAGGTTAGCTATTATTTATAAAAATTTCCATTCCACCTACCTCAATCCGTGCACCACAAGGCGATCCTTCAAAAGTCCTCACGCTCCTTTTCCTCTTATGAAATCAAACTCTATAAGTGACAAACATAAGGTGTAGATATAAGTTTTCTCTCTCATACCTAAAAAAAACCCTAGGTTAAGCATGTAACTATTCAATATCTCAAACATTGTTTTTCTATAAAAATCCCTCACTTAAACCATACCAATTCCATTTTATTTTCACTACAATTAGAATTTCATCCTAACTCTAGCCTTTGGAAAATCCTAACTATTAGGGCATGCAAAATATCTCCCAAAAAGAAATCCGTCTACACAAAAAAAAAGTTCCTAATCTCAAATAGAAACTTTTCTACAAAGGCATTTTGATAGAAAAATAAAATCGGATAAGCCCTAGATTTCAAAAATCCATATTTTCATAAAAGTAACTCAGATTAGGGTTTTAAAAACATCACAATACCTTTCTCAAAGCTTATCCCAAAGAAAACTCTCATTTCTACAAAACTCTAATTTACAAAACACAATTTGTTCTTATAAAACTTAAATCAAATTCCATAATTATCTTCCAAGAATCATTAGGAAACATCTTTGTGAATGTACTTTGAAAGAAAACCATTTTTGAGTGAAACCCTAACTTCCAAAAATTAATATTTGTAGGAAATCAACTCGCATTAAGGTTTAGAAACATCCTTTAATCATTCTCTAAACTTTTCTCAAAGAAAATCCATGTTTTCTCTAAACCCTAGTTTTCATTCCTTAGAGAAAACTCAAGGGAAGAAGGATAAAACTCAAGCAAAACACATATCTTAGTCTTCCCTTAGTCTCCCCTACGATTTCCCCTAAGGTTGGCCGCCGGAATCCGCCGCCGAAGCCACCCGTTCTCCTCTCCCGTCCACCTACCTGTCCGCCTTCTCCCTCTCGCGTTCGGTTTGGGCCGCACAAAATGAATGGGGAGGGCTCGGTTAGTTCATTTAGAGAGAAAGGGGATATGCCAAAAGACTCAAATGCCCTTATTTAAATAGATTTTGCTTAAGAAACACTTAGGGGTAGAATTGGCATTTAGAAACTTTCAAAATTCATAATTCTCAAAATACTCATAATCCGACATGGGTTCTATACATCAAAACGATTAGAATTTTACGCTCTATTTTCTAAAATTATTTCTGTCGAAATCTGACAACCTCAAAATTTTCACTTAAAACTCGTCGCGGCGTTTTGAATAGCGTGCGAAGTCTTAGACGGCATTTTCGGGTTTTACACTGTTTGTATTCTCTCTTTTGGTCTATAAATAAGAGATGTTTGTGGCTTTTTTTAAAGATATATGAGTGATTTTTGGAAGCCAAAACCTACGGGTTTCTTCTTGGACAAGCTTGAGAGATTGTTCCATTCTCCTCTAGGAAAGCTTGCGAGTTTCTCCTCTTTCTTCTCAGGCTTCTAACCTCTTTCGTCTCTCCGCAAGTTTTATTCCACCTGTATCATTCTTCTCAAGGCTAAGCAACTTTAGGTGTTTAAGGTGTCTTTATTTTCTAAGTTTGTAAGTGTTGTTTGTAAGGTGTCTTGTTTGAGTCATTTATAAGTGTCCAAGTTGTAGTAGTCTTTTATCTTTTAAAAGGTTTGTTTTTGTCTAATTTGTCTAATTTCTATGAGTTCTTGTAATCTTATAGATCCTAGAAAGAGTTTCTTTTTGTGATTAAAAATTTGGGGCCCTCTCCCAAATTTTTGCTTGCATCACATCGGCAATAGCTTTTAGGCTAACGAATGAAAATCTTTAGTCAAGTAGTTTCCTAGCTAATTGCCTAATTGTTGTCGGCTTTATTCATGGTAAGAAACTTTGCATGTGAATTTACCCAAAAAAAAGGTTAATTTGAAATCTTCATGGTGTTTATTTGGACATAATTGACAATAAAGACTTGATTATATGTTAATATGTTATAAAATGCATTGCCTACTAAGGATATTCAATGCTTCAGTTTGTGACTATACGACAAAACAAGTTTCATGTGTACCTTTGTTATTGCCTGACAACTTTTCAATTGAAAGTGATTAATATAATTGAGACATCATCTAGTTTAGCATGTTTAGAATAGCTTGATAATATGAAAAAGTAAACTAATAGCCTTGTAAAATAGGTTGATAAGAAATTGAGGAGAAATACACCGGCATTGTTCAGACATATATTGTATGCAATGATGAAGTGTTAAATCAATATAGAAAATTGGCTTGAAAAATGTGGTGTAATTGATGTTCTTAAATTTTCTAATTTTCCTTGCTCCCAATCAGGTGAATAAGAATATAGTTCTCATTTTCTCTATGCGTATGCATGTTCATGGTTGAAAAACTAGGTGAGTTTCGAAACAAAAGGGTATGGTGTTGCGCGAAACTCACTCGATGTGCATCGATCGAAAATCCAAATCGCCGAAATAACCTCCATTCACAAAATAGACAATTCCAGCACGTTCGTAGCAACAAAAAACAACTAAGATCGACACTCATATTGATAGGGATCATCGGTCGATAAAAATTTAAATTTTGCAAAAGTGGATTGAGATGGCATCAACATGTGTGAATGATGATGATGATCTGACTGCGATGTTGAATCACAATTAATTAAAATTTTTTAATATCATATAATTATAAATAATAGTAAAGACGAAGAGATAAGAAAAAAGACCAAATTTAAGTAAATCCCTAAATACCCTCACTCACACTCATTCACTCATAACACTCCACTACTGATTCCCTCATGATTCACACACACATACACACACACACACTCACTCACGCGGCGAATTATTGCGTCCGGTCACCTGATGTTCGGACATTCAATCCTGTGATGCCACGTCACCCAAATACATTGGGTCCCGGTATATTTTGATGACGTGGCGACACCGGGTTGGTGTCCGGACGAATCCTGACGCCAGACGCAATAATTTTCCCACTTACGCACAAAGCTCATGCTCGAACTCCCTCTTCCTCGCTCGACTTCTCCTCTCTCACACGACCCTAAGCTGTCGTCGACCACTCCAATCGCCACCAAGGTAACCAACTTCTTGTTTTGCTTCTCTCTTTCTTCTTCTTCTTCTTTCTTTCTTCCTTTTCCATTTCCCCCCAGTTTCTATTATTCTTTCACTCATCTTCTTCTTCTTCATCTTCTTTTCTTCCTCATCTTCTTCTTCCAAAACTTAAACTTAACCTTAACCCTAAAAATTTTATTTCTCCATCTTCACCACTCAAACCCCTCATCCTCCTTCATAAAAAAAGCCTTCTATGGTGTGGAAGAATGGGTTGGATGGGTGGCTTCGAATAGAGGGGATACGTGTTGGATTTTCGAAGGGTTGAAGCTCTTGTGTGGAAGAACGGTAGTTGGATCTTAAGCGTTGGTTTGAGGTAAATCAAATATGTGGACATTTGGTTAAGGAAGAAATCAGAGAACAGGATTTGGAAGTGGGATGGAAGTCAGGAAGAAAGAGGCTACTACAGCATTAGTGTTGTGAAATCAAAGAAGAAATGGAGGTTGTGCGCGTGTTTCTGTTTTTAACGAAGAGTAGGGCACTCGATCGAGATGATCTTCAATAGATATCTCACGAATAGGCACGAGGAAGGATTTTAGTGGGATTTACACAAACATCAGCGGGATTTGTACGAACTTCAACGGGATTTACGAGTCAGCTTTGATGCATCCGAGGTAAGCGATGTTGATTTGATTATTATTAAATTAAATAATGAAAATAATGACATGTGTATGTCATTATCATCATTTTTATATTCTGTAATGACAACGATGTATCGTTTGCCCAAAATTGCCCCAATTTGCGCTCGATTTCTTTGATTCACGTGCAATCATCTTAGAATGTGTTGATTTGTCCTCGCGATTCTCATTGGACAAATTGATAGTTATTTTGTGATGTTGTCAACATTTTGATCATGACGACAAAGTCTGTTTTGCAATCAGAGGTTGTTTGGTTGTCATCGCTCGTCAATTTTCTCGATTTGCACGTCATTGCCTCAAGATTCATGCCAATCTCTTTGCGCGATCCTAATTGAACAAATTGATTGTTATTTTTGGGTATTGATGATGTTCCGAACGTAACGGGGAAGTTTGTTTTGCGATCGAACGTCATTTGGGCAATATCGCCCATCAATTTTGAGTGTTGGTCGTTCGTTTTGACCAATCTCATTTGATGTGACAGCGAGGGGTTCCGTTTTAGGTGAATTCGATGCTCTAATCGCAACGGCGCCATCTATTTGGCGATCGGAGGTCATTTGATGTGTTTTAATTTTTGCCCGATTTCATGTGTTTTTCTGTATAGGGGTCAAGACTATACGAGTGCACTAAACGAGTATATCATATGATGTGCACACATATATTCAATCATGCAAATACACTATGCATCATTTATGCATGCGTCATATTAATTCTTCATGTGCATTGTTTCAATCATGCAAACATATTATGTCAATCATAAAACAATCATATAAGTGCATAATGCAAATCATATATATGTATTATTCACACTATATAAAGGTATTGTTTAAACCATGAAGAACGCAAATATTTAATCCTACACACACACCAAATAATAATACAAATGCACATACAAATGTGTAATTGTGCAAAATGCACCGAAGAGCAAAATACCGCATGAGCCCCGGCTAGCATTGCATATAAGTGACGTCTGAGGATGCTACATGGACTAAAGAAATAAAAAATATAATAACAAACGTACAAAATATATTGTATAAGTACACTGACATACACATGCTAATCATTTAAAATGAAATTTAAGATACCCGTATTGGCCCCAACGAGTGTGGTATATGTACACAAGTGATGCTTGAGGATGTTACATGTGTTAAAAGCGAACTTGAGTTCAAGTCCGATCCTCCACTTTGAATGGACCAGAGTTGATGATTTGAACCATCGAATATAAACACAATTGCAGCGCAGACTTGAGTATTCAATTTTATACGTTCATGCTAGGCCTTCTATATCTATTATAAGGGTCACTGTTAAAAGCATAAACTCTCAGAATCAACACTCGTTGAAGTTAACTAAAGGATTTAATTTTATATGTTCATATTAGACCTTCATGATCTCTTACAAAAGAAAAATCACATATTAAAATAAATATCCCGGTTCTGATATCTATACGATAACTCCAAAAATTAGGAGTTGAACCCGGTCCTCTATTTACAAGAAAATAGAGTTGACAAGGTTTTACTGCCAAACGGTACTACTAAATTATGATTATGGCCAAAGCTCGTTTGTTTCCCAACAACTCTAAATCTTTGAGTAATTAATAAATATGGTATAATTGATAGGCCACATAGCCCTTTGTTAGCTAAGGTGGACTTAAATTTGTCCCCTTAAGTAAATATTCACCCCAAGCCTATAAGATACCCTTGCAAAAGTAACTCTTGGTTGCAGATAAGAATCTTCGATTAGGTTGGGTCGACTATCTTCTCTGACTAGGTAAACTGAGTACCATCATGACCCGGGATGACGGAATCATGAGATTTGGATTGGGTTCATCATCATTCCTTCACCATTCATTTTAAGTGTGTGATGATAAATTTTTTATTTTCAATATCTAATTATGCTGCAACTATATGTTGGATACTATGTATATGTTCAATGACTATCCTTAATCGACAGTTCTCTCTCATTATTGGGAGGGGCAATTAACTATAGGGGCTTGCGCCTATAGGAAAGAAGAACTTGGATCATAAATATCTAGGTAGTGTCCTATCTAAAAATCTAATATGCCTTCTAAAAATTTATCCTAGTTAAACTCGTTAAAACTCTCCTTGAGAACACAGAAAAAAAGAGTCACGAAGAGGCTAGGGCACGAATTTTTTGAAAGCACAATTGACACAGAACATGTTAATTGTTGAAAATATAGGACAAATATGAGTTAGATACAGTTTTATAATTTTTATATCTTAAAAAGTGTATACAAATTGAATAAACAAAATATTAATAATGATTGAGAAACAATAAGTCATTTAACTAAAATTTATGCTTAAATTGATAAATATTAGGATACTGGGAGTTGGACGTCGATGTCATATGTCAAACATTGAAAGGAGAGATGATAATGGTGTCAAGAGACAGGCTTCAATGTTGTGCAATTGGCATCTAACATCGTTGTTGAGATGGTATTGACTGTGAATGTTGAGACGACGTTGGACAAAAATGAAACGTTGAGATAGTGCGGGGGCATGATATGGGTGTATAAATTGATGACGTCAAGTGTGAATGCCAATGCACCATCAGTAGGCACCATCAGACTTTGATGTTGAGATAGTTTTGAAATGTTGATGTTGTGATGGAGTTGGTCGTCGATATTGAGATGACATCAAGCATCGTGAAACCCTAGCTACGACCCACCAGAGAAATGAAATGATAATTCTTGGGAAATGAGTATAGTTGATTGACTTTGGGTTGTGGAGAAGAGATAATAAAATTAGTTTTTATTTTTGTACAACAATAACAACAACAACATAAAGCCTTTATCCCACTATGTGGGGTTAGCTACATAAATCATTTTTCTCCTTTGTGTCCTGGTAAGAGTCAAATTCTCATTTAAATCTAATAAAGAAAGGTCATTTCTAATATTTTATAACCAAGTCTTTTTAGGTCTACCTCTACCTAAAAAGAAATACAATAAATTATATTTAAATTTTCTCTTTTCATAAAATATTTAAAATACATGTGTAGGACACGTGTATTCAATTTACTTTTAATATTTTTTTTAATCATATACATCTTTGACATATCCAACATGTGTCCGATGCATGTTGTGTTTGATACGTATCAAAAATTGCATATATCTTTGAGAAGTATTAGTACATAATAGTGAAGCAGTTATTGTGTAAATGCCACCACTCATTAAGAACCACTAAGAACTATAAACCAATGGAAAATAGATATAAAAAATAAGGCTTATTCTCTTGGAGGCTGGCAGTTAAAAGAAACATCAACTCAATCAATAAAGTGCTGTGATTGTACAAAGATCTTCTGCTTGCAACATCATCTGCCAACTTAAGAAATCGTTTCTCATAATTTCTAATTCCAAAAATTCCTGAAGTCATCAGCAGGCCATATGCATAATAAGCTGCATGAAATATCATAATGAAATGATTTGCAAAAACATCAACAAAAGAAGCATTCAATAGAACTAATATAAAATAAAATTTTCTTTTCAAGATGGTGCAAAGCATTTTGTGCAAAACATTGATCATAGAAAATAAATCATGCTGGAATATTTTGACTACATAAAACATCTTACACTAAACTTGGAAAATTGGTAGTTTGAAGATTATATGGTAAATTTTATTAATTCAAAGTAAACAATACCGAGACTACTTGCATAATATTAAACATACAGATTTATCAATCTTTACAATACTGTAAAATTTTTTATAGAAGATCAATAAAGCAAAGGACAATTTTGATGAACTTTCCCATTTATGAGCCTATGATCGCCTCTTCAACAGTTACACGATTACCTTTTTTTAAATTATGACATGAGGTTGTCGAAATATCAAGTACTTCAAAATTTATTCTGATAGTAGCAAGAGAGCAGGTTACAAGAGTAATGGATTCTTATAGAATAAAGTAATGGATGAATAACATAGAGAGCAGGTTACAAGAGTAATGGATTCTTATAGAATAAAGTAATGGATGAATAACATAAAACAAACCAGGTGATAAGCTGAAGTGCTGAAAACAAAAGGCAAATTAGAACTCAGAAGAACTGGTGATTTATATATGATACAACTTCTCAATATGTACATGAGACGATATGTCATATTAAGAGTCAAATTCTCATTTACATATAATAAAAAAAAATATTTTTATTACATTCTAATAATCTTTTTTTTTTAGTTCTACCTCTATTTTTATTAGCGTATGCCGGATCTAATACATTTACTCTCTTAATAGGGTCGTTGTAGAGCCAATGTTTTATGCTATGATGCACCGACACTTCTCCTCAAAGAGATGTGCAGTGTCCGATATGAATCCGAGACGACACTCGTCCGACACTCCTTCGACACGTGTCAGACATGCCGAAAACATGTCCAATTAAAAAAACATTAAATACAAATTGGACACGCATGTTCGACACGTGTATCTTAAATGTTTCATGAATTTTTTTAAAAATATATAATTTCTTGTATTCGGCGGGATTTAAAATAAATTTCTTATTTCATATCCACAACACCAAATCAACGTCCACACTTAATACCCAATCATTGAATATCCTCATTTTCATTTCTTTTTGGTAGTGAAGGTATTTTCATCTCCTCTCTCGGTGACTTATAAATGTCATCGACGCCTGACTCTCAACATTTTAATACTAATCATTTTAAACACAAATTATAGTTAAATGACTTATTATTTCTAAATTATTTTTAAAAATATATTTATTTAATTTTTATATACTATTTTTAAAATATAAAAACTATAATACCTTGTCCAACCCGTGTCCGTGTCCTATATTTTCAATAATTGGCATGTCCCGTGTCCGTGTCGTGTCGTATCCGTGTCACCATGTCCGTGTCTGTGCATTATAGGTTTTATGTGACCAAATCATCTAAGATGATTTTCTCTAATCTTATTTGCCACTGGAGCTACTCCAACCTTTTCACATATATAGTCATTTCGTATTATGCTTGTGCAAAGCCACTCATCCACTTGAGCATCCTGGTCTCTGCAATACTTAATTTAATTTTATGCTTCTCTTTTAATGACCAACGTTATACGCCATAAAGCATTACAAGTCTCACCACCATCTTATAAAATTTCCCCTTAAGTTTGAGGGGTAGTTTTTTATCACACAATAGGCCCAATGCATCATTTCAACTATCCAACTTGAATTCTATAATATATTCATCTATTTCACCATCACTTTTAGCAATAGATCTGAGATATCTAAACTTGCACTTTTTTTAATAACTTGATTACCCAATGTCACAATCTTACGACTATATCTATTACTATTAAAATTACACTCCATCTATTTGGTTTTAAACCTACTCAAATGAAATCTTTAGACTCTAAGGTTGACCGTCATAATTCATGTTTTTCATCAACGTCCTTATCTTATTAACAAAAAGAATATCATTACCAAAAAGCACACACTAGGGTACATCCACTTGCAAATTTCTAGTAAGAACATCCATGACTAAAGCAACATCCTTGATATAATTCAACTGAAATAGGAAAATGCTTAGTCAAACCACCACGTGTTTGAACGCAAGTGATAGCTTTTGTATACATATCTCTAATGACTTGAATATAAGCATTATTAACTCTTTCCTTTCCTAGAACTCTCCAGAGCACTTCTCTAAGAATTTATCATATGCTTTCTCTAAATCAATAAAAATCATATTAGATCCTCCTTCCTCTATACTTCTCCATCAACCCTGTCAACAAATATATAGCTTCCATAGTAGGTCTGCCCAGCACATGATTAACAAACCTAAAAAAAAGCAATGATTTTTTTAACCAAAATTATCATTTTTCATTTAAAACAAAATTGAGATTGTATACCCATGCCTATTCAAATTCTTTGTAAGAATGTTTTAAGCAAATAATTGAGCAACTTCATAGAAAAACATATATCATTAAGTAAAATCAAGAAGGAAGACGTGTCATAACATGGTTTTCAATGTTTCTAGAAAATAAGAGATTTATTACCTATAAGCTAAATTTCCTTTTATTATGCAATTCCTTATATAATTGCATGAAACTATAATTTCATTAAGAAATACATATACAGTGGAATAATCATCTCAATAACAAGTCTTATGTTAAATTGAATTGGGTATCTGCAAAGTAAATTTTTTGTCACATATTTTCACTTTGTAGCTAAATATAAATGCATTTATATAAGTAACATGACACCACATCGTCAACTGAAGCTTAGTGACTTATCAAGCATTTTATAATTATAGTATTCATGGTAGTAAAGCAATAATAGTCCTTTGGATATGGCATGATACTTTAATATTTAATTTTTTCAGTAGAAAAATGACATGTTAGAAGTGTCACAATAATATAAATTGTAGACAGCTTGTCACAGTAGTTTTATGATTGCTAATGAGGACAGGAAATGTGCAAATCAAACTGCGTTTGAAAGTTTACACAATAAAATATGACAGAAATATCTATGTTGCATGATTGATTGATCTAAAAAAATGATAAATTATCTAAATATTGGTGCAAACATCTTATTGATTATATTACTAATTCCACATCAACCCAAGAAAGTTACATAACCTCCTCACTAATCACGGAGCAAACCCCCACTGGACCAGTACCTAACTGCTAGCCACCTCCTACTGACCTCATTGCTCTTCTCATCTCTGGTCATCACAGAAGTTAGCCAGAGAGCTCTTAAGGATTTGGATCCCTTTCTGCCACAATCAGCCACAGATCCATCAGCCTTGTGCTCATCATCAACTAAGAATTCATGTTAGTTGCTGCTCTTGGATGATGAAACCTGCTTTTTCTGTTACAAAAATATGTTTGTGATTAACCAGAGATTTTGTTCTCCCTCAATAAATATCCTCTGTATCCTCTTTTCTTGCAAGGATCCGCCTCTCTTCCAAGGGTTAAACTATGAATTGTTTAGTTTGCTATGTGCTTGATTGATCTAAAATAAGAAAGGTTTACGATTTCTTTTCTTAATGATGGATCGGGATTTTATTTGAGTGAAATCACAAATGGATTTTTAGTAGTAGTATAGATATAGGGTTGGTTGAATGTGGTCAGTTTGGATTTTGAAACTTTTGGCTTGCTAATTTTTTATCGAAAATGTTTGATGCAAATTTCTAGTTCACTTTAAGGCATCAACTGGGTGCTTGTAAAGGAAAAGCATTTCTTAGAAATTAATGATATGGTTTTACTCAATTTATATTTGAAATCAAATCATTACATTTAGGAGGGTTTTGAGGGATTTAAAGAGTTTAAACTCAATGTTAAGTTTTAATTACGTCTAACCAATGATGAAATTTAGTTAATTTTATCATTTTAAAAAGCATTTTTCTCAACTTAAAGCAACGAAATGTGGATTGGACTAAACATAAAATGCTTTGATATAGTTATGCTATCATTGGTCGCATTGGGATAAATTCTGAAGTAGATAGTGAAGCACAGTTTTATTGAAGAGCTGAAGCCACCATCAAATATATAGACATTATCAACATCATTATCTTCATATTACATTCCTTTGAGCATTTTCTGGGTAGGCCTAACAATACCTTGTTGAGGGGCCAACCCATCATAGAACATAAAAAGCTTATTGCTAATGATTTTTAGCCTCTATTTGTGATCACTTTAGTGTTTTAAAAAATATGTTGTTAGTGATGGAAGCAAAAAACAGCACAAAAATTTGAAGAGAAAAAAGCCAAAAAAAAAAAAAAAAGTTTTCAATACTGTTCACGCTCAAAAGGAAAAAAAAAAATAAAAAATTTCAATCACTTATAAGTTCTCATCCCACACAGAAATAAAAAAAGAGAAATCAGTTTTTTACAACCATCCGAAATTAAAAAAAAAAAATATTTGAACAACGCATTGCTTGGTTTGAAAAATCCAACAATCTCCCCCTCAAACCAATCATCCCAGGCATCTTTAGTAGTTTTACGAACCTCGGTGTCGGCAATACTTTGGTGAACAAATCAGCTACCTGATCCTCTGTACTGTAGTGCTCCATGCTAATGTGACATATCTTTACTGCATCTCTGATAAAATGGTAACACACATCTATGCGCTTACTCCTGCCATGTTCTATTGGATTTTTGGCCAACGCGATCGCCGACTTATTATCCACATAAAGAGTTGTAGCTTCATCAATCTCTCCATAAAATTCCTTGAGCAAAAATTTCAACCACATTGCTTCACATGCCGCTACCGCTGCTACTATGTACTCTGCCTCACATGTAGATAATGCTACAACTTTCTGCTTCTGTGTGCTTCAAGTGAAAGTTGTATCACCAACATAAAATACATATCCACTTGTGCTCTTTCTTTCCTCATAATCATTTGCCAATCGCTATCACAATATCCAAGTAATCTCATATCTCCACTGCATTGATAATAAAAGCCAAACTCAACTGTCCCACTGATATATCTAAGAATCCTCTTCGCTGCAAGCCACTAAGACGCCCTCAGATTCTCCATGAATCTGCTCAAGATGCCCACAGTATACACGATGTTAGGTCTCGTCACTGTCAAGTTTCTGAGGCTTTCAATCAAACTTTTGTACAATGTTGGATCAACAAATTTTTCTTCTTTTGTGAAATGAACTCCAATTTGCATTGGTGTTAACACACTATTACAATGATTCATTCTAAACTTCTCAAGCAACTCTTTGGCATACCTCTTTTGACATATCCAAATGTCATCATCTTTTTGATGAACTTCTATACCTAAAAATAATTACATGATGTCAGCATTTGTCATATAAAATCTTTTGAATATAGCTGATTTAAAGTTTGCAATCATCTGCTCATCATTAGCTGTTATAAGCAAGTCATCTATATATAAACATATAATCAATCTATTGCTATTTGAGTCAATCTTCATATACACACCATGTTCATAAGGACATTTAGTAAACCCTTCTTCTCCAAAATGCCTATCAATGCATAAATTCCAAGCCCTCGAGGCTTGCTTCAAGCCATAAAATGTTTTTCTTAAGTGATACATCATATGCTCTTTTCCCTTCATAATAAAACCTTCAGGCTAATCTACGTATACTTCTTCCTCTAAAACACCATTCAAGAAAGCTGACTTCACATCTAATTGATGAATCTGATATCTATTTATAGCTGTAATAGAGAAAATTAATCTGACTGTATCAAATCCGGCAATCGGTGCAAATACCTCTTCATAATCTATCCCATGCTTCTGCTTGTACCCTTTAAATACAAATCTAGCATTGAATTTGTTTACACCTCCATCAACATTCTTCTTCACTTTGTACACCCATTTGACACCAATGGATTTTTGACGTTTAGGAAGGGAGGCCAAACTTTATGAGCCATTTTTCTCAATAGCATCAATATCTTGTTTCATGACATCCATCCATCTCTTATATGTAACTTCCTCACTAAAAGTTAAGGGCTCATCATCTACATATAAAGTAAATTGAGATAACTCCTCATTATAATTTATGGTGTCATATATCTCCTGCAAGCTTCTTGTCTTCACCTTTCCATACCATTACTAGATGATTCTCTCAATCTCACTATAGTGTGTGATGGTGTTAGTTGCTCTACATCATCAATAATTTTTTCTAAATTTTCCACAACTGTGACATTTCCTTGTTATCTTTTTCAAGCCAATCCCAAACTAAGTTCTCTTCAAATCTCACATCCCTACTCACTATCACTTTCTTTGTTGTAGGATTATATAGTTTATAGGCTTTAAACTTTTCACTGTATCCAACAAACACACACTTTTCAAATTTTTTATCCAACTTCCTTCTCTTTTGATGAGGTACATGAATGTAAGAGATACTCCTAAATACTCTCAAGTGATCAACCTTATGCTTATAGCCACCAAATTTCAAAAGGGGTTTGAGATGGATTGCTTTTTAATGTCACTCTATTCAACAAATACACAACACATGACATAGCTTCAGCCTAAAGCAGATTAGGCACTTGCCTCTCCTTCAACATACTCCTAGCCAATTCTATAATGATTCTATTCAACCTCTCAGCTACCCCATTTTATTATAGTGTGTATCTAGTTGTTAACTGATGGCATATCTCATCCTCCATCAAATAAGTTTGCATCTCATGACTAACATATTCTCCACCTCTATTACTCCTCAACACCTTAATAAAATGGCCGCTCTCCTTCTCCACAAGTACTTTGAATTTTTTTAGATATTCAAATACT
This sequence comes from Dendrobium huoshanense, assembly GCA_016618105.1. NCBI lineage: Eukaryota > Viridiplantae > Streptophyta > Magnoliopsida > Asparagales > Orchidaceae > Dendrobium > Dendrobium huoshanense. Next base: position 22,651,866 of record CM028345.1, read on the forward strand.
TGTGACTTTTTTTCAGAAAATACACTCAAACTTCTCTACTATAATCATCATTAAAAGTTAGAAAATAACAATTACCTCCAATAGAAGTAGTGTGCATCGCTCCGTATAAATATGAGTGAATAAACTCCAATGGCTTCAATCAACAATGGTGTTGAATCATATTGCTTCAATCTTAATTCATGTGATTGAAGAAATCTTCAATAAACATTTTCTCTATGTTCTTTGTCTCTTCTATGGCTACCATGATTGCTTCAAATTTTATAGTCAAGTTTCGTAGGATCTTCTCAATAACCCTTTTATCTTCTACAAGTTCTCCATTCAACTTCAATTGATTAACATTGACAATTACCTGATTGAAATATTCTTCTACACTTTTTGACTCTATCTTCAACATATCAAATTGGTTTCGTAGGGTTTGTAAACATACCATCTTCACTTTCTCATCTCCTTTGTAAAAAGAATTTACTGTATCCCAAGTCTCATTTGCGGTCTTCACCATATAAATCTGCTCAAAAATAATTTCATCTACCGCTTGATAGATGAAAAAGGGGCTGTTGACCTCCATGTAAAGACCAAAAGAGGAAAGTAGAAATCACGCATACCTTATATCTGTTGAGTCCCCGAAATCTGCCCGAAATCCTCCTGATATCCTGCTGAATTCGGCGCCGAAACAATCGCTTCTCCATAAAATCCTCCGTAAAGCCAGTAGACAGCTTTGATCGCATCCCGAATCGCGTCTATAAAACGATCGCTGATTCTCTTCTCTCGTTGGCTACACACACGACCCCATCCACGACAAAATCTCCTCCGACCCAACGTCTCTCCTCTCTCGGCCGAAAGCTCTGATCTCCATCTCGCCGCTGCTTCCGATCCCGATCTCCAGTTGACGTGGCCTTGGCGCCCTTGTCTTCTCCGACCGTAGCTCTCATCGCAGCCTCCCGATCCTGAGAGAGAGAGAGAGAGAGAGAGAGAGAGAGAGAGAGAGAGAGAGAGAGAGAGAGAGAGAGAGAGAGAGAGAGAGAGAGAGAGAGAGAGAGAGAGAGAGAGAGAGGAGGAGAGAACCCTTACCTTGCCTTCCTCCTCCCTCGGCCGAATCCCTCTGTCCGACCTCTCTTCCCGATCCAAGAGACCGACACCTCACGGCCTCCTTTTGCCTAGCCCCTATCCGAACTCCTCCCTCAGCCCTTACCCGACACCTTAGGTATAGGATTTTTTTTATTTTTTGTTATATATTATTATTATTATTATATATATATATATATATATATATATATATATATATATATATATATATATATATATATATATATATATATATATATATATATATATAATTATAATTGTATTAATTAAATATAATTAATTAAAATTATTATTTCTAATTAATCAAAATTTATAAATTAATTATTGTTAATTAATTATATTTTATTACAATTAATTAATATTAATTAAGTTATAATTAATTTTAAATTTATTATAACTTATTATCTTAATTAATTTTAATAATTTTAGTTAATTATTTTAATTAATTATAATTAATTAAAAATAATTATTTAATTGATTGTAATTAATTAATTTTAATATGATTATTACAAATCCCCCTTCCCTCTCTTACCTCGACGTTCGTGTCGGACCGGCAAACCACCTAAGCACGCCTTTAGTGAGCGTGGTAGGAGGGAACCCGGTGGGACACCTACGGCGAGGTAGGCTAGTGACCCCTCAATTCATGTGCCAACCACGACAACCCCGCGAAGGTATGAATTTTTCTAAACTCAAAACCCTGCTTCAATGTTCGTGGCGAACCGGAAAAACCGCCCCAAGCACGCCTTTAGTGCGCGTGGTGGGATGGGACCCCGTGCGGCACTTACGGCGAGGCGGGGTCGCTCATAAGTACCCAGAAGCGGGGGGAAATCAAAAAAAAAATTTTTTTTTTTCAAAAAAATGCTTTTTAAAACCCCAAGCACGCCTTTAGTGCGCGTGGTGGGAGAAAAAACAAATACAACCGCCGTGGTGTCTCACCAACACCAACCGTGCACGTCTTTAGTGACGTGGCAGGTAGGAGGCCTCTTGGTTTTTCCCCTAAACGGGAGAGACGCCTGGAGGCTGCCGAAATTTTGTCTGAAATACAGACATTGACTTGGAATAAATTGGACTTGTGGACCTGATTCAATTGATCTAAATAAATATGAACTCAAGTCTAGAAGAAGAAGAAGAAGAAGAAGAAGAAGAGCACACAACTTGTGGACATCGAACTTGAACAAGACATGGACCCAAGAGAACTTGATTGAACTTATATTGAACTCAGACTTGAACTCTACAAGATCATAGGGGACTTTGATTTGGGACTTGAGCTTGAGTAATTTGAGCAAGGACTTAAGCTTGCTAGTTGAACATTTGGACACAAAATGATTAAACAAAATACTTGAATCTAAATGAAATAAGTTCATACTTGAACTTGATTGGAATACTAAGTAAGTGTAACATAAAATCTTTTGGGCTCTAACCCAAATGAACAAAGGACTTATATTGAAACTTCGTCGGACTTGAGCAAACCATGAATGATATGGACTTGATTGAATCAAGTAAGAATCATATGAATTTACAATTTGGACAGCAGGGGACTCGTGATGGAGGAAGCTTCATGCAAATGAAAGCTTCAAATGTGTTTCATAATCCATGCATAAACTAAAATGAGTGAAAACTAAAATACAAACAAGGACTTATGACATGCGGTGTAAATCACACATGAATGATGAGCAATAAATAACAAATCATTTGGATGCATGCAATTAGAAGTGTGTGATGGATATGATGATATGTTAGCCATCATGTATGCTCGCAAGTAAAACAAGAGAGTTGTGAAAAAAATAATCCCCTTGACACCAAGCAATCATTAATTGACAAACACATGTGACAATCTCTTGTGAACATTAAGAGACGTGCAACAAACACAAGCACTACATATCATGTAGTAGGAGGCAATAACTAATACATCTTCCTTGCAAGCAATGTCAAAATACAAGCAAAAGTACTTTAACCCTTGCAAGCAATGGTGATCAGCATATGATGGATGTAGACATATGTTGGCGATGACGGAAGACTCTTTCATATGCTTATAGTGGTCCACCTACAAATAAAAAAGAACATCATATATGGAGAGGTTGATAATGGCATGCGACCCGCCTATGGTATATGAATACGTTATTCTATTGCAAACAGAAGAGTCTAATGATGCTGTGAGAGACTTATCTCAAATTCAACATACTCAGTGCAATATACGTGAATGTTATGATACTCCACTATGTGAACAAAATACCTACACTCCTACAAGTTATCATAACTGAAGATAGTGAAAGTTACAATACTCCTATAATTAACTACCATTCAAATGGTTAACAAACACATCGATTCACTGCAAGTGAAGATGAAAGATGTACAACGGATATAAATTCCTATGAATTGTCATAGGAGACTTGTTGTATGTTCAATATATCATCCCCAACAAAATGTAATCGAGTACAAGTGACTACGAGCCATCGCAGAAACTCGTGATAAATGTAGTTATCTATGATAAAGCAGAAGACTCGTTAGTGCACTACGATCCACCTGTAGAAAGCAACCATAGTGCACGACAGTCTGCCTATATAAAGCAGCGAACAACTCTATTCAGTAGCTGCTGCGCCACGCCACCGGATCTGCAACCTCCGTACAAGCAGACAGAAGGCGTCTACAAATACTTTTAAAGTACCCCCGCACGTACACAGTAGTTTGTATACACATAGGTACACTAAAAGGGGTAAAAGCAATCACAAAACCCACATGGGCCCCGGCGAGTGTGTTATAGAAATACACGTGGCGTCTAGGGATGCTGCGCGGGTTATCAAATTTTGAACCCGATCCTCCTAAAAAGATAAAAGGAGTGGACAGGGTTCAATTATAAAATGCCCCCCAAACACCTGCATGGGCCCCGACGAGCGTGTTGTTGGTACACACGTAACGTCTAGGGATGCTGCGTAGGTTGACAAGTGAATTCAGGTTCGAAACTGATCATTCTATACGGGTCAATAGAAGTCGACAGGGTTCGAACCAACAAACAAATATACGGTTGTGGCGACCATCATATTTATCTTAATACATTCATATTAGGCCTTCAAGACCTATAATAATGAGAATTCACTATCAAGGGCATAAAGCCTACGAAACCCGATCCTCGATCAATAGCTAGGTCAAGTTGAAATGGTTCAATCAACAAAAGATAAATGACCCCAAACACCCCGATGAAAACCGTGTTGAGTGCAAATCTCAACAGGAGGGGTCTATTCCAAATATTTTTCAAATGCCGTTCTAAATATCCAAAAAAAAAAAAAAATCTTAAAACCCTAAAATCCCAAAATATTTAAAATTGAAATAAATCCATCAAAAAATATAAAGCAAAATTCATCCACCATCCACAACAGTTTGCCGGGACGGACAAATTGAAGTTTACTTCAGCTCACAAAAAGCTAAATGCCTAGTCGAAAATATCACTAGGATCCATTCTCAAAACAGTCTTCTGTTAGTAAGGACGTGGTACGTGTCCTCTAACCGGCGGTTCGCCGCCAAATGGCACCGCAGGATAAACGGTTATGACCCGTGGCCCTCTGAACTGAGTGGTTTTGCCGCCAAATGGCACCACGAAATACCGGTTATGGCCAGCGCCGATACGCTCCTTATTGGCATCAAATCCTTGAGATATGAATCAATAGGATATGATTGATAGGGCATAAATCCCTCTGTTAGCTAAGGTGGATTCAAACATTCACCCCAGGTCTATAAGGTCCCCTTGGACGAAGAAACCCATGGCTGCCGACAAGGATCCTTCTGTCAGGTTGGGTCGACTACCTCCTCTGACTAAGTAGACCAGGGACTACAATGGCCTGGGACGACGGAACCATGGGATCTTGATCGGGTCTATCATCCATTCCCCCACCATTCGCTTTAAGTGTGAGATGGTGCAATTTCTATTTAAATATCAAATCTTTCAACCCAAAATCCAAAAACCCAACTCTTCAATTCCCCAAATCCAAACTTTTCAAATTCCTATGCCCATTGCTGCTACTATATGCCAGATAACACGTATTCTCTATACGTATCTGATTGACGACTAGCCTTAATCAAAAGTTCTCTCTCGTTATTGGGAGGGGTAATTAACTATAGGGGCTTGCGCCTATAGGAAACCAGAACTCAGATCATAAAGTCCTCACAAAATGAGGGCGAAATCTCTGGGTAGTGTCTTATCTACAAACCCATTTGCCTTCCAAAATTTACCCCGGAACATATCCGTTAAAACTCCCTCGCTGAATAAAAAGAAAAGCGAGAGGAGGTCGGGGCCGAATTTTCGGAGCCCACAAGGGCCTTCCAATTTTCTTTCAATTCTTGAAGAAGATTTTGATTCAAATATCTTTCAACTTCAAACTCCTGAAAACCACTTTCTACAATCTCCCACAACTCTTGAAATTGATACAACATCCGTATTTGAATGCTCCATTGATTGTAATTCTTCCCCGTGAATTTGGACAACTGAGGTTGCAAATTATTGGTGCTTGAACTCACTTTCATTCTCCAACCGTGCTTTGATACCAATGATGGAAGCAAAAACAACACAAAAATTGGAAGAGCAAAAAGAAAAAAAAACTTTTAGTCTCAATGTCGTTCATGCTCAAAAGGAAAGAAAAAAATTTTCAATCACTTATAAGTTCTCATCCCACACAAATAAAAACAGAGAAATCAGTTTTTCTACAACTGTTTCGAAATTAAAAATATAAAAAATTAAACTGAACGGCGCATTGCTTGGTTTGAAAAATACAATAGTTAGTGTGTTTTAATTTTTTTTTATTTTATTTTTTTAAAAATAAATTTATTTGTTTTTAAAAATATTTAAAATATTTCTTAGTTGTTTTGTATATTTTTAAAAATAGCTATCACCTCCATGTGATGTTACTAGATGCTACAACTATCAATTACCATCATTGATTGTCACTGCCTATTGTTGTTGGCCTTTGCCATTTTTATTGTTTCATATGTTGTTGCCCTATTGGCAACTACATGCCACCACGTCATAAATAAATAAAATTATAATTTTAAGATATAAACATGTTTTATTTCATTTTTAAATATAATTAAAATAAATAATTAATAATTAATAAAAGTGATCTCAAATGGACCTTTAGTCCATATATGATGGCTTTTAATAGTTTAATGCACGAGAAAAAATGAACATAATAAATTTGACTTTCATCCATATCTGGCAAATATATTTGTCGAAGGAGTTTCGAACTTGAGCCATTTTTGGAGTTGAATGCTATAGCTGCTCTCAAAGGGCAAATTTTCAGTCTAAGCATCATTAGGAAGTTAATTAAGAAGATAAGCATAATTAAAAAAAAATTAAAAGTAGGCATAATCGTTGTTTCATTCGGCGATTTAAGCTGGAAGTAAAGTCGCCCATTGTATCGACGACTTCTAAGTCGTCTGATCAACGGGCGACTTATGTAATTTTTTTTAAAAAAAAAAATAAATTTTTTATCGCATAATAATTGTTGCATTGAATGTACAGTATATATATATATATATATATATATATATATATATATATATATATATATATATATATATATATATATATATATATATATATATATATATATATATATATATATATATATATATATATATCATTAACTTATATCTAAGATTTTATTTATGAAGAATTCTATAATTTGAAGTAGATATTTTGTCTCGTATTTTGATTTCAATCCAAATGTCTTATCTTATGAAATTATTTATATGTGATTGTATTGTTAAATTCAATCAAATTGTAGTTATATGTTGAAAGTGTACTTTGCCTTACTAGTTAATCTCATCAAATTTCAAATAAATTTAATTTGATTTAATTTAATTACTGAAGTGTGTAGTATGTTAGCTGAAAGAAAGATAAGCAAAGTCATATTCATTAATCACCAAATGCAATATCAGCAGAAGTCTACATAATACATCATCAAAACATATCATAAACTAACGTCTCCTACGTCCTTTATGGGATAAAGCATCACTGCCTGGTGTTTAATGCTGTGGTCGACGTACAGGCCTGTCACGTAACACATGTTGCTCAACCCCAAAGACGCCCTCCTGCTCTGCCTCAACTGTGCCTGCTAGAGTAGTCTGGAACATGCTCATGTGGGTACCAGCTTGGTGTAGTCTGCTGAGTCGGCTGAGTAAAGAAAGGCTGAGAAGGTCCCAAATCTTGATACGATGATGGTCCTGCATCAATAGATTGAGGCTCACCTATCACTGGACTGAAGGACTCGTATGGATACCTTGTATATCCATGCTCAGAGTATAGGTAATCAGGGATATGAAGCTCTCTACGCAAATCCACTGTCATCTCAGCAATTCTCTTAATAACACTATCAGCATTGCTGTAGTCATTTGAATCAACCATAGGTAACACTACCCTCTCTGTCTCTACGAAAAAATTACGCTGAGTGAAAGGAAAATAAATAGAACTTCAATAATGTTATAATTATTAAGAAATGAAGTATATAACACATTGATATTACGTACCAAATATCGCTCTGAAGGTGCTCTGGGTAGTATGTAGTCGGTGGTGTTGTTGGTGGCTTCAACATGTATAATGTCGCCCAGGACCTGAACCACTGTAAGTACTTGTGAATGAAGTGTCCACTATCAGGTCCCACAGTAATTCCTTCAATGATATATGCTCGTCTATCCTCCCACAATCCAATGTAAGGAAGGTGGTACACCATCCAATCTATATCAGCTTTACCACGCCCATCAACTCGTGCAAATTTGATCTCCATTGGTTGAACCTCCGTGGTCGGAATAAGCCCAAACTGTCTAACAACTCTATCGGGGAGGTGCCACTCCACCCGAGTCCAACAGACCAGAGGCACATGAGCCAACCAGACAGCGACCTGAGAGCGAACTTCAGTGGTGTACGGCTCCCAAATCACCTAGCCAATCAAATAATTGTATATCAGCGAACTGAGAGGGAATTTCTATATTACTAAAAAGAATACAAACCTGGCTGTCTAAAATCTATCTCGTTCAAGTCCACATAGGAATCCCTATAGAATGTTCAACGTAACCATCTCAAAGGTAGGCAAGTCTGAGCCTGTACCTGGCCCATCCTGAACTTCGATGAGACTCGTGGGTTGAATGGATCTTGATAAACAACATCTCGCTCAGGATACTGCCCTAATAGATCATCACAGCAATCCGGCCAACTAGCCCATCGTCTGCTGGCCCCTACAACAATGTTCCCAACCAATGCCGGCCCATCAATCTGAAGGCCCGATATCAGAGCAACATCTTGTAATGTAATACTCATCTCACCTACAAGTAAGTGAAATGAGTTTGTCTGTGGTGACCAGCGCTCAACCAAAGCTGTGAGAAGATTGTGATCCATCCTTATGTATCGCAGCTGACTAACGCAGTCCAATCCTAAGACTCGCAGGCCTTCCATAAGTCTGGAACAATTTATTGGCCACTCATGAACCATATCAAGAAGATATAAGGGAATTATTACAATTAAATAAAATAATGATAATCAAAATTTTTTAAATCATATCATACCTCATCCGGATGAGCTGCTCTATGTGACTCACGTAATGAGGCAATGCTGGGATTTATATCTATTGTGATATTTTGTTGTTCTTCATCAACTTGTGGTATAGGTTTTTTAGGTTGACGTTTTCAACGTACAAGTTGAGCTTCTGCCATATTACCTATAATTCGACATAAATGGCAAAGAAAGCATAAAGAATAAACTTGCAAATCAAACAAAAAAAAATTTATCTCAACTCGACTATATTAACTTCATTTGTTCTTATTAAAAAAAATTTGCAGTTGTAGCCTCTAAATAAATAAGCCGACACTGACCACCAATATATGTTGGCGAAAAATTTGCATCTAATGATAACTCTCCATCATATAACAACATAAAGGATGGTGGTCTTGCACTCATTTTAAAAACCTACATTTAAATTTGAAAGAATATATTTATTTCAAATCATAAACGTGATCTTCGTAACATTTCATAAGATGTTCCAATAGAAACTTACAATAATCATAAAATGTTATATATATATTAAACATAAAAAGTTAAATATAATTTAAACTAAAATGTTATCAATTCAAAGGATTAATGTTAAATATATATGTTATAAATTGTCATATTAATAATAATAAGTTAACACAGTTTATATTTATTTCCAATTTTTTTATATTTACTACTACAAAAAAAAATTGATATCTACATAAATAAATATTTATTATTAATCATTCCTTGAAGTTTTTTTTAAAAGGTATGTATAATACAAGTATAATTTTGTTAATTATCCTACAATTACAAGCAAGATCACAAACACAAAAGTAACCAACAAATCTGGCCAAATAGGATAAATCTGAAGTGCACTAGCGACAAGTATATGAATCTATTACTTCCTAAATTACTCATTAAGCGAAAATTTCAAAATTATAGCTCATCACCTAAAATCACCTCATTCTACACTTTTACACGGTGCATTTTATTCCCCCCCCCCCCCCTTATTTTACCTTCTATTAACGAAATGAATAAATAAATATAAAATTTAAACAAAAAAATACACTAAAACATACCTAGAATGGCGAAATCCGGCGGTGAACAGTATCCTTGCGACGATATCGGCGAGGGCAAACAAATCGGGCAAGGGGAGAAGGGCTTCGGCCTTTCTTTTTAAATAGGGCAAAGTCGCCTATCTAACAGGCGACTTAGGTTAATTGTAAGTCGTCCATTAGACGGGCGATTATGCCTAGTTTTAAATTTTTAAAAAATAATGCTTGATCCCATAATTAAGACTTTAATTATGCTTAGTCCTAAAAATTGCCCGCTCTCAGATATCTTTTTTTTTAATGCCTACACATTATCATTTCCAGTTTGTTCTGATATTATTGCAGGATTTTCGTTCAGAATACAAAGGACTCGACAAAAACCAGTTCTTTGATTTGATCATGGAGTGGATTCACAGGGACCTGCGCCTAGTTCTTGCAAACAGGGTAATACTTGCTCTATTGGCCGCTCCTCTTTTGGCAATCAAAACAAAGAGTGCGGCAATGAAAGTGAAAAGGATCCGCAACGTTGCTGAGAAAGTCCCAACTCCCCTTATAATTTCTGCTTACTCAGTTGGTCTTGTTCTTCTTCAGGACAGCAGGGTGAACTAGAAGCCAGGAGAAACTATCAATTTGAAATCTGAAAGTTCTATCACTTTTAGAGAAATAAAAAATTTATTTGGGATGATTTTCTTGCTGTTTTATAAAGCAGTTTTTTAGTAAAAAAATTATTTGAACTAGAAATTTTTATACTAAAAAACTGCTTTGGAAAGCTACTCCAAATGAAGCCAAAGTTTGTTAAAGTGTGGAATAAGTGTTCTATTTATTGCTTACGTGTTATTTTTTTGAATTATTTTAAATAAAAATATGAAATGGGTTTGTAGTCAGGCATTGATCCCCGGAGCAGAATTATTTTTCCTACAGAAAAACATTGGTAGTTAGGTGTTCATTGAGTAATGTTTGGGAAAATTATTATGTCTGAACATCGAACGTAGAGATACATCCGGACATCCACTAAAATTTTGACACGTGTAGTGTACTTTAGTTGTATTTTTTATTTGTGCGCTTTACCTATGCTTTACCTGCAATTTAGTTGCGCTTTAACTGCGCTTTTTTACTGCACTTTGACTGCGCTTTTGGTGCGCTTGGCTTAAAGTTATGCGGAAACATCATACTGAATATTCATGTGTCCATTCCACGTGTTGACATTTTATTGACGTCCGGATCTATTTCTACATCCGATGTTTGGATCTAATAATTTTCCGCGTGTGAGAGTGAGAGAGAAGTATTCTATTTACAACTTACATGTTATTGGCTGATGCCCATATGAGAATTATTCATCCCACGGAAAAACATTGATAGTTAGGTGTCCAGTGTGTGTGTGTGAGAGAGAGAGATTAGCCGATGTAGTAAGCCTTCTTTGAGATATAACTGCAACCTCAAAGATCAAGTGATCTTTTTTTTTTTTTTTTTTTAAGTGATCTATTTAAACCCAGACGAGGAGATTTTTAAACAAGGAATAGATGAATTTTTAGATAGAAATATGTTATGGATTTGGTCGGATGCAATTTATTTTTTGCAGTAGTGTATCTTTTTATATTATTTAAAAAATATTATTTGTTTTGAATATAAGAACTTTCTAAAAGCCTAATGAGAGTCAATTCCAAACTATCATATAATTAAGCATGTAAATATCCATTGAACATTAGTTTAGCTTTCATCTAATTAAAAAAGTTTTACTGTGTACAAATCATGAGGCTTGAAATGTCTGTTTTAGTGTGTATAATTCAAGTTAGATGAGTTTGATGTTTTCAAAAAGTGGAAGGCCATGGTTGAGAATGAGATATGTTTAAACATAAAATATCTCATATCAAATAATGGTGAAGAGTATCGTGATAATAAGTTTAAGAAGTATTTTGTCTGCGTTCCAAGAACACCGCAATAGAATGATGTAGTGGAGTGCATGAATAAACTTATCATTGAGCGTGCTAGAAGCATGATGTTGCATGTAAGTCTACCAAAATAGTTCTGGGTAGAGGCAGTGAATGCTATTATATATCTGATCTATTATGATCCATCAGTTCTTCTAAATGAGGGGTTTCTTGAGAGCCTTGAGTGGTAAGGAAGTAAGTTTATCTCACATTAAGGTTTTTATTTGTTCATCCTAAATTCATATTGATACAGGATCTAAAAGTAAGCTTGATCCAAAATCCATCAACTGTATATTCATTAGATATGACTTAGATGAATTTGACTATAAAGTTTGGGATTATTAGAATAAAAAATCTACTAGGAGCATGGATGTTACATTCATTAAAAATGAAATATACAAGGATATAAATGAGACTCTCAAAGATTCTTCTAAAAATGTTGAGATAGATTATGATGATGATCAAGAAGACAAAGACAAGAGGTATTATAAGCTAATGAACACAAAGAGTTCATCAGGCACCTGCTACTAAATTCAGGAGATTTAGTGGAATCTCAAAACAAGTATAGAGGTATTCTCTTTATTCATACTATCTAGTACTAACATATGGTGATGATCCATAGTGCTATGATTAAGCCATTCAAGTTATGATTTAAAGAAGTGGGAGTAATCCATGGTGATGAGATGTGTTCACTTGAGTTAAATTAGACTTGGGAGTTTATAGAGTTACTATATGAAAAGGAATCACTATAGAATAAGTGGGTTTATCAATTATAAAAAGAACCTGATGGTAGCAAGCACTGCAAGGCTAGGCTTATAGTTAAAGGTTTTCAATAAAGGGAAGGAGTGGGCCTCAATATCTCTCCAATGGTGAAGATGGCTAAAATTAGAGTTGTGTTTGAGCATAGTAGTAGTGAAGAGTTTATATCTAGAGCATATGGATGTAAGGATAACATCTTTTATGGTGACCTTGAAGAAGAATTCTACATGGTGCAACCTCAAAGATATATGATCATAGAAAAGTAAGATGTAGTGTGTGGGCTCAAAAAGAGCCAATATGGGTTGAAGCCTATATAGGTTGAAGCAAACACCAAGATAGTGGTACATGAAATTTTATAATTTTATGTTAGAAATTAGGTACATAAAATTCCAGGCATATCACAATTAATTTTTTTAAATATTTTATTAACTCTTAAATCATTATGCTTTTATAAATGGGTTACATTCTGATTGTTGAGTTAGAAATAAAAAAGATATGACATTTAAAGGAATAATTATCAAAGGATTTTAAAATGAAAGATTTGTGTCCAGTAAAGAAAATTCTCATTATGATAATCAACATGGATAAAAGTGAAAGTATATTGACGTTAGCTAAAGTTAAGTATATTGAAAAGGTGATGCCAAGATTTTACATGAATGAGGCAAAGTCAGTTTGCACTCCCTTGGATAGTCATTTTCAATTATTCCAAGAACAATCACCTAAGTCTGAAGCAGAACAAGAATAGATGGAGAGGACTTAGTATGCATCATTAGTTAGAAGTTTGATGTATGGTATGATTTGTATGAGATTAGATATAGCATACGTTGTGGGAGTAGTCAGCTAATTCATGAGTAGTCCAGGAAAACTTAATTGGGAGGCAATTAAGCAGATTCTCAAGTACTTGAGAGGATAAGTTGACAAAGCTCTTTTCTTTGGAGAAATGTGAATTAGTCTATAGGGGTATGTATATTCTGATCTTGTTGGAGATATTGATGGAATGAGGAGCACAACTATTATATCTTGACTTTAGTAACTACTGTATTGAGTTGATTTCTAACTTATAGAAGATTAGTGCATTCTAAACCACAATAGTTAAGTAAATTACTATCACTGAGGTTAGCAAGGAGATGATATGGTTGCAAAGTGTTATGGCTAAACTTGGCATGGGGCAAAGGAATGGGAAGTTGCATAATAACAACATGAGTGCTATTCATGTAGCCAATAATGCTACATTCCATGCTAGGATGAAGCATATCTAACTTCAATATCATTTCATCAAATCTCTTCTTGAAGATGATATGTTATCTTTGGATAAGATACCCACAACCCAAAATCCTACAGACATACTAACAAAGACAATGATGGCTGATAAACTAAAGTTATGTGTAGCTTTAATTAGCCTTCATGAAAGATGGGAGCAGGGGTGAGCCACACTACATGTATTATGATTTATGCTACATATTAGGAGAAGGATTGATTGTAATCAATTCCTAAGTGGGAGATCATTATTTTTTGTGTGATATTTAATTGTGTTGATCAATCTGGTTATACTGTTGCCACAGACCTTAATTTAATATATCAAACTCATTTGGGGGATCTTGCCCTACTTTGCACCCATAAAATTTTTTTGGTACAACCTTATAACACTTTGGTGCTGTGCACTCCAGCGCTATAGCATCGCTAGGGAGCCCCGCGGCACTCAATACCATGGAAGTACAATGCTGTTAAGTAGACAGGAGTCTGATAGTTCAACTTCATAGTGCTCCAAATCTAGTATGGCGAGATGGGCTGGTAATTTTCTTTCTCATTTTTCATTAATAGTTGCATCCTTTGGAGGTTTTTGATAGTTTCCTCTTTATTTATTTGTAAGAGAATGGTAAAAGGGTGAAGAGAGAAAATGAGAGAGCTAGAGAGAAGAGAGATCTGTACTATTTTTCTCAAATTTTTATAGTGAATTTCTAGGTGTGGTGTGGTTATGGGGTTTTTTTTTCCTAATTTTGGGTTTATTGACATTAAATCCTTATATTTTTCTTTATGCTGCATTTTCTCTTTATTATATCTATTTTCTATATTGTTTACTTCTCCAATAAACTTCAATCTTCAAATAAAAGGGATAATATATGAATTTATATTTAAAAAAGAAAAGTGAATCCAATTGTAAGCAACTTTGAACTTAAAAATTTTGAATTTATAAGGATTTTATCTTTTATGAATTTTGCATTAACAAAATTAATTCATGAAGATTTTTAAAAGAATAAACTCTAACCATATGTCAAATACCATATTAATTTTCATAGGATTTTTCATCAAATAGATACTCAAAGCAATTAAATATTACTAAAAGAAAGAAGTCGACATACTAAGGAACTCACGAAGAAAGATCTCCTTATTGAAGCATAAGGCTAAGCAGTTGACTGGTCTTAGTTTGGTAAGCAGAAGTTCATCTCTACCAAGGATCATTGAGTATGTGTGGGCTCCAAAAATTCGGCCCCAACCTCCGCTCGTTTTTCTTATTCGGCGAGGGAGTTTTAACGAACTAAGTTCCGAGGTAAATTTTGGAAGGCAGATGAGTTTGTAGATAAGACACTACCCAGAGATTTCGCCCTCATTTTGCGAGGACTTTATGATCTGAGTTCTGGTTTCCTATAGGCGCAAGACCCTATAGTTAATTACCCCTCCCGATCACGAGATAGAACTTTCGATTAAGGCTAGTCATCAATCAGATACGTAGAATACGTGTTATCTGGCATATAGTAGCAGCATGGATTAGGATTTGGAATTTGGGTTGAAAGATTTTGGGAATTTGGGAAGAGTTTGATATTTAGAAAGATTTAATATTTAAAATAAAAATTTCACCATCTTTCACTTAAAGCGGATGGTGGGGGAATGGATGATGGACCCGATCAAGATCCCATGGTTCCGTCGTCCTGGGCCATCGTGGTCCCTGGTCTACTTAGTCAGAGGAGGTAGTCGACCCAACCTGACAGAAGGATCCTTGTCGGCAACCATGGGTTGCTTCGTCCAAGGGGACCTTGTAGACCGGGGTTGAATATTTGTCTAAGGGGACAAATTTAAATCCACCTTAGCTGACAGAGGGCTTTGTGCCCTATCGATCATATCCTATTGATTCATATCTCAAGGATTTAATGGCATTAAGGAGCGTATTGGCTCTGGCCATAACCGCTATTTGTGGTGCCATTTGGCGACAAAACCACTTGGTTCAGAGGGCCCCGGGTCATAACCATTTACCTGCAGTGCCATTTGGCGGCGAAACTGCCGGTTAGAGGACACGTACCACGTCCTTACTGGCAAGAGATTGTTTGAGAATGGATCCTAGTGATATTTTTGACTAGGCATTTCGCTCTTTGTGAGCTGAAGTTGATTTTAATTTGTCCACCTCGACAAACTGTTGCGGAGGGTGGATGAATTTTGCTTTAAGTGATTAATGGGTTGAATTTCAAATTTAATTTTTTTTTGGGATTTGGAATTTTTTGAGATTTTTGGATTTTTTTGGGATTTTGGGTGGAGCTTTGGAGTATTTTGGGATTTTTGGATATTTGGAACGGCTTTGGAAATTATTTGGGAACCCCTCCGGTTGAGATCTGCATTCAACACGGCCTTCATCGGGGTGTCGGGGGTCATTTCTATTTAAAGCTTGAACCTTGTCGACTCTGTCTGGCCGTCGACAGAGGATCGGGCTTCGTAAGCTTTATACTTTTAAGAGTGAATTCTTTTGATTAAAGACTTTAGAGGCCTGATACGAATATATTAAAATAAATATATTGGTCCTCTCAATCGTGTATTGGTTTGAGAGTTCGAGCCTTGTCGACTCCTATTGATCCGTATAGGAGGATCAATTTCGAACAAGATTTCACTTGTCAGCCCGCGCAACATCTCTAGACGCCACGTGTGTACCAATAACACGCTCGCCGGGGCCCTTACGGGTTTGGATTGTATTTTCCCCCTTAGTGTACCTATGTGTATACAAATTATAGTGCACGTGTGGGGGTATTCTTGGAATAGACGCCTTCTGTCTGCTTGTATGAATGTTGCAGATCCGATGGCGTGGCATTGTAGATTGTATGTCATGAGGTATTTCCTCATTTTGACATTGACTCCCCTTTCGCAATCACCGGGGAGGGTTTTCTTTTGGACTTTGAAGTCCACGGATTATTGCTTTGCTTTGAAAAGATCTCCTTTTGAGATCTTTAGTGTGGTGGACTTTTTCGTACAACGGGTTGCCGTTGTACTCGATGTACTGACAGCACTTTGATCACCACTGTCGTGGGTGATATCTGTACTTGTGCCCATAGGGGTTCATCGTTCAGGAGATTCATATTTTCTGTATCATGTCCACCCTTTCACCAATCTCGGGTGGGTTGATTGTACTTGTTTGACCTCGTAGGAATCGTCACAGGAGATACTTGTACTTGTGCCCATAGTGATTCGATGTACTTACGATATGCCCATTGTTGTTATCCACAAGAGACTCGTATATATTTGTGGGAATCCGTTGCAACTACTACGAACTCCTGAAATTGTTCATTGGAGACCCGTTGTTGCCTACATCATGCCCACCTGTCACCAATCTCAGGTGGTTTGTTGGGTTGTATTTGTTTATAGGAAGGCGGATCCTCCATTATTGGTCTCCCGTATCGCCATCTCAATCAACATGCGTTTGTATATATCGTCGTAGGAGATGTTCTTGCATCCACAGTAGTTTGATATGCTTATGATATGCTCACTATTGTTACCCACAAGCGACTTGTACGCATTTACGGGAACCCGTTGTAGCCACTACGAGCTCCTGGGAGTACTCGTAGGGGAGTCGTTGTCAACTTTGCCATCTCCACCTTTCACCAATCTCAGGTGGTAGCTTTGACTGGCGTTGAATGTGAGAGGGCGATGATGCTCAAACCAGGCTCAAGTTCAAACCCTTTCAGGATCAATTTAAATCAGGTTCATGAGTTTAATGTGCAAGTTCAGTTCTGTGTCCTTTGTAGTCTGAGTCTTGTTCAATTTTAGTCCCCTTCACACTTAATTCCTTTGAATTTGAGTCCGAATGTATGTTCAAATGATTGTTCAGAGTCTTCTGGAATCTTTATATATCCATTTTCATATTTAAATTGACTTGAGTTTGGTTCAAATTTGATTTCATTCTATTTGAATCTGGTCTTCAGTTCAGGCTTGATCTTGTCTGGATTTGGACTTTTTAGAAATCATTTAGGTTTGTTCTGATTTAGGTCCTCTGCACATTTTCATTCAAGTTCAAAAGCCCACAAGTCTAATGTTCGTGTTCGTGTTCATGTTCACTGCTCTTTCTCATTTGGTCCAAACATTTTGTTCTTTTGAGTTCAAAATAAGTCCAACTGTAGTAACATTTCACCCGAAATTTCGGCAGCCTCCCGGCGTCTCCCCATTTAGGGGAAAACTACGAGAAAAATGGGCCTTCCCACCACGCGTAATAAAGGCGTGCATGGTAGGTGCCCTCTTTCGAGGACACCTCGGCCGTGATTTTTCTTCCCACCACGCGCAATAAAGGCGTGCATGGGGTTTTTGACGGTACCTGTTACAAGAAGAGAGCAGTTTTCTTTCCCCCCACCTGGGGGTACTTATAGATTATTCCGGCCGTGCAAAGAAAAGGGTAAACCAGGCTCGCCTGGCCTCGCCATGTGCGTCGAACCGGTTTCCCTCCTACCACGCTCACAAAAGGCGTTCTTAGGTGGTTTGTTCGATCCGACATGCATGTCGAGACAGGAGGGCGAGGGTCGCTCTCTTACCTCAATATAGGTGTCATGCCGGTTGCCCCTCCTACCATGCTCAATAAAGGCGTGCATAGGTAGACCGCCGGCCCGATACATTAGTCGAGATAAGAGGGCGAGTGTTGCTCGTTTACCTTATCGTAGGTGTCGCGCCAGTCGCCCTTCCCACCACGCTAAGAAAAGCGTGCATAGGTGGACCACTGACTCGCCACACATGACGAGGTAAGAGAGCGGGAGGGGAGGCGAGTGTCCGCCTCGTCGTAAGCATCGGACCGGGGTCCCATCCCACCACGCGTAATAAAGGCGTGTATAGGCGATTTTTCGGTCCGTCACATATGTCGAGGACAAAAGCCTGAGTTTAGAGGATTATACCTTTGGGGCCGGTGGACCGGCGGACTGGCAGTGAAGGGCACGGATGTCGAGGAGGGAGAACAGAACATACATTTTTTATTATTATATATTATAATTAATAATACTTGATAATAATAAAAAAGGAATTATGATTTAAAAAAAAAACTAATTATAATTAACAATTAATTATAATTAATTATAATTAATAATAATTAATTTTAAATTAAAATAATTATTTTTAATTCATTTTAAGCATTTACAGTTAATTATTAATAAAAATGATTAACTATAATAATACTAAAAATTAATTAAAATTTATTTTAACTAAAATTAGTTATTATTAATAATGATTAAATATTAAATATTTTATTATAACTAATCTTAATTAAATATAATTATTTAATTATTATCAATTTATTAATAATAATAATAATAAATACCAAAAAAAATAAAAATCCCTCTCCTCCCTTTCTCTGGTTCGGCCAGATTTACGGGATTTGGCCATGGCAGAGCGTGAGAGGGAGTGAGTTACCTTCCACGGCGAGCTCCCGTCGTTTTCTTCGTTCAGACAGAATGGGGAAGGTCGGAGGAGCAAAGTCGAACAGCCCCTCACAGGGAACGACTCCCGTCGTTGGTTCGGATCAGAAGGTTGGAGCCTTCGATCCGACAGGGAATGGACGTCGGAGGAGCAAAGTCGGCGGGAGCAGAGGTTCGGCGTTTGAGGAAGAAGACAGGGTAAGGAGGCTATCTATCTCTCTCTCTCTCTCTCTTTCTCTCTTCTCTTTCTCTCTCTCTGCTTGAGCAAGGGACCGACATAGACAGTCGGAGGAGGAGCGACGGGTTCGGTCGCCTGGAAGAGGAAGAAGGATCATGGAAGCAGAGAGCTCGTCTTGCGATGGGGAAGAGCAACGTTAGGGGGAAGAGCTTCGGGACAGAGGAGAGGGAGTTTGATCGTGTGGAAGAGCGTCGGAGAGTGTGGTTTGGAGTCGAGAGAGCTTCGGCAGTGGAATTTTACGGGAGGAGCGAATGGAATAGGTGTTGAGTGCCGAGAGCCTGTGGAGGTCCGGTATTTAACGACAGGCTTTGGGTACGATTGAGCAGAATCCCTGTAGGAATCGCGGAGAATGACGTGAACGGCGCCGCATCTACAGTATTTCAGCGAGATTTGAGCAGGATTTTAGCTGTATTTGTGGGATTTTAGCAGAGGTAAGCTGATTTTTTTTTTTTGTTATTACATGGAGGTCAACAAATGCCCCCCAACAAATGTGGTACGCGTCTAGAGCGAATCACTTTTGTTGTAAGCTGATTGACCCTGTGGATCTCTAGATATTTGTTCTAGATGTCACACTAGGGCTTTTACTTAGTGGATCTCCAAAATTTTACTTGGATGTCACACTGCGATTTTCATTTAGTGGATCTCCAAAATTTTGTTTGGATGTCACACTACGATTTTTCTTTAGTGGATCTCCAAAATTTTGCTTGGATGTCACACTGGTTTTCTATAGATCTCCAAGAGTCTATCTTTGTATCTTTGTAGATCTTCTGGATGCACTTGTAATCTTCAGTATAGTTGATAGATTTTCTCTTGTTGGAGTAGAGATCCTCGAGGTAGTGATAGAGTACTTTGTATTTAGATCCTTAGAGCTTCACTTTTTAGATTGATGCTAGTGGATAATATTATCACCTTTTGCTTCTAGCAACTTTGTATTATTTGGAATCTATATGATCTTTGCGGATTCATTAGTCGGTGGGACTTTGCTGTCTTAGGCTCTCCACAGCTGCTTTTGGGTTCAGGTACACTTTCCCCCTTTTTTCTTAGTTTTGATTTCATGCTCATACTAACACTGCTTTTTATTTTGTGCAGGCTACTACAAGAAGAGGATCCGAGCTTTAGCCAGTTTACCGCCTCAGGAGACTTTAGTTTTGGTACGTTTTTACTTTGTTTGTACTATTCTTTTCTTTCTTTAGCTGCTTTCTGACATTTTGTTGTTCTGTGCAGGCTTCAAGAGGAGTGAGATACGTTTTCACGAGCCACTTCGGGAGACATCTGTTTCAGGTACAAGTTTCTTTTTGTGGCTTCTTACATACGTTCTTTATGATTCTTCTTCTTTATGCTGACTTCTCTTTTGCTTTGTGCAGGTCCTAGAAGTGCAGAATACCTGGTCTTTGGAAGGAGCAAAATAAAGCTGTCGGCTTCCTCTTCAGGCGTAGTTTAAGAGACAGATTTCAGTCCTTTGTGAAGGACATTGTACTTTTTCTTTTCTTTCAGCTGATTTATCTTTACTGACTTGTCAGGTGATTTTTGTACCTTCGGCCCTATGCTTTCTTGCTTTGGCGGGCTTATTGAAGGAGTAGATGCCGATGACCTAAACCCTTAGGTTTGTATTAGGTCGATGGTGAAAAGTCATCGGTCCAGAGCTTTGTGCATAACAGACTTGTTGATGACAGAATCCACTTAGTTCAGCTTTTGGCTTTTCATGAACTTTGGGATAATTTTCTTCGGTCCTTTGCTTTGTGCTTTGACGGACTTGTTGACGAAAGATTCCTTCGATCATCGCTTTGTGCTTTATGGATTTGTTGAAGAATTTGCAGGTTCTGGATTCAGTTGATAGTACCGAATGTAAGTAGTATCTTGATCCTTAACCACTTGAGAAGACTTTCATCTGAATCACTTGAGTTCATCAGATTGGGAGAGCTAGAATTTAATAGCTCTTTGTCCTCTGATTGCTGAGATGGGGGTTCCTCTACTACGACCTTTCTTATGGCTTGTTGAGTAGATGGAGATGCCAGCGATCCGGCCATATTTGGGCTTGTTGGATCCGACCTCTTACACCCATTCAGGCTTCAGACTTGAGCTATGGGAATTGCGCTTCCCAATACTGATTTTGTTGAAGTTGGTAGATTTGGAATCATCCTTCGTGGTTTTAGATTTTGGAGCCTACGAACATTCAGTAGTTGTTCGAGACTCATCCTTCCACTGTAACTTTGATTCTCCAGTCATTTAGGAGAATTTTGTAGAGTACGATCACTTGAACTTGTTGAGTCAAATTTGCCTTCGTACTTCCTACAGTCCCTACTAACGGGTTGACGAAGTGGGGGTTCCGCTACTACGGCCTTTCTTATGGCTTATTGAGTAGACGGAGCTGCCAGCGATCCGGCCATATTTGGGCGTGTTGGATCCGCCCTTTTATACCCATTCGAACCTTAAGCTTCAGGCTGTCGAAAGACTTCAAGCTTCTTCGGCTCAATTTTATAGGAGTGTGTAGCCACAAAAGTCTCTTTCTTGACCTTTGAGTCTTGGTTTGTTGTAGATGGTGTTGTCTCTAACTCTTGAAAGATCACCCGCATATACTTTGGAAAACAAATATTTGTATTCTTTAGCACAAAAAGAATATTAGGATTGATAATTTTAAATATTTATTCGGGGATCTCGGCATGCAGCGCGATGTCGACCCGAATAAATATTAAAATGCCCCATGTCTCGCAGGGACATTTCAGAATGGAATAGATTTGAAATATAAAATTTTAAACATTCATTTGGGGATCTCGGCGTATGGTACGATGTCGACCCAAATGAATATTTAAAATGCCCCCTGTCTTGTAGGGATATTCTAGATAGGCTTTTTTGTCTTTGAGTTTTTAAATATTTATTCGGGGATCTCGGCATGCAGCGCGATATCGACCCGAATAAATATTTAAACATGCTCCCCGTCTGATAGGGACATTTTGGATAGGCTTTGTATCTTTGAGATTTTAAATATTTATTCGGGGATCTCGGCATACGGCACGATGTCGACCCGAACAAATATTTAAAATGCCCCCAGTCTGATGAGGGATCTTGAAATGCATTCTTGATATACAAGAGAATTTCAAAATATAAGCAAACATGCATTGATAAATATGCATATAAAATTTTAATCATCATAAAATACATCAGTTATGAAACTTTTATGCTTGATACTTCTTTAAATGTCGACTGTTGATAGGTGGCATGGGCCTCTGACCGTTCAGATCGATCAGCTCCTCCCTGGCACACCTTCTCGACGACGAAAGGGGCCTTCCCAATTGGATACAAATTTTCCACCAATTTTTCGGTGGGGGATGATTGGTCTTCTCAGCACCAGGACCAATTCCCCTTCTTAAAATGTTTGAGGGCGCACCATCCGATCAAAGGATTTTGCCATTTTTCCTCTGTAAATTTCCAAATTTTGTTGGGCTTGTAACCAGCGTTCGTCAAGTGCGTCGAGCTCCTCCATTCTGAGGTGGGCATTTTTCTCTTGAGTGAGATCATTCTGAATTGCTACCCTGAGTGATGGTAATTCAATCTCCAATGGTAATACATCTTCAACACTGAATACTAGAAAGTAAGGAGTGGATTTGGTTGGCATCTTATAGGTTGTACGATACGCCCACAGTGCCTCTGCCATTTTCGTATGCCACTCTCTTTTATTCTTGGTGAGAATCTTCTTCAACAATTTCACCAGCGTCTTATTGAAGGCTTCTGCCAATCCATTTGCTCTTGGATTGTATATGGATGAATATCGTCAATCAATTTTGTGCCGATCAACGAACTTGTAAATTTATGTACTCTTAAATGCAGTACCATTATCTGAGATTATTCGGCGTGGCACACCGAATCTGTAGACGATATTGTGGGTAAAGAAATTGATCACATGCTCGGATGTGACTTCTCTAAATGGAGCCGCTTCTGCCCACTTGGAAAATTAGTCTGTCGCTGCTAGAATATCGGTCCGATAATATCAGTACCCCAGCATTCAAATGGCCAAGAAGCTATTGTTGGGTGCAGTTGATTTGGAGGCAAATGTATAACATAACCGTGGATTTGACACTCGTGGCACCTCTTAGCATGGTCAATACAATATCTGACCATAGTTGGCCAATAATAACCCATTCTTTTGATTTTAGTGGCAATTTTAGGACCTGACTGATGTGCTCCACAAAGCCCTTCATGGACTTTTGTTACTACTTTATCAGCTTCCCTGATCCTCAGGCATCTTAGCCACATTTAATCAAAGGCTCATTTGTACAACGTGTCATTAACAAATGCGTATCGCAACGCCCTTTTTCGAATTTGTGCGGCCATAGAATTTTCTATCGGGAGTTTATTTTCCTTGAAGTAGTCAATGAATGGCTGTCTCCAATCATTTTCGACTTCAATATCTAAATAATGCCACCTCGATTCTGAAGCTTGACTAGCTTTATGTCTCTTGGCCACGTGATATTCTTCTGGATAATTTTTCATAACGATTTTATGGAGAGGTTGAGGGTCAACTAGAGTTTCATCCTGCTGACTTGAATATGGAATTCCTTCTGCCCTCGAGAATTGTAATAGAGCGGGCTCCAAGACCCTACGAGTGTAAACTCCAATGAATATAGGCTTCTCCTCTTTGATGTTCGTCATTTCTTTGGCTAATTTGGCCAGACAATCTGCTTTAGCATTCTGTCCTCAAGGAACTCGTGCTATTTTTATATTTGGTACTTGCTTCAGAAGCTCGAGGGCTCGCCGGTGATAGTGGGCCAATTCGACTTTGCCAACCTTATAAATGCCGAGGACCTGATTTATCACGAGCTGAGAATCACCAAAGATTTGGAGATGTTGGATTCTGAAATCGATCGCAATCTCCAGCCCTGCTAATAGAGCTTCATACTTGGCTTCGTTGTTAGTCCGAGGTTCAGTTAAACATAATGAAAATCTCATTATGCCTCCCTCAAGTGCTACGAAAATGAGACCGATGCCAGCTCGAGCCCTTGCAATATTTGGAGGTCGGATAGGTCTAATAGATGATGCCCCGTCAAAGTACATCTCCCAAAATGGTAGCTTTCCATTTTTCTCGACCTGCATTATCTGCTCATCGGGAAAATCATCATTTAGTGGATAATTAGCCGGGATTGGGTGTGCAGCAAGAAAATCTGCCAAGGCTTGTCCTTTTACCGCCTTCTGTGGCATGTATATGATCTCAAACTACAATAACAATACTGCCCACGTGGCTAAACGACCTATCAATGTTGGTCTTGTCATCAAGAACTTCAGCGGATCGATCTTTGATATCAGTGTGATTTTATGGGATAGCATATAGTGGAGGAGTTTCTGAACTGCAAAAATCAGCACCAGGCAATGCTTTTCAATTGGGGAGTAATGGCTTTCTGCTCCAATCAACCTTCGACTGATGTAGTAGAGCGCATTTTCTTTGCCTTCTTCATTATTCTGGGCTAATAGTGCTCCGAGGGACTCTTCTAGTACAGCTGTATACAGTATAAGAGGCTTCCCAGGAATTGGCGCTGCGAGAATGGGTAGATTCAACAAATATCTTTTGATGCTGTCAAATGCCTCCTGACATTCTGCATCCCATTTGAAATGAACATACTTCTTCATTAGCTTTGAAAATGGTTGGCACCTACCCGATAGTTTTGATATAAATCTCCGAATGAAAGCCAGTTGTCCTTGCAGCGAGCTAAGCTGTCGAAGGTTCCTTGGCGTTGGCATCTCCATTATTGCCTTAATTTTGTTGAGGTCGATCTCTATTCCTCGATGACGAACAACATACCCCAGGAATTTGCCGGAGGAAACCCCAAAAGCACATTTGAGAGGATTCATCTTCAGATCAAACCTTCTGATTCTCTCAAATACGATTCTGAGATCTTTTAAGTGATCATTTCGGCCAAGACTTTTAACAACAAGGTCATTTACATAACACTTGACCTTCTGATGTATCAAATCATCAAATATGTGAGTCATCGCCCGTTGGTAGGTGGAACCAGCATTCTTCAGGTCAAAGGGCATGACTGTGTAGCAGAAAATCCCGATGGGCATCCTAAACGATGTATGTTTTTCATCTTCGGGTGCCATTTTGATCTGATTGTATCCTGATGAACCATCCATGAAGGAGAACATATCGTAGTTGGAAGTATTGTCAACTAGGAGTTCGAATACAGGGAGTGGAAAATCATCTTTTGGGCACGCCTTATTGAGGTCCCGAAAGTCAATACAGATGCGAATCTGCCCGTTCTTCTTCTTCACTGGGATGATATTAGCAATCCAGTCAGCGTACTTTTCTTCTCGGATGAAGTCTGCATCTATTAGCTTCTTCGTTTCTGCGATCACCTGTTCTTCAATCTCTAATCTCATTCTCTTTGGATCTTGTTTGACAGGTGTTACATCCGGTTTGATTGCTAATCTGTGAATAGCTACGTCAGGGGATAAGCCAGGCATCTCAGCATATGTCCAGGCAAAGCAATCCCTGAATTCACAGAGAAGTTCTTTTATTTCTTCTATTTGGTCATCGGGTAGTAGAGAACTAATGAAGGTTGGGCGAGGGTCTTCTTCAGTCCCCAAGTTGACTTCTTTTAGTTCATTCATAGTGGCTTCCTGTCCACCATCTTCAAGCTCTTCCGGTGCAGGCTCGGCTTCTACGGGCTGCTCATCATAATCATCAGCCTCGTATGTCTCTTCAGCAACATCATTCTCAGATTCAATTTCCACGCATGTGATGGCGCGACAAATCTCTTTCTGGAGGAATTTTCTCTTAATGAATCCGATACCTTTATATGCATCTGTATCCTTCTGCTGTACAGACGCGGACTCCTCCCATACTAGAGGCCCAAACTTATACGAAGTTGTCGCTTGGTGGTATGAATATTGACTTGTTTTCGTAGCATTCTCTGAATATTTTTGGTATTGAATCTAGGTAGTCTCGTAGGAAATAATTCCTCGGAGTAGAGGAGCATGCAATCCCAGTCATGATTCACCTCTTCACGAACTCCCGTAGAATATAACACATTCTTTGGCATAATTCCATTTTTACGGGGAGGCAGATAGAGAGTGGAATGTTCTTTAACTTTATGCACCTCGCGCGGAATAATTTCTTTGAAGTGTTGTAAAGGAACACGCGTGACTACAAGTACACTATCTGAAATTGATACGCTATCAATTCTTCTAGAGAACACATTCTGTACCGTGTTCATATAAATAGAGTCATAGTCATAATCATCATTTGAAAATTCGACCTGCCTGCTCCATTCATCCGTTGACTGGCACACTCTTCGAGATTTGACAGGAGTAACATCGTCCTCATCTGTGTCACTCCCAAGATGAGGTACATATCTTTTTTCTTTTGGGATGATCGATGGTTTGGGAAGAGTTGGCCCTACCTTCTTTCTCCCCACCTGCTTCTTATCACCTTCCTGTTCAGGTTGCTTTGCAGCCTTTGAGTTTGATGCTCTAGCTTCGAGCGAGCTCGAAGACTTTTGTTTCTTTGGCATGAAGTACCATGCATCTTCATAGACTATTGCTTCATGAACTGTAAAGGGCTGAATGTCACCAGAGATCCTGAATTCTTCTCCATCTTTAAGATACTTCATGCACTGGTGTAGTGTTGATGGGACAATGTCATATTCATGCAACCATGGATGACCTAGTAGCGCCTTGAATGAAGTATCAGCATCAATCACATGGAATTTAGCTTATGTATAGAGCTCTCCAAATACAAGAGGGAGCATGAATGATCCAAGGGTTTTCTGCCCTTTTTGTTGAAATCATGCACCATCAACTTATCTGGCCCGAGGTGTTCTACATCAAGGCAGAGGGATCTTAATGCTTTCAAGCTTATCAGATTCACGGAGGATCCAGGATCGATTAGGATTCGACTGATGATCAGCTTATCGCTCTCTGCAGTAACATACAGAGGATGATTATGGTCTGCAGTTCCGAGCATCATGTCCTTTTTGGAGAAAGTAATGAATGGTTCATTTCGAGCTTGCAGAACCTCAGTCAAACTACGTTCAGCAAAATACATCTCGTATCTTTCGGGATCTTTGAGAGCCTGAACCAGAGTCTCCCGAAGGTCTTTAGACATTAACAAAGCATCGTATATGCTAAGTTGTGCTGAGATTTTTCTTAGATGGGATAAAATATTATAATCTATCCCAGTGGTTGAAGTCTTCCTTTTCTTAGGATCTTTAGGGATAATATCATCGTTGATAACTATCTCTTTATCTTTATCTTTATTGGAGACTCCTTTCTTTGGTGGAGGCGTTAGCATCTTGCCGCTTCTTAACTGAACTTGAGCAATCTCCTCTGGTTCAGAGTCATTTAACCGAGCATTTTCGTCAGAATCAGCCATTGTTGCATCTAGGGACTCATCTGTTGATTCAGAATCACCACCTAGGTTTACATGTCCCATCAGAGACGCTATGCTAGGGTCTGATTCGTCTTCCTCTGGAAAATACAAATCCTCCTCCGAACTGTAATCCATTAGCAAAACCATCATACAAGATTCAGAGGGTACTTCTTCATTGTATTCCTCATTTGTCAAAGTACTCGGTGTCACCGAGATGACCCGACATATTTCTGTTGGAAGAGAATTCTCATCATCTCCTTCAGCTTCATCAATTTTAAGCTCCGCCATGAAGTCAGCAAGCTTGATAGGTCGCCTCACAGTCTGATAGTACTCATCCAAACTGTCAATAACCCTTTGAGTTACAGTCTTTTTCTCCTTAGGCTTTTTCAGCTTGGTCTTCTTTTTGGATGATTTCTTCTTTCCAGTCTTTGAAGAATCAACTTGATTAAAAAACTGTTTTGAAGTAGAAGGTCGTATCACCGGCAGTACCTTCAAATCTATCATTGGCTCAATAGGAGACTTCCACTTTACACCTGAAACTCCTTCAAGATGCTTCAACATTTTCATAGTCTTCTTGGAGACCGCAGTCTCCCATTGTTCTTCTTGAATTGGCTTCTTTTTGTTTCTTCTTTTTTCAACCAGGGGTACGGAAGAGGACGTGACTACCTGAGCTGATTCCTTTCTAGGGTGAGACAACACATTGTTAGACAATGTGAGTTCCCCTTTTTGATATTTTCTTTCAAGCCAATCCTTGAAGATGTAGCAATCTTCAATAGGATGGCTGAGTACCCGATGATATGGGCAATAGTTTGGGTCACCAGTGTGCTTCGACTCTTCGGATATCTTATTCAGGCAGTTCTAAACCCGATTTCAACACTTGTCAAAATAATTTGGCGACACTCTCCCTCTTGAATGAATATTCTTTATTCATTTTATCTTTGAGAGATTGGAACGTTCTATCACCAGTTCCCATTATCTATCTCTGGCGTTCTCCTCCACCTTGATAAGTTCGTGGCTTATCATTGCCCCCGAATATCAACTTTGGTTGGGGGTTGGGGTTGTAGGCCTGTTTAGGCTTTTCTTGATATTGCATCGGCTGTTTTCCCTTATCTACGTTGTAAATTACTTGCTTTTCTCTGTCAGCTCTAGAGAAGAATGTAGAGTCGGCCTCACCCCTTCTAGCCCCTGGGGCTTTAGCCTTCTTGGGCTTATCAGAGTGATTTTCTAATTTGGACAAATTTAGTTTCTCAAATTTGGCCACTCTATCGAGCAAGTCTTGAAATGTGTTTATCGTAGCCATGCACATGAAGGGTTGCATCTTGTCATCAATGTTGCCCATTAATAACTGTATGGCATGCTCTTCTTCTAACTGCTGCTCACATTTCATGCTCAAATTTTGCCAGCGAGTGATATATTTAGTCACTGATTCTTCTCTTTTTCTCTTATCCAGAGCGAGGTCAGCGATCGTAATCTTCTCAGTTGCACTAGCGAATCTTTTTACAAACATACTTTCCAATTCTGCGAAGGTCTTTACAGAATCTTTCGGCAATTCAGCATACCATTCGAAAGCAGTTGCTGTCAAACTGCTGACGAATTGTCGGAAGAGTAGGGCGTCATTTCCTCCTGTGTTCCCACAGATGGCTTTAAATTGTGCCAGGTGCTGCCTGGGGTTGTTATTACCGTTAAAAGTATTGAACTTTGGTATAGAATACCCTTTTGGATATCGTACTTGGTCGTACTCAACAGGATACGGACGACCCTTGCCCACCAACTTTTCTGCTTGATCAACAGCTATAATAGCCCTGATCCTCTCAGTAATAATTCCTTCTAACTGTGCAGCAGTCACAGGCTCGGAAGTACTTGCAATATTCTGTGGGGTGGGCTGATGGATGACATTATGAACTTCGTTGCCACCTTCAAGAGTGCCCCGTACTTCTGATACTTGTGGCATTTGAAAGTTTGGAGGATCCGGAGGAGGATTGGGTATGGCACCAACAGCAATAATTTTCTACATCATCTGCATCATTGCTCCCATTTGAGCCATCATCTCAATCATCTTCTCATTCAACTGAGAGATTTCTCTATCTTTGGCCCTCATTTGTCGCCTCATTTGTCGTCGCATTTCAGCGAGTGTTACATTTTCGGCACCAGAAGGATTCTCATCTACTTCCTCCACTTCTTCTTCTTCTTCTTGAGAATGATGACTTCTGCCAGTTGTGGACCCTTCTCTACGACGACGACGGTATACTTGCCGGGGTGGTGGTTGCCACCGCTCTTCATCTTCATCGTCATCATAATTGGCACCATCATCGATGTGTATATGTGTCGCCATATAGACAACTTCCATATCAAGAGTGTCATTTGTTTCTTGAATTTATTCTTCTAAATTTTCCTCTAGAAATTCATCAATATTTTCTTCTAAAGTTTCCTCCATAAATTCATCAATGTTTTCTTCAATATTTTCTTCCCCTTCAAGGTATTCTTGTATATTTTCATCCTCTTCAAGAAATTCATCTTCTTCAATATTTTGATCATTTATATTTTCTTCCAGTACTCGGATCTCCGAGCGGCGATGCCATTGGATTTCTGGTTCCTGATTAGGCAAGGGGACTTCTTTGATTAGTGGGCTGCGATTGAAGTTGGTCTTTTCCTTTGGAGGAGATGGAGGACGACGGGATCCCCTTGAGGATTCTCTAAGGTGTCTACCGTTTGGAGGAGTATTATTATGGGTCCTTTTTGGGGCCCACTTCTGACGTTGTTTGTAGACTTGGATGGATCTCCGGGAAGCCTCACCAGATGTCACGCCCAGATCAGTTCCTCTTTCTTTTCTTTCTTTTTTCATTTCTTCGAGGCTTTGGCCTCTAGACTTGTTTTTCTTTCCACCGGGACCTTTCAGCGGTGGATCCCTAAACATATGGTTCAGGTGTCACACCCTGATGTTCACCATGTGAAATATACTATCTTTTTCTTCTTTTTATAGCAAAAGACATAGACGCTCACTTGGCGGGGTTCTCCTGGCCTTGCTCACCAAAGGCCGTTGGAACTTCTTCTTTTTCAGACCTTTCTCCTTTACAGTCTTCTGGACCCGATAGACCCGGGCTGAGAGAGTTTCAGGTTCCTTTCTCTTTGGAGGAGCTGGGACCTCCTGTCGTTGCTCCCAGAAAGACTTCTTCAGCTCACCAGTGGAGCTATTCCTTTTAACCCATTTTAAATTAGAAAATTTATTCCGGGTAGGAACATTGGCTTCAAACACTTGGGCCGACAGATTTGAGGGGTGAACAGGGAGTTGTTGTTGCTGAGCAAGGAGTTCAGCATTCATCTTTCTCCTTTGTCTTCTTGTAGGCCTACCTCCAGATGGGGAGGCTTCAACATTATATTCTCCAGGCGCATATAACCTGGTTGACATAGTGGTGGTGCTTGCAGTCACCACGGAGATTCTTTTGCCAGCCACAATCCTCTTGGTTGATGGGATTTCAGGCCGTGACAGCCTCTCCAACAAAGAAATTCTCCCACGAGAATTTTCGGTAGTAGGTCGTTGTGCTGGCAGATGCACACGACGGGTAGGAGCTTTATCAGCATTGAGTCTTCTGACAGACTTCTCAATATTCCTATCATTCGTAGGAATGGCGGCACTCCTTGCAGCAATCGCCGGGAAGTTAACGCTACCAAACTGGATGGTAGCTCCGGCACTTCCAGTCTCAATAACAGCATTCTCTAGCTGAATCCTGGCTCCTTGTCCCAGTTGGACAGTCATCGGAGTGTCCTGCATTTCCATTCTACAAAAATGAAAGGCAGGGATTAGTGATCATATTACCCCATTCTTTCATAACAAGAAAATAACGTAGAACTAATAGCAGAAGAGTTAGCATGGAATTAAAAATCCTGCTAAACAAATTTCCATTGATCTTATTTAAAAGATTCATTTTTGGGACCTTTCAGTGATGGATTTTTGGACATAAGGACCAAATGTCACATCCTGATGTTCACCGTATAGATATTTATTCTTTATTTGTTTTACCATCATAAAAGATGGTAGATTTTAGCTCTATCGAGACCTTTCAGTGATGGATCTTTGGACATAAGAACCAAATGTCACATCCTGAGATTCACCGTACAGAGTTTTATTCTTTCTTTGCTCTACCATCATAAAAGATAATAGTTTTTAGCTCTATCATGACCTTTAAGTGATGGATCTTTGGACATAAGGACCAAATATCACAACCTGATGTTCACCGTATAGAACATAGTATTTTAGTTGTTACTATAGAATTTAAATGACTAGCCAAAGATGGAAAGAGAAACCAATCCCCAGCGGAGTCGCTAGAAATCTGTGGGCTCCAAAAATTCGGCCCCGGCCTCCGCTCGCTTTTCTTATTCGGTGAGGGAGTTTTAACGAACTAAGTTCCGAGGTAAAGTTTGGAAGGCAGATGGGTTTGTAGATAAGACACTACACAGAGATTTCGCCCTCATTTTGCTAAGACTTTATGATCTGAGTTCTGGTTTCCTATAGGCGCAAGCCCCTATAATTAATTACCCCTCCCGATCACGAGAGAGAACTTTCGATTAAGGCTAGTCATCAATCAGATACGTAGAATACGTGTTATCTGGCATATAGTAGCAGCATGGATTAGGATTTGTAATTTGGGTTGAAAGATTTTTGGAATTTGGGAAGAGTTTGATATTTAGAAAGATTTAATATTTAAAATAGAAATTTCACCATCTTTCACTTAAAGTGGATGGTGGGGGAATGGATGATGAACCCGATCAAGATCCCATGGTTCCGTCGTCCCGGGCCATCGTGGTCCCTGGTCTACTTAGTCAGAGGAGGTAGTCGACCTAACCTGACAAAAGGATCCTTGTCGGCAGCCATGGGTTGCTTCGTCCAAGGGGACCTTGTAGACCGGGGTTGAATGTTTGTCTAAGGGGACAAATTTAAATCCACCTTAGCTGACAAAGGGCTTTGTGCCCTATCGATCATATCCTATTGATTCATATCTCAAGGATTTAACGGCATTAAGGAGCGTATTGGCTCTGGCCATAACCGCTATCTGTGGTGCCATTTGGCGGCAAAATCACTTGGTTCAGAGGGCCTCGGGTCATAATCGTTTACCTGCAGTGCCATTTGGCAGCGAAACTGCCGGTTAGAGGACACGAACCACGTCCTTACTGGCAAGAGATTGTTTGAGAATGGATCCTAGTGATATTTTTGACTAGGCATTTCGCTCTTTGTGAGCTGAAGTTGATTTTAATTTATCCACCTCAACAAACTGTTGCGGAGGGTGGATGAATTTTGCTTTAAGTGATTAATGGGTTGAATTTCAAATTTAATTTTTTTTTTTTGGATTTGAAATTTTTGAGAATTTTGGATTTTTCTGGGATTTTGGGTGGAGCTTTGGAGTATTCTGGGATTTTTGGATATTTGGAACGGCTTTGGAAATTATTTGAGAACCCCTCCGGTTGAGATCTGCATTCAATATGGCCATCATTGGGGTGTTCGGGGGTCATTTCTATTTAAAGCTTGAACCTTGTCGACTCTGTTTGGCCATCGACAGAGGATCGGGTTTCATAAGCTTTATGCTTTTAAGAGTGAATTCTTTTGATTAAAGGCTTTGGTGGCCTGATACGAATATATTAAAAAAAATATACTGGTCCTCTCAATCGTGTATTTGTTTGAGAGTTTGAGCCTTGTCGACTCCTATTGATCCGTATAGGAGGATCAGGTTCGAACAAGAATTCCCTTGTCAGCCCGCGCAGCATCCCTAGACGCCACGTGTGTACCAATAACACGCTCGCCGGGGCCCTTGCGGGTTTGGATTATATTTTTCCCCTTAGTGTACCTATGTGTATACAAATTACAGTGCACGTGTGGGGGTATTCTTGGAATAGACGCCTTCTGTCTACTTGTATGAATGTTGCAGATCTGGTGGTGTGGCATTGTAGATTGTATGTCATGAGGTATTTCCTCATTTTGACATTTACTCCCCTTTCACAATCACTGGGGAGGGTTTTCTTTTGGACTTTGAAGTCCACTGATTACTGCTTTGCTTTGAAAAGATCTCCTTTCGAGATCTTTAGTGTGGTGGACTTTTTCGTACATCGGGTTGCCGTTGTACTCGATGTACTGACAGCACTTTGATCACCACTGTCATGGGTGATATCTGTACTTGTGCCCATAGTGGTTCATCGTGCAGGAGATTCATATTTTCTGCATCATGTCCACCCTTTCACCAATCTCGAGTGGGTTGATTGTACTTGTTTGACCTCGTAGGAATCGTCGCAGGAGATACTTGTACTTGTGCCCACAGTGATTCGATGTGCTTACAATATGCCCACTGTTGTTATCCACAAGAGACTCGTACATATTTGCGGGAATCCATTGCAGCCACTACGAACTCTTGAAATTATTCATAGGAGACCCGTTGTTTCCTACATCATGCCCACCTATCACCAATCTCAGGTGGTTTGTTGGGTTGTATTTGTTTATAGGAAGGCGGATCCTCCATCATTGGTCTCCCATATTGCCATCTCAATCAACAGGCGTTTGTAGAAATCATCGTAGGAGATGTACTTGCATCCACATTAGTTTGATATGCTCACTATTGTTACCCACAAGCGACTTGTACGGATTTACGGGAACCCGTTGTAGCCACTACGAGCTCCTGGGAGTACTCGTAGGGGAGTCGTTGTCAACTTTGCCATCTCCACCTTTCACCAATCTCAGGTGGTAGCTTTGACTGGCGTTGAATGTGAGAGGGCGATGATGCTCAAACCAGGCTCAAGTTCAAACCCTTTCAGGATCAATTTAAATCAGGTTCATGAGCTTAATCTGCAAGTTCAGTTCTGTATCCTTTGTAGTCTGAGTCTTGTTCAATTTTAGTCCCCTTCACACTTAATTCCTTTGAATTTGAGTCTGAATGTATGTTCAAATGATTGTTCGGAGTCTTCTGGAATCTTTATATATCCATTTTAATGTTTAAATTGACTTGAGTTTGGTTCAAATTTGATTTCATTCTATTTGAATCTAGTCTTCAGTTCTGGCTTGATCTTGTCTGGATTTGGACTTTTTAGAAATCATTTAGGTTTGTTCTGATTTAGGTCCTCTGCACATTTTCAATCAAGTTTAAAAGTCCACAAGTCTACTGTTCGTGTTCGTGTTCATGTTCACTGCTCTTTCTCATTTGGTCCAAACATTTTGTTCTTTTGAGTTCAAAACAGGTCCAAGTGTAGTAACATTTCACCCAAAATTTTGGCAGCCTCCCCGCGTCTCCCCTGTTTAGGGGAAAACTACTAGAAAACTGGGCCTTCCCACCACGCGCAATAAAGGCGTGCAAGGTAGGTGCCCTCTTTTGAGGACACCTCGGCCGTGATTTTTCTTCCCACCTCACGCAATAAAGGCGTGTATGGGGTCTTTGATGGAACCTGTTACAAGAAGAGAGCAATTTTCTTTCCCCCCGCCCGGGGGTACTTATAAATTATTCCGGCCGTGCAAAGAAAAGGGTACACCAGGCTCGACTGGCCTCGCCGTGTGTGTCGAACTGGTTTCCCTCCTACCATGCTCACTAAAGGCGTGCTTAGGTGGTTTGCCGGTCCGACACGCATGTCGAGACAGGAGGGCTAGGGTCGCTCGCTTACCTCAACATAGGTGTCGTGTCGGTTGCCCCTCCTACCATGCTCAATAAAGGCGTGCATAGGTAGACCGCCGGCCCGACACGTTAGTCGAGATAAGAGGGCGAGGGTTGCTCGTTTACCTTGTCGTAGGTGTCGCGCCAGTTGCCCTTCCCATCACGCTAAGAAAAGCGTGCATAGGTGGACCACTGACTCGCCACACATGATGAGGTAAGAGAGCGGGAGGGGAGGCGACTGTCCGCCTCGTCGTAGGCGTCGGACCGGGGTCCCATCCCACCACGCGCAATAAAGGCGTGTATAGGCGGTTTTCCGGTCCGTCGTATATGTCGAGGATGAAAGCCTGAGTTTAGAGGATTATACCTTCGGGGCCGGTGGACTGGCAAAGAAGGGCACAGATGTCGAGGCGGGAGAGCAGAGCATACATTTATTATTATTATATATTATAATTAATAATACTTGATAATAATAAAAAAGGAATTATGATTAAAAAAAAACTAATTATAATTAACAATTAATTATAATTAATTATAATTAATAATAATTAATTTTAAATTAAAATAATTTTTTTAATTAAATTTAAGCATTTACAGTTAATCATTAATAAAAATGATTAACTATAATAATACTAAAAATTAATTAAAATTTATTTTAACTAAAATTAGTTATTATTAATAATGATTAAATATAATTAAATATTTAATTATAACTAATCTTAATTAAATATAATTATTTAATTATTATCAATTTATTAATAATAATAATAATAAATACAAAAAAAAAACAAAAATCCCTCTCATCCCTTTCTCTGGTTCGGCCAGATTTACGGGATTTGGCCATGGCAGCGCGTGAGAGGGAGTGAGTTACCTTCCACGGCGAGCTCCCGTCGTTTGCTTCGTTCAGACAGGATGGGGAAGGTTGGAGGAGCAAAGTCGAACAGCCCCTCACAGAGAACGACTCCCGTCGCTGGTTCGGATCGGAAGGTTGGAGCCTTCGATCCGACAGGGAATGGACGTCGGAGGAGCAAAGTCGGCGGGAGCAAAGGTTCGGCGTTTGAGGAAGAAGACAAGGTAAGGAGGCTATCTCTCTCTCTCTCTCTCTCTCTCTCTCTCTCTCTCTCTCTCTCTCTCTCTCTCTCTCTCTCTCTCTCTTTCTCTGCTTGAGCAAGGGACCGACACAGACAGTCGGAGGAGGAGCGACGGGTTCGGTCGCCTGGAAGAGGAAGAAGGATCGTGGAAGCAGAGAGCTCGTCTTGCGATGGGGAAGAGCAACGTTAGGGGGAAGAGCTTCGGGATAGAGGAGAGGGAGTTTGGTCGTGTGGAAGAGCGTCGGAGAGTGTGGTTTGGAGTCGAGAGAGCTTCGGCAGTGGAATTTTACGGGAGGAGCGAATGGAATAGTTGTTGAGTGCCGAGAGCCTGTGGAGGTCCGGTATTTAACGACAGGCTTTGGGTACGATCGAGCAGAATCCCTGC
This sequence comes from Dendrobium huoshanense, assembly GCA_016618105.1. Classification (NCBI taxonomy): domain Eukaryota; kingdom Viridiplantae; phylum Streptophyta; class Magnoliopsida; order Asparagales; family Orchidaceae; genus Dendrobium; species Dendrobium huoshanense. Next base: position 22,688,546 of record CM028345.1, read on the forward strand.
AGGAATCGCGGAGAAAGACGTGAACGGCGTCGCATCTACAGTATTTCATCGAGATTTGAGCAGGATTTCAGCTGTATTTGCGGGATTTTAGCAGAGGTACGCTGATTTTTTTTGGTTATTACATGGAGGTCAACAGTATGTTCTTAAAATGCAACTTTCTCTTGATTAATTTTGTAATTGCATGTATTCGGTATTCAACCAACAGATCATTCATGTCACTATCATACTGATTTTAATCTTTCCTATTATATAAATTTATAAATTTAGGCAACATCTACCAAATATTTTCTCATGGAATTACACCGCCAGCTATCTGGGATGCTTTCTCACCATACTACCAGTATTTGTGGCACTCATCCTAAACATTTAGGGCCATTTGGGATGACTACAACTTGTTGTAAATATAGTTGTAAAGCTGCTACCGTGAAAGTAACTTATTTAAATTTGATGAAGAAAGTAGCTTTCTAATAAAAAAAATAGTGAAAATGCAATGACCAAATAGAAATATAATTATGATTTGAAAAGAAAATCAATAAAGCTATCCTTAACGAAGCCTTAGGCTTCATTTTGGACTACTTTCTTATTGGATGCCCACTAGATAATTCATATTGCGTTCAAGTTAAAAAGGAATTTTGGCTATATTATTGCTGACATACTTGCGATGATTTGAGAATTTGAAGGTGTTTGTGCAGCTTTAGGTAAAACACAATTTACACATCCAGCAAATTAGCTCAACTAGTTTCTTAGTTAGCCTATGTGGATTGAATGGCATTGTGCGATTGTAGTTGGATGTGTTAAGCTGTTAGAATAAAGGTTGGTAATAAAAATTTTATGTTGTCCATATGCTATTTATAACTTTTGTTTACCTTGCACCTATTTATTGCCAACAAACTCAACTCTTTACCTCAAAAGAAAGTATCTTGCTTGAATTTTTTTTTTCTTTTAGCATGCATAATGCTGTCTCATTGCAAGCATGGGGAGCTTCCATCAATTTCATAATAGAATAATGTGGGTTAAACTTCACATATATCACAATGGAGAACTTCATTAGGATCATCAAAACCTGCACAAACATGAAGGTCTGCAATTTTATAAAACTCGAGCTTCTTATAAGATTTACATTCTATAGCAAATGCAACAATGTAAATCAGGAATTAGAGCATTGTATTTCATTTACTAGATATCATAACTTTTAGTATATATAGAGTTATACAAAAAAAATTAGTTTTAGAGGAATGATTTAGATTACATTTGTAGCACATCAATGATCAGAATGTAATAGTCAAAAAGGTATTGTATGGTTGGAGCTGAGCATTTTATAGTCTTACTTTTGTCAAGCTTAACAAAGCTTACTTATCTCTTAACACTGTCCCTCAAGTTAATAAGGGTTCTTAAATTGTTAAATTTAATATCAGTTGAATAAATCACATAGATGATAGAGATTTAGAGAAAATATTTGTGGGTTGATAATCAATCTCTATATATTTGGTGTGGCCATGCTAAAGCAAGTGCAGAGATATTGTCATAGTAGACTAGAATAAGAGTAGAAACTGATAGGTGAAATCCATTAAGCAGACCATGAAGCTATATGACGTCACTAGTTACAACACTTAGGCACGATATTCAATTTTAGTGAAAGATTACGTGACTATAGTTTGATTTTTAACTGACAAGGAGACTAAAGTGGATCCAAGGAAGACACATTAGCTAGTAATTTAGTGATGATTAGTTTGATTAGTAGGCCAATCGGAATCAACATAGGCTTGGAGTTCAAGAGGGGTAATAGTAATTAGTCATCCATAATTTATTATGCCACATAAATAATAAAAAATGCATATTAGCAATTGAAAATGAAGAAGAAATGGCTTATGCATAAGCACAAATGATGGGTGGCAAAAGTAATATTCGATGTTGTAATCAACAAATACTAGAGCGAACCGACAAGTTGATGGTATAATTTATGTTGTGAGAATAGTTTAAAAGTTATAGTAAGAGTTGGTAGTTTAGATAACAATGGACTTTGGAATGATTTATAATCCAACATTCCATTTTTATTAACTAGTTCAGTGATATATCGAGATAGTTAGAGATGTTGGCCAATGGAGGTATATGTAACTTGGATGCCAAGAAAGTAAGAAACAAGGCCAAGATTCTGAAAGGAAACTTGGAGTGCAGATTTTGTAATAAGGTGTCAATTTTAGCAGCATCATTACCCATGAGCAAGATATCATCAACATAAATAAGAAAATATAAAGTAGCAGATCCTTTAGGGTAAAAGAGAAAGGAAAGATTGGCCTTACTTGCAAAAAAAAAAAATTATAATAAGTGAGTGAAGAAGGTGGGCCACCATTGGCGTGGAGCTTGAGACCATAAACGGTTTTATGTAAATGACAAAAATTATTTGGAAATTGAGGATCTTGAAAGCCTAAAGGTTTTTTCATAAATTCAACCTCATTAAGTTGGCAATGTAGAAAATCATTAGAAACATCCAAATGATAAATAGGCCATTTAGAAGCAATGACTATAATGAAGATAATGATTATGATGGGGAATTTATAACTAGGTTAAAGGTAGTTGTGTTATTAATGTCATACTCATATTGAATACCTTATGCAAGAAAGTGTGCTTTAAGATGAACAATAGTAAAATGTAAATTATAATTTATTTTGTAAATCCATTTACAATGATCAGGACTACTAGGCACTAAAGGCCACATGCCTTGCTGCTATAATGCTTGGAATTCAGTTGACATGGCTAAATGTCAAGCAAAGTATTTATTGTCCTCAGAAAAGGAAGTAGGAGAAGTGGAAACAAGTTAATGATGGAAATTAAGAAACTATTTTGGTTTGATATGCTCAAGTTTTAAATGAGTGATCATATGATGAAGGGAAAGTGGTCGGGGAAGGACTTGTGAAGTAGACGTGGTAAACAATGTGACATCCTTTTTCATGAAGCTTGAAATAAAAATATGCTAGTTTGAATTAAGTAAAACATATTGGTGCACAAGTATGCTTATCATTCAAGTAATAAAGTTAGAGTAGAGTGTTTTGCGTATCTTTGTTAAAATGACTCTGTAATTAAAGGAAGAAGAAGTGTAGAGGAGATACTTTGATCCTTCTCGGTGAAATCATTTTCTTGTATTTTCATTCTTCTATAAATTTAATGAAAATGAGTTTACTTGTCATTTATTCTATGTCTGACTAAATCTCTTATTTTGGATTGATTATACAAGGTGAATGTTAAGTACTAATAAAAACTCTTATTCTTTAAATATTTAATAAAATTTTTAATATTATTTTTTCATTTATTTAATTCGCATAGTGTCATATGTGTAATTAAAATATTGTTTGATGTGTGGCCTCAACGAAGGAATGCAAGTACAACCAAGTACATTGAAATAGAATGTTGTCGTACATAGGCATAAGATGTTAAATATTCTAGGTTCTTAAGGAGATATTATAATTGTAGGAGGACAGCAAATATCCTTTCACCTACATGTTCAATAGAGATCTAGTTATACATATGCTCTAAATCATATTACCATAAATATTCTAATTAGGAAAAATAAAAAATTTGCATTCATTAATCCAAAACATTTTTATTAAATATTTTATCTACTATTCTATTTATTCAATGATAAAAACTCCAAAAATAATATTTTTATTTCAGTAGGATCATTCATTCAATTATAGTAAATGGTTGTATTTTGTTGTAAGTAAGCATAACACTTTCTCATGGTTTTGACTCTATACTCTGTCACTTTATTACTTGATTCAATACATATAATTATGTATATTAAGTGGGGTTTTATTATTTATATAAAAAAATCTAAGCATCATTTAGGGTTGATAAAATGCATAATTCTTACATAATTGAAAAATTCTCTCCACAGTCCCCATCAAATCTTTTGGCATTATTATCGAGGAAGTGATTTTCTTATTATAATTATATTATTGAATTAATTACATATTTAGACATGCTTGTATCTTGCATTTTATTTTATTTATTGTATGTATTCATTGTAGATTTAGAAAGGAACATTTGTTATTTGATTCTGAAATAGAAAGGATTCTTTCAAAATTAAAAAAACTAAAGAGATTTTAAAAATGTTTGAACAAGTACCTATTCAAGATTATTCTAAACCTCTTATGAATTATGCTAACCTTGCAGTGTATAAATAATATAAGAGCATTAATAGACCTTCTATTCAAGATAATAATTTTAAATTAAGACTTGCCATAATACAAATGATTCAAAATTTTCAATTTGGAGGAACTCCTGTAGAAAGTCCCAATTTACACTTAGCCAATTTCATAGAAATTTGTATAATATTTAAGTATAACGGTGTCAATGATGATGATTTTAGACTTAGACTATTTCTATTTTCTCTAAGAGATAAAGCCAATATGTGGTTTAATTTTTTCCCTTGGCTTTATAATCTCATGGAATGTGTTGGCTCATCAATTTGTTACTACATATTTTCTACCTTCAAGGACTACCAAGCATAAAAATGATATCATGTGTTTTGCTCAATTTGTAGGAGAATCAATTATGAGGGTTAGGTGAGATTTGAAGAAATGTTTAAGAATTGCCGCCACCATGATTTACCTGTTTGGTTTGTTATTCAAACTTTTATAATGAATTAGTAGGATCTCATATAGAAATCATAGATATTGTAGCTGGAGGATTTTTAACGTCTAAGGTATTTGAGGAAGCATAAGAATTAATGGAGAAATAGCTACTAATAATTTATGGGGGCCTTCCGATAGAGTAAATCCTAAGAGATTAGCTAGAATTTATAAATATGATGCTTTATCAATCTTAATTGTACAAGTTGTAATAATTTCTAATAAGTTGAGCATGATAGGAGTAAATTTTAGATTAGGATCTAATCATCTATGCAATTGGAGGATCAAGATTTAAAAAAGATATTAATGTGCAAGGGACTGAAATTTTTATTTAATTGGGAGATAAAATAATCACTACTCCAATACTTATAATTCAGGTTAGAGAAATCATCCTAATTTTAATTGGCAAAATAATATTTGTTATAACAATTAATATAATTCTAGTCCAAATAATCAAGAAGAAATTTGGAACAATTCTGAATAATCTGATATTAATCTTAGACCATCATATCCTCTAGGATTTAATAAAAATAATCATTTTAAAATAGAAAATCACCTTTAGAAGAGGTAGTGATGTAGTTAGTAACTCGATTAAAAAATTAAGCTGCTTCTTTTAAAATTTTGAAAAATTAATTAAGTTTGCTTACATTTTTAGTTCGTAGTAGACCTCTTGGTTCATTGCCTAGTAATACTAAAGCTAACCCAAATGAGAAAGAAAAAATATCATCAAAAATCACTTAAAGAGTGGTAGTGATGGACCCCAGCCAAATTGATAAATCTAGGAAAGTCTGGCTAAATACTATAAACTTAGCATGGCTTAGGAAGCAACCCATATATATGTTTAAATGAACTCTATAGATTGTCAACAAAAAGGCGTCACAACACTGATGGTAACACTGATATGCTAAGCCAAGTCGTATTAGTTTTAATTCAAATTTTGGCACTTCGGTGCTCGTGAAGTTATAAAAAGTGTATGTTAGAAGTTTTATTTTCTATATGTGGAAGTTCTTCTTGAATAAAGTATCATTGAGTGTTATATTTTCTTTTCTTGAATCTTAAAATAATGGGTGGGAAGAAATGAAAGCATTCTTCCTTAAAAAGAAATGAAAATTTTGTAATGAAGAAAGATTCATTTTCTTTTCTAAACATTCAGAGTTCTACAATTATTGAAAGCTTCATGATTTTAGAAATGAGGTTTATGAAGATATAATGCATAAATAAAGATGCAAGGGTGTGAGATTCTCAATCATGAATTTTCTCCTGGTCAAGATGTCCTACTTCTTGATTTGAAGAAAAAACTTTACCATGGAAAAATTTAGTCTAAATGGACTGGCCCTTTTATTATTATTAGGTTATATTCTAATGGTGCCATAAAAATTTAGGATAAACAAACTTTTCACTTCTTATAAATTGAAACTTTGTTGTTGATGATGATAAGGAAGAAGAAATATCCTGAATATGCTAATTAAGTGTCTTCATTTTTTTTATATTTTGTTTGAGAGGAGAAAGAGAAAGAGTGAATGCTACCTTTATTTAGAAGAATATTTTTCTCTGCTTTGGGGGAGAGTCTAGTGATGTGATGAATTGTTATGTTTTTTGTGGCCATGAGAGCCACTACTTTGTATGTTAGATTGGTGCTTAAAGCACTAGTTATCCTGTATCCTGTGTTCAGTTTTATGTGTATCAAATATTTTGCACCTTTCCATCATTCATATGGAAGTATGTGTTATTACAAATGTTTCAATTATAATTATATTTACATTTGATTTGAATTTCCCTTAAGCTTGCATTGTTACATTATCTTTCATTAATATCTACACATTATAATTATTTATTTAATTAGAGTAAAAATAATAACTAAAATTTATGCAAAATTAAGATAATTATAAAACCTTATATTATAATTTAAAAGAATATTGTTTTATAATTCATAGATTAGAAAATCTAAAAACATTTAAGTTATTGACTCAACTTGCATTTATAAGTTATACATACATACATTGACCTTTGAACTGAAAGATGAATAATTGAGGTAAAAAAAAAAGATATGGGTAGATTAAAATTGAAAATTATAAAAACTTAAAATTAGTTATCTTATTAAATCCTTAACATCAAAATCATTAAAATCGTAAGATATTTTAAGAAAAATTGATATTCAAAATCATTAATTATGTACTCCATAAAAATGCAAAGAAAATAAAATATGAAAAAAAGTTGTAAAAAGAAAATAAAACAAGATGAGTGCATTCAAAAATTAATATCAGTTAAAAGCTTCGAGTTTGACTGCAATCATATAGTTAAATGTATAAATGATAAGATAGGAGAATTGGTACATAAGATGGTGACCTAATGAAATTTTAATTTTTAACCATAAATATATCTATTTTTTAAAGTATATTATTCAATTAATAATTTAAAAGTCAATGATTATATTCATAACATATTAATTTAAATATGCAATAGTAGGAGCAATTGGTTTAGATAATTATTAGGATTTTCTAAAACTAGAATTATACCTTTATTCCTTTAAATTATTTATAGTCTATAATGTATTATCCTATATTTAGTAATTTTGAATTCATAACTTTTACTTTGGTTATTTAACTAATAAAAAATGCATATTCCTTTATTTTACTGAGAAGAAGCAAATGTTTAAGTTGGGAAGAATTTGATAAGTGAAAATTATGTATTATTTAATATATTTTATTTTCAATAAAAATGTTTTATTTTAGTTGATTTTGTATAGGAAAAATTCAAAAAGGGAAAAAAATATTTAGGATCCCACAACGTCACGATGTAGGAAAACATATCGCCACAACAACACCTTTAACACTAACGAGGCACCACATTTTGGTTATAGCAATAGCATGCTATCAATTTTTAAGAACTATGATGGTGAAACATCCAACGTTGCGGCATTACCAGAACCACTATGCTAGAAAGTTAACTTTGTGGTGCCAAGTTCTCAAGAATTTAAATGTTGTGGAACCAAAATTTTTCATGCCTTGGTACCAATTTTTCCAATCGGGCATCGCAGTGCTTGAATGCCAATAGTTCCATGGCAATGTAATTTTAACTTCCATGGCCCACATTACTCTAGTGAAAGGTCATAACAGTTCACTAAGTAATCGTTCCATGTCATCAAGTGCCATGGCGGAGCAGAAATTGTTTTGCTAGGGCACTATTTCATTTGTAGGAGGCCACGACACTAATCTTTCAAGCGCCATAGCGCCAGTTACCTTTTTTTGTATTCTTCTAAATAATTGTTTTATTTTATTTATAGAGGTTTTCAGTCCCTCGTGTAAAATGTAGTACCTTTTCAATGTACTTCTCTCATCACCTATTAGAGTAAAATCAAAGGGACGCTAAAGAAGTATATTTTATAATCCATTCGAGTGTTTAACTTGTGTTTGTTGAAGGAACTCTATAAATAAAGAAAGAATAAGTGTATATGAGATAACCTTGATCCTTTCCAGTGATATCACTCTCTTATATTTTTATTTTTCTATGAATTTAATGAAAAAGAGTTTGCCTATCATTTATTCTTTGTCTAGCTAAATCTCTTATTTTGGATTGATGATGCAAAGAGCTTGTTTTTTTTTTTTTTTGAATGAAGATGTAAATTGCATTAAGAACTAATAAAAGGAACTATTACAGCATGCTTTAGAAAAGATCATCCTATCACAGTCCTCCCTAATCAACTCGACAAATCTTGATGGGATTTCCATGTTTAAAAAATTATCCCAAAAACATCACCTAATAATGCGAGGTGGGTGCAGTAATCTGCAACCTTATTACATTCTCTAGGGACAAAATTAAAAATAATGTTATTAAAAACTTCAATGAAAGAAAACCATCCAGCGGGGATTCTTATTCTCTGTCTTCAATTTTTTAATTCTTTGGAGCTTATTTATAATATTCACAGTATCTCCTTCTATAAGTATTCCTCTTTTCTTACTCATCCAATCTTGTAAAATATTTTAAAATTGAAGTATAGCTTTTAGTTCCAGATAAGCCACATCCCAACGAATGAGTTTTTTGCCATAAGCACACATCATTCTTCCTTTATGATCCCTTAGAACTCCTGCCAATCTAGCCAGATTTAATTTTAAAACCGATGCATCTATATTCAACTTGAACCAACCTTTAGGTGTGGGACACCAAACTTTAGACAACATTTGCTGATTGAAGTCCCAATTCTTTTTAGTTGGGATTGAATGTGGGGAACAAAAACTTGATATAATTTCTACTGCTATAAAAGATTTAGATGGTGCCGTATAACCATGTTTTACCATATTATGCACTTTCCAGTTATGGTAAACAGTAATTGCCTATATTTTAGCTAAGCCAGACTTTTGTTTATCTGAAATCAGCAATTCAGCAACACATTGAGCTTTGTTTTAGAACATTGGTACATTGATTCCCCACTACCTTATTGTAATCAATAATTCATATAGTTTCACACAGCCTGTTAAAACGTGTTATGTATCTTCCACCATTTGACAGCTGCTAGGACATTAGTTTTTGCAATATAGTTGTCATACATTGGTTGGTAGTGCATCATTCAAGAATCTCCACCAAAATAGATATTCTCTTTGAGATATCTATAGTTTCTTGATCCACTTTAAATTATTCAAATCTCCTTCCTAATTTCTATAGTTTGCTTTATAAGACAGTGAACAAATCGATCTTCTTGTTTCAGTGCTATTTAATTCTATGCTATCTTCTCTTGATTTGTTACCTATTGATGTTTGAAGGACCACCTGTCCTATCTCCTCAGAGAAGTTATTATCCACTTTCACCTTATCCCACAATCCATCAACATTTATTAAAAAAGTAACCTTTCTTCCACATGGCTCATTTGCTTTAGATGTGGACAACCAATTCTCCAAATTCATGTCCAGTAACCAGGTATCCTTTAATATATCAATGTTCTCCCCTGTTTGTATATTCCATCTTATAATTGGCTTTAAATAACTTGCACCTTCTTTGATGATGTGCCATGTTGGAGAAGAATTCCTCTTTATTCCCTCTTCCCAGATATAATTGCCATATCTTCTTTTGAGGATTCTGCTCAAAATTGAATTCCTCTTCTGTATAAAATTCCATGCTAATCTTGCTCTCAGTGGGCCTTGTCTTTCTGCTGCTCCTTGAATTCCAAAACCTCTTGAATTTTTTGATAAGCATATAGTCAGCCAACCTATGTAATGCATCCCCTGCTTTCCGTTCTCTTTATGCCACAAAAAGCTTCTACACAAGCGATCAATTGTCATTAAAATACTCCTTGGGATAAGTAAGTGAGTTGTTCAATATGAAATGATTGAGGAGAAGGCTATTTTTATTAACATTATTCTTCCAATCAAAGAAATCCTCTGAGTACCCCATGAGTTGATTCTTTCCAAAACTTTTTCTATGCAGTAGTTGTAATCTCTTGCCTTCATTCTTCTTAAAGCCAATTTTATACCAAAATAATTGATCTCCTTGACTTTAGTAACTCCCATCTATTTTTAATTCTTCTCCTCATTCTTCTCGGGACATGTTTGCCAAATAGAACCAGGGATTTCTTTGAGTTGATTTTTTGTCCAGTCTAATCACAATATTTATTAAGGATTTGCTTCAAAATGATAGTATTTTCTCTACTTGCCTTTGCAACAATTAGTACATCATCTGCATAGAGTAAATGTGTAATTTCCTCTACATTTGAATCTAATTTAATACTCAGCTGATTGTTCTTTGCTTCAAAAGCCTTGGACAATAATTCAGAGCATATCACAAATAGACTAGGGGATAACGGGCATCCCTGTCTAAATCCACATTTTTTCTTTATCCAATTTGTATTTCTTCTATTTATTATTATTACAAATTTAGGATTTCTAACGCATTGTAATATCAACTTCTTTATCTTCTCTGGAAATCCAAGGATCTCTAAAATCCGATTCAATGTCTCCCAACACATTGAATCATAAGCTTGTTCCATATCAAGCTTCAAAAGTATATAGCCTGGTTTATCCACTAAATATCTTATCTTATTCACATTCTCCTGAGCCAAGAGATAGTTATCAGATATGCTTCTTCCCGGAATAAAGGTTCCTTGATAATCCGAGATGATATTAGGAAGACAAGTTTTAATTTTGCTTAAGATCATACCTGCTACAATTTTGTAAGTTATTTGGCATAAACAAATTGGCCTGAATTTAGAGCATACTACGACATTTGAAACCTTAGGTATGAGAACCACCACCATATCTTTCCAATCAGTAGGCATTTCTCCCTTTGTGAAGAAGTCATTAATTACATTCCAAGTATCTTCTCTTACAATGCTCCAATAAGATTTAAAGAAACAAGCATTTACTCCATCTATTCCTGGTGATTTATTGTTGCTCATTTTCATTACAGTTGTATATAAATCTTCCTTTGTGTAATTAAAATTCAACATTTCTTTCATCTCTTCCTTTAAGCAATCTTCCCAACTGAATTTCAATAAATTAGAAAGATCAAATCGTCTGCTCCTCCATTTTTATGTAAGGTAATCTTTAAAGATTTTATGTATAATTTTTGGATCTATTTCTAGACACCATTTTCATCTTTTATTTGATTTATAATGCTGCCATTTTTTCTACCCATTGCATAGGTATGGAAAAAAGGAGTGTTATTTTCGCCTTCTTCCATCCATTGTATTTTTTATCTTTGTCTCCACCATGTATCCATTCTTGCCAATGTATTGTTGAGCTCTTGAACGTTCATTCTCAGCTGCAACAGTTTATCTGAGTTTAGTCTACCCTCACTTGCCTCTCCTTCTTGTAGACATAAGATCTCTTTTTGCAATACTTGTTTCTTCAAATTAAGTTCTCTCAGCTTATTCTTGCTCCAAAAATACAGATTTTTTAGTGATCTTTTTATCTTTCTCTTGAGGACATCAGCTACATCCCCATAATCATTCTTTTTCCATGCATTAGAAATAATGCCTCGTGCAGCCTCATATGAACACCATAGATTTTCGAATCTAATCTCTGCATGCCTCCTTATCTTCACATTTGATTAATGGAGGAGTACTGGGTAGTGATCTGATGCTACTATAGGTAGATGTTTAATGATTACATAATGAAATATTTCCAAGGATTTAGAATTAAGCCAAACTCTATCAATCCTCTCCCATATGCAAGCAAGTCCCTCTTTATTGTTGCACCATGTGAATTTAGGACCAATTGATCCTATGTAATGAAAGTCATTATTTGCCATGAATTCCTTCACTTCTTGTGGTCCTTGTGAAAATAAGAATCTCTTTCCTCCTTTCTTTTCATGTTTTGCCAATAAATAATTAAAGTCCCCTCCAATTATGCATTGTTCCTTACTATTTATGTTGTCTTCATTCAAACTCCATAATTTCCTCCTTTCATATGCATCTTTATTTCCATATACCATTGAAATCTTCACATTTTTATTTCCTTGAAATGACGAATTGCCAATGATGCATTGATTGTTTGATTATATAGCTGTAAAGGAAGAAATCATATGCTTCCATAAAGCCAAAATTCCTCCAGACTTTCCAGCTGCAGCAAATTGATAAAAATCCCATTAATCACCTACCATTTTCCTTACTCCATCTTCATTCAAATTTTCAAGTTTTGTTTCCATTAGGCCAACGAAAAAAACTTCATTTTCTACTATCACATTTCTCAAGTAGTGGGATGCTTCCTTCTTTTTTTCTCCCCTACAATTCCAAAAAATTATTGAAGACCCTTAAGGGTGTTGTGGGGAATAGGCCCCAACCTTTTCATTTCCTATATCTCCTTTTCTTGTTGTCTATTTTGCTTTGATCGGTCCCAACATCTTTATTTCCTTTGCAAATTTGATTTTGCTATTAGATGTCATAGGCATATCCTTCCATCCATCACTAGTAACAACTTCATTTTTACCTCTATTGTCACCTACTTTGTCTTTGTCTATTCTCAATTCTGAATCATCTTCAATTGTTCTTGGTTCACTGTTCTCCTGGTAAATTTCAACACTTGTTCCCATTTTAATTTCCTCACTTGAAGCCTCTCCAACACAGGTTACTCCCGACTATGTTGTTTCATCCAGAGTCTTGCTAGGAGCTTCTTTACTATCATTAATTCCTTCCATTATCTTAGATGAAGATCTAAGAATCTCAAAAGAATTTGTATAGAAATTTGTTTCTTTCTCCTACCCCATTTCAGAGATGATCTCACCTTCTTCAGCTATTGTAATGTTTCTTTCTCCTACCCCATTTTAGAGATGATCTCACCTTCTTTGTAAAATCCAAAATTTGATTTTTTACCAAGCTGATTTTCTCCTCACAGTCATTCTTCACATGTCCTAACATTTCACATTCAAAGCATATAGTAGAAATTCTTTCATACTCCAATTTTTGAGAAAACCTTCTGGCTAAGCTCTCCACCCAAACTCCCAATGGCAAAGGTTGATCAAGTTTCACTCAGACACAAACTCTTGCAATTCTCTTTTCCCCCATTGAAACATGTTTCCATCCAACATCAACAGTACTCCCACCATAGAAGTAGTTCTAGCCACATTAGTTTCATCCCAATATTACAAAGGTAATTGTGGCTTTCTAATAAAGATTGGAGATGCAAGAACTTTCATAGAAGATGGTAAGAAATCCAACGACCATCTCTCCATTCCAATTATGTGGCCATTCACAAACCTTGGGCCTCCTGATAAAACTTCATCCAAAGCCTCCTTATTTTTGAAAGAGCACAAAAACCAACCCAATCTAAGGGTGCTGAAGTGAAATAGACCATATAGTGACCACTATCTCCTTAATTCCCAAGCCACCACATGCGGTGGTATTTCTTTACCAAAAACTTTGACAACCAAATAATTTTTAAGTCTATTTGCATTCATTCTTTCAGTTTCCTCTATCATCTTCACTGCCTTTCCATCTTATGTCAAAACGGCCTCTTCTTACTTAAAATTAAGCCTAATATAAGGCTTTTTCATCCAAGGGTTTGAAAGGTTATGAATTTCACCTCTTTTTCTCTGGCATTTGATCCTACACAGGCCATGCAATGTTGTTAACAGTCGAAATTAATTCAGCAATCACCTTCTCAGAATCCTTCTCGTCTGTATATATATTTTTGTTATCAAAATTAGGGAATTCGCATTTATCACACTATCACTAGGGATTGTATTTGAATTCCCAAATCTATTAACAAAAATATTCATTCCGGAAGAAGAAGCCTCAGCTTCAGTAGCTTTTGAAGGAGATTTTGATGTCGATTTCAGTAAACATGGAGTTTTAAATTCAAATTCTTTAGAAATCTCTTTTCCCTCGCCTTCCACATGACTGATGTTGTTTAATTTGCAAACACGATTTTCAGTAATAACTAACTCACCTCTTAATCTTCTTCTTATGGCCTCATCAGCATCAAGGACATTGCCTCCATTATTACGAACAAAAACAACTCCATCTTGATCAATCCTTCCATCCTTTGTGTTTTGATTCCCCGGTGAAACCAAATATGGCCGGCGGCCTTCTGCCACCATGACCGTCGACGAGCTTGAATTACGGATTGAAAACCAGGAAGAAAAATTAGAATTTTTCTCTCTAGAAACAGCACCTTCTCCGACCGTGGCCTATTAGGAATTAGTTGAGGACAAGTAATGTGTTAAGTTTTATACTAATTAAGAGTCTTATTCTTTAAATGTCTAATGATGTTTTCAATATTATACCCATTATTTAAAACACATCGTGGTCATATATGTAATTAAAATATAGTGTTACTCTTATTTTAAATAGTGGGGGAAAAATATAAATTACTCTTCAAAAACTTTTTAAATTATTTATTTTTAAAATGTAAAGCTCATTACCCCTGTTCCATAAAACCAAGCATAATAAATTTGGTCAAGAAATGTATTTTTTTCTAAATTTTTAAAGTTTTAAGTATTTTATACATTTAAAAATAGATTTTGTTTAAATAAAATGGTGTAAGATAATGATTAGCAATCATTATTGTGATGGCATGGCGGCAATCCAATGATTGGATTATGGCTGGTCATCATGACTTATCCCTGTCAGCATGAATATGGGCCATCTAATCCATGCAAATTGGAATGGATGGCTCATATCTTGTTGGACGAGAAATTAAGTAGCATGCGATTTGTACTTGTCGATTAGATGATCGATCCAATAAGATCTAGACTGTCCATACAAAATAGAAAGTCTATATTATGTCTTCTTCTTTTAAATAGGTTTTTAGAAAAAAAAAATTCCTTTGATTGTTGTGGATTTTTTACTAAACCAAACTTAATGAAATTTCAGGGAATATTTATGTTCATATGCAGTCATTATATATGAATTTTTGGGGCTTCATATGGCATATTTATAATATTATTAAAAACCCTAGGTTTATAATTAAGGTTTAAAAAATATCACTATATAGTGGATTTCAGGGGCTGTTATTGGGCTTGTTCTCTTCCTTAGGGCTTCAAGAAGAACTTCTATGAAGGACCCACAACTAAATGATGATTGGATTAGAAGTTTGGAAACCTTTAATGATGAAGTATTGAATAACCCTTAGATCTGCTCATCAATAGTTTTTTTAAGGCTTGAGAAGATTAGGGAGTAAAGAAGGGTTTTTTAGGAGAAGAATAGAGGTAATGGGAGTTCTTGATTGCTTTGGATGGAGGGATGTGTTGGAATGAGTCAAATGAGTAAAAGTGACCAATTCAAACCCTAGTGAAAACAAAGGGCTAAGATTGATTTAAGCTCATATCCATATGTTTGCCATGTATCTCATGTTGTTAGGGGTGTATAATTTATTAAAAAAGGATAATATAAGGAGAAAAGGGGTTTTTGGATTTTCATGAAGGAGGGACAACTAGTTTTCAATTAAACTAAGGGTTTAAGCTAGTTTCATTAAGATTAAGAAAGTTCTAGAATAAATTTAAGTGGTTTAAGCTAGCTCATGTTGAGGGATTTGACAAATTTGAAAAGGTTTGACCATTTTTTACCATTTAGATATTTTTGAAAATTTTAATTTATTTAACCAATTATATTAATCAAACTTGGCCAAGCTAACTAGAATAGACTCTTGGGAATGTTTGTAGACTATTTAGGTTAGGAGCATGAAATTTAATATCATGGGGTTGGAGTTCAAATTTGGGAAATTGATTTTGAGTTTGACCATTTTGACTAATTTGACTAAGTCAAGTTGGTTAATGGTCTCCCATGAACTTGACTCATCAAAATCTTGGTGAGGCTTAAGTTTAAATTTTTAATAGAAATGATTCATGTGACTTTTAATATTTAACCTAAATTGATCAAGTTTGAGCAATTTTAGGTAGAGTTGACCAAGTAAACTATTACTTTTTATAGTTTGACCAAACATGTTCAATCCATGAGGAACTAAGTTTTAATTGATTTGGTGAAGTTCTGATGTAAATAGGAGTTTATAAAAGTTCAAATAAGGGGTTTGATCAATTAGGTTAGGTTGAGTCATCTCAACTTGGTCAAATGGTTCAGACGCTGAGTTAGAGAACTAGTATTGATGAATTTAATGTGTGCAGCTCCAAATGGTGAAGTTTGAACATTAATTTAAGTTAAGGAGTCAATGCAGTACAGAGAGTAGTGCACTGAGCTTGTCGATTATGATTTCAAGATTGATTATTTAATTGACCTCAACTTAAAATTAGATTAATATCATGTTTTAAAGGCTTTAAGTTGTACCAAATGGATGTGAAGTGTGTTCTTAAATGTATTTATAATGGAACACATATGCATAAAGAAATCACCTAGGTTTAAAAGTGCATCATCTTGAGATCGTGTTTATAAAATTAAAAGATATTTATGATTTAAAATAAGCACCTATAGCACGGTATGATAGACTCAGCACATTATTGATATAAAAGTTAATTGTTCATGGCACAGTAGACATCATGTTGTTCTTTAAGAGAATGAGAATAAATATCATGATATTCTGGATCTTTGAAGATGACATCCTATTTGGATCCATAAATGATGAACTATAAAAAATTTAATCCACCATAGGAAATAAATTTAAGATGAGCATGATGGGTAAGCTAACATACTTTTTAAGGTTCAAAGTTAAGCAAAGAAAATATGGAAATGTCCTTAGCCAAATTAAGTATATCAAAGAACACATTAAGAAATTTTCCAAGGAAATTTCTAAAAGTACAAGCACCCATGAGCTTAACTACATAGTTAGACAAAGGCTCAATTGGAAAACCCATTGACAAAAAAGGTATAAGGGAATGATAAGATTATAGATATATCTATCTTCCAGTAAGCTTAATATCATGTTTGGTGTATGTTTTTGTGATAGATTTTAGGCTGAACCTAAAGATTCTCATTTGACCATGGTAAAAAGAATCACATGATACAATATAGGGACATGAAATTTAAGTATTTGGTATTCTAGGAATAGTATGACCTTTGAATTAGTGGGATACTCAAACTCAAAATTCTCTTGTTGTAAGATAGATAGAAAGAGCACATTAGGAATGTGTTGATTTTATACAATCTTTAGTTTCAAGGTATAGTAGAAAATAAAATTCACTAGCCTTATCCATTATAAAGGTAGAATGCATAGATGCAGGTAGTTGTGTTGCCCAAGTCTTATGGCTGAAGTAACAAATTATTAATTTTGATTTGCAAATGGAAAACAACCTTATCATGGGTGGTAACATCGATGCGATATACATCATCAAGAACCCAATTTAGCATTCAAGGACCAAACACATCTTTATCAGACACCACTTCATAAGGGATTATTTATCAAAGGATGATACATATATTTAATTCATTGACCCAGAAAATTAATTGCCTGATATTTTTACCAAGGAACATCATTATGAGAGGTTTAGCACACTTAGGATGAGATTAAGAGTAATTGATTAAGTGCATGAACCAATGTGTTAGGATAGGGTGTGTTTGTATGTTTTGCATGAATTGTGCTTATCATTTGTTTGTTTATTGTGCATGTTTTGTTTATTACAACGTTTATTTTTTAAATTTTTGTTTGTTGATATAATGTTTTAAGAAAATTAATGCTCATAAGAAAAAAAATCAAAATTTCTGTCATTTCATATTATATAGTTTACAAGCATGTTGTATGATATACGTATTGGATGATTCCCTAGGCACATCAAATGCAAAATTAACTATCTAAGATTATCTATAGAAAATCTTAATACTATAAGATGCATGTAGGATTGTATAATAAAAATCAATAATTGTGAAATGAACTAATTTGAATGAAATGAGAACAGTCTTCACATTGTATAGCTTAGATTTAAACTACATGATTTGATTGATCAAAAGCAGTTATGGGAAAGCATCAAGGTGTTCAAAAAGTTGATGATCATCTTATACAAGGTCAATCATATTGGATGATTTGACTTGATTAATCATACAATACTCGTGGAGATGATTTAGGTTCTTTTGATAGTACAAATGCACGATTAGGTTGTAAAATATCAAAGACACTATATATTGGGAAGCAGTTCTCAATTCTCTTCACTCTTTTCTCATGTCAATCACTCAAGCCTTGTGTGAAATCACTTCTTACTCCCATGGCTAGCAAGCGATCAAGAGCATCGAGTGGCTCATCTTGACCATGGAGAGATAAGAGATTTATAAGAGTCTAAGCAACGCAGTGTGGATATTAGCAAAAAATTCTAGGCGCCACTAGAACTCCTAATGTCTGTAGAAATAAAAAAATCCCCTAAGATTTATGTGCAACCACTCTCCAATTAGGATTTCTAGTTTGGTTGCATTAAGGTTGATCGGACTGTTCCACATAAATCATAGAATTTTTTACTTCCATTAGAAATCCTAATCTGTGTAGAAAGCAAAGCATATCCCTAAGACACATCATAACCTATCTCTTAGAAGCTAAGTACAATCTTAACTGCCAAGCACCACCACATCACTTTTCCTCTTTCTTCACAAAGCACTCATTATATCTTATTTAAAGTGAGAGGTATAAATAGAGGATATTTCATATTACATAATCTATGTCATACAGGTCCAATAAACAAATAAGTTGTTTGAATAATCCTCATTTAGATAGGAAGATTCAATGCTTTGATTTGAAGACCTGAACTGATTGTATTATATGATATATATCGTATAGGACAATCATATAGAGATGGCCTCATGCTATTTGTACAAATTCTACTATATAATCCTTTCATTTTATTATATGATCAGGTTGATAATTTAAATTACTAGCCCACTAAGGGATTTTTTTTTAAACTTAAGTATCAATATCAAGGCTTAAGAAATTATTAGAAATTTTTTAAGAGTTTTAAAAGTTGTCTTGAGAGCTCATGAGAGCTTTTGGAGAGAACTTTTTAAGAGAGTTTTGGGAGAGAGAGATTAGATATGTTTGAGAGATCTTTTGGAAGGGACAAAAAATGTGAGTGAGAGATTCACCAAAGGTTTCTTAGCCTAATTTCTTCCTTCTTCATCGATGTGCTATTAAAATTTATGTGTGAAGAAGCCCCGTGAGACTTAGTTAGAAGGCTAAGTGAGGTGATTAGAGAAATTTGCATTTCATGAAGAAAAGTGTTGTGGGATTTTTCTATCACAATGAAAGAGAATATGTTTTCCATATTATTGAGAATAAAAGGAGAGAGGTTTCTCCACCTTGTGAGAAGTAGAAGGAGAGGGCTGGTTGAATTCCTTAGTAGAGGACTTGAGGAGTGGATGTATGTGAAGAGTGATCGAACAATAATAAATTAGTTTGTGTTTCTTTTTAAACTTTTCTATATTTAGTTTATTGTATATTTTATTTCTTTCAAATGATAATTGAAAATTTTTTGAAAAAAATTAGAATTGAAAGCCATCACCTTCTAATTTTCTCTTGATAAAATAAATTGAAATATATATAATGTTCTCCCCCCAACACACACACACACCCTCTATCTCTCTTTAATGTGCCATATTTCTTTGATTAACATCAAACCACCTTCATGAAGCCCATAAGGGAACTTTCTCGATGGTCAAAGGGAATTATTTTCTAGAATGCATAGGAGAACTTCCCCAAATGATTAAAAGAGCTAGTCCCTGTTCCTGACTAAGGGAGGTCATACCATATAAGGGGTAGTTCAAGTTCCTCACTAAGGAAGCTATTCCCCAACTATTGCACAAGAAGACAACTACCACAATACCTTGTTTTCTTATAGAGCAGGAATTCTAACTCTTACACACCAAATTCGAACTATAAATATACGCCTACTCACAAGGCCCTCATCTTATCTTTCCATGACAAAGTAAAAAAAATCTCCCCCCTTTCTCACAATAACAACAAACTTTCCTCTCTCTTTAAAGATGATATAAGGGCATCAACATAAGTTGTGAGTAACCTTAGCAAGCCCACCAGTTGATGCTCCCCATATCATAGCACTCATCTATGAACTTACCCATGCATACTTTCTTGAACTTCTTTGGATTTAGTAAACTTACCCTGGAACAAATAAACAATAGTTCATTTATCACCGCCTCCTCTACTTAGTCATGGGAAAAAACATGTCTAGGGTTATCGGTACTTAAAGTCATTCGCACTAAGTGTATTTTTATCTTTTTATGTAGCCTTTCATATAGCCCTAAGATTATTATAAATAAGGGGTGAAAATGAGTATATTGAATCTTTGATATCTTTTTGTATCTATTGGATCTCTTGCATTAATTAAGTGAGATTTTGAGCCCAATGCATTTCATTAAAGAATTTCCTAGGAACCCCCTTCGTCTCCATTCTCAAATTAGTTATGTGTCACCCCTCATAGAGTTCTCCTACCATAAAGGTCAGTAATCATCCACCAATAAATTTGGATCTAATAATTGAAAGAAAATAGAATTTAAAAGTTATTTCCTAAAATTTTGAGTGCTTAAATAAAAATTACTCACAAATTTAAATAGAAAAGTTTGATTTTATATGTCACATAATGTTTGAAATACATATTGCTTGAAATTGGAGAAATATCCCCATTATTTTGTATTATGATAGAACATCCACAAAAATTAACTTAGGGCTAAATTTCCCCTCTTTTTTTATATAAAAAAAGCTTATTAAAGTCAATTCTAAGCAAATTTATTTCAAACATTTTAAAAATAAGGTTTTAATAGCCCTTAATATCGTTCTATCTAGGTTTGATCAAATCTTCCTTAAATCAAATTCAAAATTTATTCGAATAAGGTTTAAATAAGTTTGAACCTTTATGCACATGCTTCATCTCATGACACCATTAACAACAATCCTCTCCATTCCATCATTCTCATATTTGCCTTCCCCGGTAAGCTCCCATCTTAAACCATCTTCTCTCACGAACCAACGATCCCATCAATGAGCCCTACCAGCAGTAAATTATTTTCACATATAAGTTAGTTCTATTTTCTCTCATTTATGAGCCCCTACTTATGTTGGTCCCACCCACTTTCATATATTTGCCCCTAAAAACTCCCATTATGAAATCGTACATTGCGACCATAATTCAAATACCAATAAGCTACTTTGATATATGTTTAAATTTTGATTTCACTGTATTCAAATCACATTCAAATTAAGGTTCAAATTTGAATCAATTTGCATCATATTTCATAGGACTAGCATCAATAAGCAGGTAGTGAACACAAAATAGGGTAACTTGGTCTAAAATATACTTTTAGAGAAATTTTCCTAAAAAATGAAATAACTTTCATATGTTTTAAATTTTGGGCATTATGAGGTATATAAAGTCAAATTTCGCTTTGAATATCATAAACCTCAAAATTTTAATCTTTTATTAGGAGCCAAATCTCTATACCCACTAGTGGTGTACAATAGAGCTAGGTTTGAATATTATTTCTTATAGATGTGGCAAGGACATCAACCATAACAAAGAGGAAACATTTTGCAAAATGACACTTTAGTAAAACTACTAAAATTTCACTAAGTACTATATAAGAATCTTTTCATGTGCAGCACCATGAATATATTCATAAAACTATCTTCTAAAGTTTTGTAAACATGATGTAGATGTAATACAGGGGCAATTTACTTAGCGTTATTTAAGAGTAATAAAGAATGATGTGTAAAAGTGATAAGAAAATTTTCAAAAGTTTTATATCTTCTCTTTAATATTAATCACCGTGATGTCTAAAATATGCCTTTCGAACTCATATTTATAGGATTAGGAAGTCTACAAGAAATGAAATACCTAAAAAATAAAAAATAATAATATATTACTTAAACTTCTACAAAGGAGTGAATAAAACTTTGATAGCTACATGTGGATCTTTCACCTCTGGCATTTCCCTATAAAGCCTTCAATAAGAACCTCTGATGGGTTCCACTATAGTAATCATTCAATGAGTACCTTTGGTGAGTGCCTCCAACAGCTTCATCAGATAACTGAGTCTTTTGATTGAGGCGCCTATTGAATTGGTCAAGTCATTACTATTAGGTGGATATCTTCAATATACTAGCATTAAGACTCTCTATTTTAAGAGAGTTCCATTGAAGTCAGAACCTCAATCAAAAAAATTCCCTCGAGGTGGGAACTTTTGTCGGTGAAGTTCTTTCAGAGTGACATGCTTAGTGATTTGAAGGATGTAAGAACCCTAGCTTGAGTGACAAGCTTTGTGATCTCACTCACTATATTGAGGACTTCTAATATTTTAAATTTTATCATTCTTCATTAATTATGAGGTACAATAATGACTGCGGAAGGAGTTTGACATCAAGAATGATTTCATATTTTAAGCTCTTTCAAAGAATGGGACTTAAAATCATTGAAGGATAATGAATTATGTTTTTAAGTGGACAAATTTTGCTATGGATTTTGACTCTCCATTTCTATCAAGGTGCTGAACTAACTTATTCACTATGGCCTAATACTAATCTTGATTACATCTAGTCTCTTTATCTTCTTTGCCAAATTTCTCTACCCACTTATGGAAAAGAAAACTATAGTGGAACATTCACCTATTTCATTATCTATTCAAGTTTCAAAAGCTCAAGTACAATCGTATTCCTTTTTCATGTTAGCATCGAAGAATTTATGATTTGATGGTGGTGAGTGAATTGGTGAGGAGATTCCTTTATGTATAATTAACTATGGAGTTTTTTTATTAACCCAAAAAAAAGGATTTTTCATTAATATCAAAAGTGGGGTACAAAAAACTACAAATTGAAAAAAAAAAAAAATGTATGCCCAACATGAGCTGGTAGACACATAAAACTAAAGAAAACAACAACCAAAAAAGAGAAGAGCAAAGACTAAAACCCCTCATCTTAAAATGAAAGATCCTCCATAAAAAAGAAGACCTCAATAATGATCATTTGAGGGGCTCAAATCCCTACCCAAGATAACATCAGTTGCTTTTTTTCCTCTTTTGAGGGGCAATGGTGACATGCCCTTATTGTGGTAGTTCTTTTTGAAGGACTCTTGGGTCTTTTCTTTGAGGGGATTAAACTACTATTTGAGATATCCTATTGCTGAGATTTTTGAGCAGTGAAGATAATAAGCTCTGGGTTGGGATCAGCTGACATAGGAAACGGGCATCTCATTTCATACCCTTTAGAAGGAAGATGGTCATTCTGCTTAGGCATTAGCCTTCTAGTGATGACATTCCAAGTTTATGATTAGTATAAAGGTTGGGAAGATGGAGGATTAAATTACTGAGTATGCACATGAATAGTTTTATTCTCCATTGATGAGGATTAAAGAATGCTGTTAATAGGATACAACTTAGTCTTCTAAAGGAAAGTCTCCACTTTACGGCCAATAATTCTAAAAGTTCATCAGGGTTATTAAGCCCTTATGAGCTAGCTCGAGGCTAACTAAGAGGGGGGTTGAATTGGTAGTTTTTAAAATTATTAAATAAAAAGCACGATCTTTTTGAAATATTTTAAAACATCAAACCATACGATCATCCACAAGAAAATAAAGTGCATAAATTAAAATATAGAAACGTAATAAGAAAGAGCACACTAGATCTTATAGTGGTTTGGTCAACTTGACCTACATCCTCTCCCCGGAGCCTCTCCTCTAAGTACTGCACTAAAACTCAGTGACTCTCCTTTTTCTCTCATAGTAATATGGAGAAGCCTTTATAAACTCCTTTCCACCAATCCTAGTGAGGCAGAGAACCTAACCTCCTTTTGCTTCCTCCTAAAGTAGGCAGAGAACCTTGATCGATTGCTAAAGAAGACCTCCCTAGAGCCACCAAAGAACTAGGGATGATGACTGGAGAAGATGAGTCAGATCCTGCCTTGGAGCAACCTTTATGAACCCCTCACAAACTCCCCCTCATAAGATCCTCTCTCTTTCTCTCCCAAGCTCTCCCTCTCTTTTTTCTTGGCTATCTCAGGTCAGGATAGCAGCAAAATATCTCACCTTGAATAATTAAGAGATCTTTTATAGAAGGGCATAAAATTTTCCATAATTTGCAACTTGTCATAATAGATTATCTAGGAAGATCGACAAATTTTTCTATATGATCAGTGTATTGTTAGCCCTTTCAGCTAGGACAGTCTGCGAGGGCTAAATGATTAGAAGCCTTATTTATTTTGATCGACCAGGATGATATGGACATCATCCCATACGATTAGTTCAAAACCATACCCATATCATCTAGGATATCATTCTAGTCGTTCAGAGCATATATGTTGGATGATAAAAACATATAATATATTGTCTCGTATGATTAGTTCAAAAATAGGGATTATTGTCCAACACATCATTATGGTCATCTAGGTGATACACCTGGATGATGGAGAATTTCAACTGATTATCCAATATATCATTTTAGTCATCCAAGCGATCAAGGAGAAGACTAAAGTTTTTCCTAATGGATCATCCAAGAAGATCCTGCGATCGTCCAAGACGATATGATCAATTAATCAAATCTTAATTACTTTCATTAAACACCTGACTAATTTATGCATTGTTGTAACGAATCATCCAGGATGATATGGGATTATCATGTATGATTGCTAAAAATAATATCATACCTAAAAGAGTTTGGCAGCTGATTCTTTTTTATTTAAGCCTATTATCCAGGATGATGTAAATATTGTCCAGGATGATTTGCTTAATTTAATTGTCTTAATACAGAAGCCCTAATTAGGATTTCTTTTTTTAACTAATTTTCCAGGATGATTTTGGATCATCCTGAATGACATGATAAAAAACAAAAAACTTTAAAATAAATAAAATCTCTCCCCCTAAGTGTGTATGTGCAAGATTACTTAGCATCATGATCCACATACATTTAATTCAAGAAAAGATAAAAATATTGGAATTACACTTACAGACTGACTCGATCCTAATATATTCAATTTTGAGCTTGCTTGATTTGCAATTGACCTTGTGGACCAAAAATGTTAGTAGGCAGGGCAATATTATAGAAATATAAATGTTAGAAATGTTTGATATCATCAAAATTATAATCCTTGAATCCAGGTTTATAATAATCTCACTCTTTTTTATGATGGAAAATATTTGTTAGGAAATTCTGCTCAAGCAGCTTAATGAAACATAAAGTAAAGGAGAATAGTATGAACCAAGCAATGCAAATTTTATTAAAAATAAGCAAGTGGTGCAAACACTAAACAATAGTAGTATGAAAAACAACAATATAATGAAATATAATTAACACTCTAACACTACCACTACTGTCCCTTTTGACATCATAAAAAGGAGGAGGAAAAAAAATTAAATATAAAGTATAAAATAGAAAATAGAAATAAACAGCAATACAAAAACATCACACAAAAAACATCACAAAAAAAGTCTATAAGTACGGAGGGCCCTGATCAGGTGAAGGAAGTGGTGGTGGTGGCTGAAAGAAATTGGAGATGGAAGCAAAATGCTACCCAAACGAGGACATATCTTGGTCGTGCTGCTGTTGTTGGTGTGTCACATATACATCAAATTTAGTAATATCCACTATATGATGCTGTCCTATGCAGCAATGTAAGAGTCAAACCTAGCCTCCCACTGGTCAAACTACTTAACCAGTTGATCCAACTATGAGTGTTGGCAGATAAGAATATGTATAAGACCAGGTGTAGGAGCAGCTTCCTTCTTAGCTCCCTCAGCCTCCTCGTACCTCAGATAGAGATGTGTTGTGAAGAAGATGGAAGGAGATATTGGTGTAGTAGATAGGTTGATAATCTGATATGGAAGGATATTGAAGATTATATTTTGTTTCTAGGATAAAAGCTATAATGTGTCCTAAGGCAAGGTTGGGTTTTCTTTTGTGCCATAGATCCCTAATACTGGTCAGGTGTTCTATATATCAAAAGAAAAAGATAAATGGCATTGAACTCCCTATAGGCCATTATATAAAAGGTGGTGATCAAGAGTAGAGGAGTGATGTGGATACAATCACCATCCTTTAGGGTTACTAAGTTTCTAAGAATATATTGGATTATCCTATCATCCTTGACTAAGGTGCTTGACGCCCCATCATGGTAGGAGACATTTGTGTGCCTAAGTAGTTGTTGGCAGTACCCCAATCATAATTAAGATCTAAAGAAAAGATGTGAATCTTATCTCCAGTAGTAGAAAGTTGGAGGAGTTTATGGTAATCCTAGTAGGTTATCTCTATTAGGGATCTGTACACATAGTACTACAGGGTGGTATAGTTGGAGTTGATCCAAAGACTAGCAAAGAACTCATATAGGAGTTCAGAGTTGAATGGGAAAGCTAATGTCAGAATGAAGGAGAGGGAGGCATGAGTAAACAGATTTAGTATCGAGTAAGTGACTGTTAGAGGATTGACGATCCTTGAAGTTATGATCTTAATAGTTTTGTATTGAAGATAGATAGCTTAGTCAGTCGCCTCAGTGAAATGAGGGTCGACAGTTGCCCTTAAGAAACTATCGGTCGCCATCTTGGATCTTTTCCAACTAGCCATTGACAAAGATTAAGAGTCTGAGTGAGAAATAAAGAAATTAGAGGGTTTGAGGGTGAGAAAAATGTTTGAATTTAGTTATTCATAAAAAATTGGCCACATCTTCTTGGAAAATTACAAGATCATCCAGAGCAATCAGGCAAATTTATGATGTTCGGGATGATTGGTAAAAAAGGCAGTACTATTATCCAGGATAGTCAAACATCTTCCAAGATGATTAGACTCAGACAATTATCCTGAGGCATCATGTTGGACTACTATTAATGAAATTAATTGTCTAGGATGATTAGGTAGATCATCCAGGATGATCGATAATAATGGATTGTATAGGCTAAATTTAAAATGTGTAATCATTTTTGCCACATGGATTATCTAAGATGAATAGGTGTATCATCCAAGATGATCACAAATAATTGAGTAGAATTTGATCAGATTGTTCAGGATGATGTGGATCATCTAGGATGATCTCAGATGATTGAGTTAGATCAACCGTCACATGGATGATGAAGGGTGATTTGATGATATAGTATAGGATGATATGAATATTATCTAGGATGATATGATAAAAAAATTAGAGATTTTTTTTATGGAGGAGGTGATCAGAAGAGGTCCCAAAACATAAAAAACTAGTATAAATAAAATATGAAATAACGAAAAGATGATAAACATGACAAAAAGCAAAAAAAAAAAAAAAAAAAAGTTTTTTTTTATTGATCAAAGCAAGAATATGATAAATTTTCCATGTGATTGAATTACAAATTTTTAAGAAATGAGTAAACATCACTGAAATATGAAAAATGGTAGAAAAACTTATCATGTCCTCAACTCGGAGTCCCTACAAGGTAAAGATCTTTTAAAAGCAAAAATCTAACTTAAAAAGAAAATCAACCTAGAAAAGTAATATATTTAACACTTCATTCTAGAAAACATATCTGATAGAGTAATGTACCAAAGTAATTAGTCAAAATTAAGGGTTTCAAAAATCAAGTGATTAAAAATATCAAGTGACATATGAATTCTTTTAAGATTTAAAAGCTTAAAAGAGAAGGAAGCTTGATTTTTATGGGCTCATTTTGTGTATGTTATCAATTATTTGGCACACTTTGCGCATCTTTTGATTTTTGTTACACTTTCTATATCTTTTATTTTTTTGCGATCATTGCGTATCTTTTCACTTTTTCTTTTAAGGCTCATTTTATGCCTCTTGTCATTTTTGCGAGCTAGCTCCCTTTGAAACCTTTAAAGAATCTCAGTTTTGAGAATATCTTCCATATAATAGAGAGGAAAACCTTACTCTCTAATATAAGGAAGAATAAACCACAAATCAGGAGCATATTCATATAATAAATGCAATAATATAATCAAGAAAAACTTGAAAGTGTTTTAATGACTTTGAACATTATTCATATGAGATAGATTACTATAGGAAGATAGAAAAGATTTCAATTTCAAAGTCCTATTTTAAATTTGAAATAAGATTTTTTCTTTGAAAAGAAACTTACACTTCTAAAGAAGTTAGAGGAAGGGAAAGAATCAACAATATTTCTTCCTTTAATTGATTGAGGGATGTCAATCATTGATTACAAATTTTTTTAAAATAGAAATAAAGCATAAAATATCATTTCAGCAGTGACAAAAAAATAACTAAAAGGAACAAAGAAAGTATAAAACTTAAAACATAAAAAACACCAACAAATAAACATGAACAAATAATTAAAAAAAACAAAGGAAAGGTCGGAAACAAAAGAAAAATCAGAAGATAAAATAAGAAAAAGATCAAAAAAATATAAAGTTCAGAGTTTAGTAATCATCAAATTCATGCATTTATGTCCATCACACCCAATTTGGTCCTTAAGATACTAAATGTGTCAAAGGCCACTAGTTTAATAAATATGTCAGTCAGTTAGTTTTCAGTTGCAACATTATATAACTTAATGTCTCCTTTAGTAACATAGTCCCTAATAAAGTGATGACTTATGTAAATGTGTTTGATCCTTGAATGTTGGATATGATTTTTAGAGATGCAGATATCACTAGTGTTATCACATAGAATTGAAATTGTGCTAAAAGGAAATCATAAATCCAGTATTTGTTGCTTCAAATAAAAGATTTAGGACACATAACTTCCTAATTCAATGCACTCAGCTTCAGTAGTAGAAAGTGCCGCAGAGTTTTATTTTCTGCTGGACTAGGAGACTAAGGACTGTCCTATGAATTAGAAAGTTCCAGAAGTGCTCTTTTTATCCACCCTAAACCCTATAAAATTAAAATTAGAATATCCAATAATTTCAAAAGAAGTGTTGTGCCTAGGATACCAGATTCTTAAGTTGTGGGTCCCTAAGTGATATCTAAGGATTCTCTTAACTATAGTCAGGTGGGATTCTTTAGGATCAGCTTAAAATCTAGTACAGAGATAAACACTAAATAATATTATATCAGGTCAGCTAACAGATAAGTAAAGCAATGATATAATTATTCCTCAGTACTTCTTTGATCAATATATTTTCCATTTGAATCCTTATCTAACTAAACACTAGAGCTCATGGGAGAGTTTATTGGCTTGGTTTTATCCATTTCATATTTCTTCAAGATATCCTTAATGTACGTTGATTGATTAAGAAAGGTTCCATCATCTATTTGTCTTATATTAAATCCCAAAAAGTAGGATAATTCTCCCATCATACTCATCTCAAATTTCTTACTAATTATTTTAGAAAAATCATCACATAACTTTTTATTAGAAGTTTCAAAAAGTATATCATCAATATAGATCTGAATATAGAGTTACTCATCTTTTACTTTCCTAAAAAAAGGTGATGTCTATGCTCTCCTTAACAAACTCCCTCTCTATTAGAAATGTGCTAAGCCTCTCATACCAAGCTATTGGTGCCTGTTTTAATCCATATATGTTTGCCATGTATCTCATGTTGTTAGGGGTGTATAATTTATTAAAAAAGGATAATATAAGGAGAAAAGGGGTTTTTGGATTTTCATGAAGGAGGGACAACTAGTTTTTAATTAAACTAAGGGTTTAAGCTAGTTTCATTAAGATTAAGAAAGTTCTAGAATAAATTTAAGTGGTTTAAGCTAGCTCATGTTGAGGGATTTGACAAATTTGAAAAGGTTTGACCATTTTTTACCATTTAGATATATTTGAAAATTTTAATTTATTTAACCAATTATATTAATCAAACTTGGCCAAGCTAACTAGAATAGACTCTTGGGAATGTTTGTAGACTTTTTAGGTTAGGAGCATGAGATTTAATATCATGGGGTTGGAGTTCAAATTTGGGAAATTGATTTTGAGTTTGACCATTTTGACTAATTTGACTAAGTCAACTTGGTTAATGGTCTCCCATGAACTTGACTCATCAAAATCTTGGTGAGGCTTAAGCTTAAATTTTTAATAGAAATGATTCATGTGACTTTTAATATTTAACCTAAATTGATCAAGTTTGAGCAATTTTAGGTAGAGTTGACCAAGTAAACTATTACTTTTTATAGTTTGACCAAACATGTTCAATCCATGAGGAACTAAGTTTTAATTGATTTGGTGAAGTTCTGATGTAAATAGGAGTTTATAAAAGTTCAAATAAGGGGTTTGATCAATTAGGTTAGGTTGAGTCATCTCAACTTGGTCAAATGGTTCAGACGCTGAGTTAGAGAACTAGTATTGATGAATTTAATGTGTGCAGCTCCAAATGGTGAAGTTTGAACATTAATTTAAGTTAAGGAGTCAATGCAGTACAGAGAGTAGTGCACTGAGCTTGTCGATTATGATTTCAAGATTGATTATTTAATTGACCTCAACTTAAAATTAGATTAATAGCATGTTTTAAAGGCTTTAAGTTGTACCAAATGGATGTGAAGTGTGTTCTTAAATGGATTTATAATGGAACACATATGCATAAAGAAATCACCTAGGTTTAAAAGTGCATCATCTTGAGATCGTGTTTATAAAATTAAAAGATATTTATGATTTAAAATAAGCACCTATAGCACGGTATGATAGACTCAGCACATTATTGATATAAAAGTTAATTGTTCATGGCACAGTAGACATCATGTTGTTCTTTAAGAGAATGAGAATAAATATCATGATATTCTGGATCTTTGAAGATGACATCCTATTTGGATCCACAAATGATGAACTATAAAAAATTTAATCCACCATAGGAAATAAATTTAAGATGAGCCTGATGGGTAAGCTAACATACTTTTTAAGGTTCAAAGTTAAGCAAAGAAAATATGGAAATGTCCTTAGCCAAATTAAGTATATCAAAGAACACATTAAGAAATTTTCCAAGGAAATTTCTAAAAGTACAAGCACCCATGAGCTTAACTACATAGTTAGACAAAGGCTCAATTGGAAAACCCATTGACAAAAAAGGTATAAGGGAATGATAAGATTATAGATATATCTATCTTCCAGTAAGCTTAATATCATGTTTGGTGTATGTTTTTGTGATAGATTTTAGGCTGAACCTAAAGATTCTCATTTGACCATGGTAAAAAGAATCACATGATACAATATAGGGACATGAAATTTAAGTATTTGGTATTCTAGGAATAGTATGACCTTTGAATTAGTGGGATACTCAAACTCAAAATTCTCTTGTTGTAAGATAGATAGAAAGAGCACATTAGGAATGTGTTGATTTTATACAATCTTTAGTTTCAAGGTATAGTAGAAAATAAAATTCACTAGCCTTATCCATTATAAAGGTAGAATGCATAGATGCAGGTAGTTGTGTTGCCCAAGTCTTATGGCTGAAGTAACAAATTATTAATTTTGATTTGCAAATGGAAAACAACCTTATCATGGGTGGTAACATCGATGCGATATACATCATCAAGAACCCAATTTAGCATTCAAGGACCAAACACATCTTTATCAGACACCACTTCATAAGGGATTATTTATCAAAGGATGATACATATATTTAATTCATTGACCCAGAAAATTAATTGCCTGATATTTTTACCAAGGAACATCATTATGAGAGGTTTAGCACACTTAGGATGAGATTAAGAGTAATTGATTAAGTGCATGAACCAATGTGTTAGGATAGGGTGTGTTTGTATGTTTTGCATGAATTGTGCTTATCATTTGTTTGTTTATTGTGCATGTTTTGTTTATTACAACGTTTATTTTTTAAATTTTTGTTTGTTGATATAATGTTTTAAGAAAATTAATGCTCATAAGAAAAAAATCAAAATTTCTGTCATTTCATATTATATAGTTTACAAGCATGTTGTATGATATACGTATTGGATGATTCCCTAGGCACATCAAATGCAAAATTAACTATCTAAGATTATCTATAGAAAATCTTAATACTATAAGATGCATGTAGGATTGTATAATAAAAATCAATAATTGTGAAATGAACTAATTTGAATGAAATGAGAACAGTCTTCACATTGTATAGCTTAGATTTAAACTACATGATTTGATTGATCAAAAGCAGTTATGGGAAAGCATCAAGGTGTTCAAAAAGTTGATGATCATCTTATACAAGGTCAATCATATTGGATGATTTGACTTGATTAATCATACAATACTCGTGGAGATGATTTAGGTTCTTTTGATAGTACAAATGCACGATTAGGTTGTAAAATATCAAAGACACTATATATTGGGAAGCAGTTCTCAATTCTCTTCACTCTTTTCTCATGTCAATCACTCAAGCCTTGTGTGAAATCACTTCTTACTCCCATGGCTAGCAAGCGATCAAGAGCATCGAGTGGCTCATCTTGACCATGGAGAGATAAGAGATTTATAAGAGTCTAAGCAACGCAGTGTGGATATTAGCAAAAAATTCTAGGCGCCACTAGAACTCCTAATGTCTGTATAAATAAAAAAATCCCCTAAGATTTATGTGCAACCACTCTCCAATCAGGATTTCTAGTTTGGTTGCATTAAGGTTGATCGGACTGTTCCACATAAATCATAGAATTTTTTACTTCCATTAGAAATTCTAATCTGTGTAGAAAGCAAAGCATATCCCTAAGACACATCATAACCTATCTCTTAGAAGCTAAGTACAATCTTAACTGCCAAGCACCACCACATCACTTTGCCTCTTTCTTCACAAAGCACTCATTATATCTTATTTAAAGTGAGAGGTATAAATAGAGGATATTTCATATTACATAATCTATGTCATACAGGTCCAATAAACAAATAAGTTGTTTGAATAATCCTCATTTAGATAGGAAGATTCAATGCTTTGATTTGAAGACCTGAACTGATTGTATTATATGATATATATCGTATAGGACAATCATATAGAGATGGCCTCATGCTATTTGTACAAATTTTACTATATAATCCTTTCATTTTTTTATATGATCAGGTTGATAATTTAAATTACTAGCCCACTAAGGGATTTTTTTTTAAACTTAAGTATCAATATCAAGGCTTAAGAAATTATTAGAAATTTTTTAAGAGTTTTACAAGTTGTCTTGAGAGCTCATGAGAGCTTTTGGAGAGAACTTTTTAAGAGAGTTTTGGGAGAGAGAGATTGGATATGTTTGAGAGATCTTTTGGAAGGGACAAAAAATGTGAGTGAGAGATTCACCAAAGGTTTCTTAGCCTAATTTCTTCCTTCTTCATCGATGTGCTATTAAAATTTATGTGTGAAGAAGCCCCGTGAGACTTAGTTAGAAGGCTAAGTGAGGTGATTAGAGAAATTTGCATTTCATGAAGAAAAGTGTTGTGGGATTTTTCTATCACAATGAAAGAGAATATGTTTTCCATATTATTGAGAATAAAAGGAGAGAGGTTTCTCCACCTTGTGAGAAGTAGAAGGAGAGGGCTGGTTGAATTCCTTAGTAGAGGACTTGAGGAGTGGATGTATGTGAAGAGTGATCGAACAATAATAAATTAGTTTGTGTTTCTTTTTAAACTTTTCTATATTTAGTTTATTGTATATTTTATTTCTTTCAAATGATAATTGAAAATTTTTTGAAAAAAATTAGAATTGAAAGCCATCACCTTCTAATTTTCTCTTGATAAAATAAATTGAAATATATATAATGTTCTCCCCCCAACACACACACACACCCTCTATCTCTCTTTAATGTGCCATATTTCTTTGATTAACATCAAACCACCTTCATGAAGCCCATAAGGGAACTTTCTCAATGGTCAAAGGGAATTATTTTCTAGAATGCATAGGAGAACTTCCCCAAATGATTAAAAGAGCTAGTCCCTGTTCCTGACTAAGGGAGGTCATACCATATAAGGGGTAGTTCAAGTTCCTCACTAAGGAAGCTATTCCCCAACTATTGCACAAGAAGACAACTACCACAATACCTTGTTTTCTTATAGAGCAGGAATTCTAACTCTTACACACCAAATTCGAACTATAAATATACGCCTACTCACAAGGCCCTCATCTTATCTTTCCATGACAAAGTAAAAAAAATCTCCCCCCTTTCTCACAATAACAACAAACTTTCCTCTCTCTTTAAAGATGATATAAGGGCATCAACATAAGTTGTGAGTAACCTTAGCAAGCCCACCAGTTGATGCTCCCCATATCATAGCACTCATCTATGAACTTACCCATGCATACTTTCTTGAACTTCTTTGGATTTAGTAAACTTACCCTGGAACAAATAAACAATAGTTCATTTATCACCACCTCCTCTACTTAGTCATGGGGAAAAACATGTCTAGGGTTATCGGTACTTAAAGTCATTCGCACTAAGTGTATTTTTATCTTTTTATGTAGCCTTTCATATAGCCCTAAGATTATTATAAATAAGGGGTGAAAATGAGTATATTGAATCTTTGATATCTTTTTGTATCTATTGGATCTCTTGCATTAATTAAGTGAGATTTTGAGCCCAATGCATTTCATTAAAGAATTTTTTAGGAACCCCCTTCGTCTCCATTCTCAAATTAGTTATGTGTCACCCCTCATAGAGTTCTCCTACCATAAAGGTCAGTAATCATCCACCAATAAATTTGGATCTAATAATTGAAAGAAAATAGAATTTAAAAGTTATTTCCTAAAATTTTGAGTGCTTAAATAAAAATTACTCACAAATTTAAATAGAAAAGTTTGATTTTATATGTCACATAATGTTTGAAATACATATTGCTTGAAATTGGAGAAATATCCCCATTATTTTGTATTATGATAGAACATCCACAAAAATTAACTTAGGGCTAAATTTCCCCTCTTTTTTTATATAAAAAAAGCTTATTAAAGTCAATTCTAAGCAAATTTATTTCAAACATTTTAAAAATAAGGTTTTAATAGCCCTTAATATCGTTCTATCTAGGTTTGATCAAATCTTCTTTAAATCAAATTCAAAATTTATTTGAATAAGGTTTAAATAAGTTTGAACCTTTATGCACATGCTTCATCTCATGACACCATTAACAACAATCCTCTCCATTCCATCATTCTCATATTTGCCTTCCCCGGTAAGCTCCCTTCTTAAACCATCTTCTCTCACGAACCAACGATCCCATCAATGAGCCCTACCAGCAGTAAATTTTTTTCACATATAAGTTAGTTCTATTTTCTCTCATTTATGAGCCCCTACTTATGTTGGTCCCACCCACTTTCATATATTTGCCCCTAAAAACTCCCATTATGAAATCGTACATTGTGACCATAATTCAAATACCAATAAGCTACTTTGATATATGTTTAAATTTTGATTTCACTGTATTCAAATCACATTCAAATTAAGGTTCAAATTTGAATCAATTTGCATCATATTTCATAGGACTAGCATCAATAAGCAGGTAGTGAACACAAAATAGGGTAACTTGGTCTAAAATATACTTTTAGAGAAATTTTCCTAAAAAATGAAATAACTTTCATATGTTTTAAATTTTGGGCATTATGAGGTATATAAAGTCAAATTTCGCTTTGAATATCATAAACCTCAAAATTTTAATCTTTTATTAGGAGCCAAAGCTCTCTACCCACAGTGGTGTACAATAGAGCTAGGTTTGAATATTATTTCTTATAGATGTGGCAAGGACATCAACCATAACAAAGAGGAAACATTTTGCAAAATGACACTTTAGTAAAACTACTAAAATTTCACTAAGTACTATATAAGAATCTTTTCATGTGCAGCACCATGAATATATTCATAAAACTATCTTCTAAAGTTTTATAAACATGATGTAGATGTAATACAGGGGCAATTTACTTAGCGTTATTTAAGAGTAATAAAGAATGATGTGTAAAAGTGATAAGAAAATTTTCAAAAGTTTTATATCTTCTCTTTAATATTAATCACCGTGATGTCTAAAATATGCCTTTCAAACTCATATTTATAGGATTAGGAAGTCTACAAGAAATGAAATACCTAAAAAATAAAAAATAATAATATATTACTTAAACTTCTACAAAGGAGTGAATAAAACTTTGATAGCTACATGTGGATCTTCACCTCTGGCATTTCCCTATAAAGCCTTCAATAAGAACCTCTGATGGGTTCCACTATAGTAATCATTCAATGAGTACCTTTGGTGAGTGCCTCCAACAGCTTCATTAGATAACTGAGTCTTTTGATTGAGGCGCCTATTGAATTGGTCAAGTCATTACTATTAGGTGGATATCTTCAATATACTAGCATTAAGACTCTCTATTTTAAGAGAGTTCCATTGAAGTCAGAACCTCAATCAAAAAAATTCCCTCGAGGTGGGAACTTTTGTCGGTGAAGTTCTTTCAGAGTGACATGCTTAGTGATTTGAAGGATGTAAGAACCCTAGCTTGAGTGACAAGCTTTGTGATCTCACTCACTATATTGAGGACTTCTAATATTTTAAATTTTATCATTCTTCATTAATTATGAGGTACAATAATGACTGTGGAAGGAGTTTGACATCAAGAATGATTTCATATTTTAAGCTCTTTCAAAGAATGGGACTTAAAATCATTGAAGGATAATGAATTATGTTTTTAAGTGGACAAATTTTGCTATGGATTTTGACTCTCCATTTCTATCAAGGTGCTGAACTAACTTATTCACTATGGCCTAATACTAATCTTGATTACATCTAGTCTCTTTATCTTCTTTGCCAAATTTCTCTACCCACTTATGGAAAAGAAAACTATAGTGGAACATTCACCTATTTCATTATCTATTCAAGTTTCAAAAGCTCAAGTACAATCGTATTCCTTTTTCATGTTAGCATCGAAGAATTTATGATTTGATGGTGGTGAGTGAATTGGTGAGGAGATTCCTTTATGTATAATTAACTATGGAGTTTTTTTATTAACCCAAAAAAAGGATTTTTCATTATTATCAAAAGTGGGGTACAAAAAACTACAAATTGAAAAAAAAAATGTCTGCCCAACATGAGCTGGTAGACACATAAAACTAAAGAAAACAACAACCAAAAAAGAGAAGAGCAAAGACTAAAACCCCTCATCTTAAAATGAAAGATCCTCCATAAAAAAGAAGACCTCAATAATGATCATTTGAGGGGCTCAAATCCCTACCCAAGATAACATCAGTTGCTTTTTTTCCTCTTTTGAGGGGCAATGGTGACATGCCCTTATTGTGGTAGTTCTTTTTGAAGGACTCTGGGTCTTTTCTTTGAGGGGATTAAACTACTATTTGAGATATCCTATTGCTGAGATTTTTGAGCAGTGAAGATAATAAGCTCTGGGTTGGGATCAGCTGACATAGGAAACGGGCATCTCATTTCATACCCTTTAGAAGGAAGATGGTCATTCTGCTTAGGCATTAGCCTTCTAGTGATGACATTCCAAGTTTATGATTAGTATAAAGGTTGGGAAGATGGAGGATTAAATTACTGAGTATGCACATGAATAGTTTTATTCTCCATTGATGAGGATTAAAGAATGCTGTTAATAGGATACAACTTAGTCTTCTAAAGGAAAGTCTCCACTTTACGGCCAATAATTCTAAAAGTTCATCAGGGTTATTAAGCCCTTATGAGCTAGCTCGAGGCTAACTAAGAGGGGGGTTGAATTGGTAGTTTTTAAAATTATTAAATAAAAAGCACGATCTTTTTGAAATATTTTAAAACATCAAACCATACGATCATCCACAAGAAAATAAAGTGCATAAATTAAAATACAGAAACGTAATAAGAAAGAGCACACTAGATCTTATAGTGGTTTGGTCAACTTGACCTACATCCTCTCCCCGGAGCCTCTCCTCTAAGTACTGCACTAAAACTCAGTGACTCTCCTTTTTCTCTCATAGTAATATGGAGAAGCCTTTATAAACTCCTTTCCACCAATCCTAGTGAGGCAGAGAACCTAACCTCCTTTTGCTTCCTCCTAAAGTAGGCAGAGAACCTTGATCGATTGCTAAAGAAGACCTCCCTAGAGCCACCAAGGAACTAGGGATGATGACTGGAGAAGATGAGTCAGATCCTTCCTTGGAGCAACCTTTATGAACCCCTCACAAACTCCCCCTCATAAGATCCTCTCTCTTTCTCTCCCAAGCTCTCCCTCTCTTTTTTCTTGGCTATCTCAGGTCAGGATAGCAGCAAAATATCTCACCTTGAATAATTAAGAGATCTTTTATAGAAGGGCATAAAATTTTCCATAATTTGCAACTTGTCATAATAGATTATCCAGGAAGATCGACAAATTTTTCTATATGATCAGTGTATTGTTAGCCCTTTCAGCTAGGACAGTCTGCGAGGGCTAAATGATTAGAAGCCTTATTTATTTTGATCGACCAGGATGATATGGACATCATCCCATACGATTAGTTCAAAACCATACCCATATCATCTAGGATATCATTCTAGTCGTTCAGAGCATATATGTTGGATGATAAAAACATATAATATATTGTCCCGTATGATTAGTTCAAAAATAGGGATTATTGTCCAACACATCATTATGGTCATCTAGGTGATACACCTGGATGATGGAGAATTTCAACTGATTATCCAATATATCATTTTAGTCATCCAAGCGATCAAGGAGAAGACTAAAGTTTTTCCTAATGGATCATCCAAGAAGATCCTGCGATCGTCCAAGACGATATGATCAATTAATCAAATCTTAATTACTTTCATTAAACACCTGACTAATTTATGCATTGTTGTAACGAATCATCCAGGATGATATGGGATTATCATGTATGATTGCTAAAAATAATATCATACCTAAAAGAGTTTGGCGGCTGATTCTTTTTTATTTAAGCCTATTATCCAGGATGATGTAAATATTGTCCAGGATGATTTGCTTAATTTAATTGTCTTAATACAGAAGCCCTAATTAGGATTTCTTTTTTTAACTAATTTTCCAGGATGATTTTGGATCATCCTGAATGACATGATAAAAAACAAAAAACTTTAAAATAAATAAAATCTCTCCCCCTAAGTGTGTATGTGCAAGATTACTTAGCATCATGATCCACATACATTTAATTCAAGAAAAGATAAAAATATTGGAATTACACTTACAGACTGACTCGATCCTAATATATTCAATTTTGAGCTTGCTTGATTTGCAATTGACCTTGTGGACCAAAAATGTTAGTAGGCAGGGCAATATTATAGAAATATAAATGTTAGAAATGTTTGATATCATCAAAATTATAATCCTTAAATCCAGGTTTACAATAATCTCACTCTTTTTGATGTTGGAAAATATTTGTTAGGAAATTCTGCTCAAGCAGCTTAATGAAACATAAAGTAAAGGAGAATAGTATGAACCAAGCAATGCAAATTTTATTAAAAATAAGCAGGTGGTGCAAACACTAAACAATAGTAGTATGAAAAACAACAATATAATGAAATATAATTAACACTCTAACACTACCACTACTGTCCCTTTTGACATCATAAAAAGGAGGAGAAAAAAAAAATGAAATATAAAGTATAAAATAGAAAATAGAAATTAACAGCAATACAAAAACATCACACAAAAAACATCACAAAAAAAGTCTATAAGTACGGAGGGCCCTGATCAGGTGAAGGAAGTGGTGGTGGTGGCTGAAAGAAATTGGAGATGGAAGCAAAATGCTACCCAAACGAGGACATATCTTGGTCGTGCTGCTGTTGTTGGTGTGTCACATATACATCAAATTTAGTAATATCCACTATATGATGCTGTCCTATGCAGCAATGTAAGAGTCAAACCTAGCCTCCCACTGGTCAAACTACTTAACCAGTTGATCCAACTATGAGTGTTGGCAGATAAGAATATGTATAAGACCAGGTGTAGGAGCAGCTTCCTTCTTAGCTCCCTCAGCCTCCTCGTACCTCAGATAGAGATGTGTTGTGAAGAAGATGGAAGGAGATATTGGTGTAGTAGATAGGTTGATAATCTGATATGGAAGGATATTGAAGATTATATTTTGTTTCTAGGATAAAAGCTATAATGTGTCCTAAGGCAAGGTTGGGTTTTCTTTTGTGCCATAGATCCCTAATACTGGTCAGGTGTTCTATATATCAAAAGAAAAAGATAAATGGCATTGAACTCCCTATAGGCCATTATATAAAAGGTGGTGATCAAGAGTAGAGGAGTGATGTGGATACAATCACCATCCTTTAGGGTTACTAAGTTTCTAAGAATATATTGGATTATCCTATCATCCTTGACTAAGGTGCTTGACGCCCCATCATGGTAGGAGACATTTGTGTGCCTAAGTAGTTGGTTGGCAGTACCCCAATCATAATTAAGATCTAAAGAAAAGATGTGAATCTTATCTCCAGTAGTAGAAAGTTGGAGGAGTTTATGGTAATCCTAGTAGGTTATCTCTATTAGGGATCTGTACACATAGTACTACAGGGTGGTATAGTTGGAGTTGATCCAAAGACTAGCAAAGAACTCATATAGGAGTTCAGAGTTGAATGGGAAAGCTAATGTCAGAATGAAGGAGAGGGAGGCATGAGTAAACAGATTTAGTATCGAGTAAGTGACTGTTAGAGGATTGACGATCCTTGAAGTTATGATCTTAATAGTTTTGTATTGAAGATAGATAGCTTAGTCAGTCGCCTCAGTGAAATGAGGGTCGACAGTTGCCCTTAAGAAACTATCGGTCGCCATCTTGGATCTTTTCCAACTAGCCATTGACAAAGATTAAGAGTCTGAGTGAGAAATAAAGAAATTAGAGGGTTTGAGGGTGAGAAAAATGTTTGAATTTAGTTATTCATAAAAAATTGGCCACATCTTCTTGGACAATTACAAGATCATCCAGAGCAATCAGGCAAATTTATGATGTTCGGGATGATTGGTAAAAAAGGCAGTACTATTATCCAGGATAGTCAAACATCTTCCAAGATGATTAGACTCAGACAATTATCCTGAGGCATCATGTTGGACTACTATTAATGAAATTAATTGTCTAGGATGATTAGGTAGATCATCCAGGATGATCGATAATAATGGATTGTATAGGCTAAATTTAAAATGTGTAATCATTTTTGCCACATGGATTATCTAAGATGAATAGGTGTATCATCCAAGATGATCACAAATAATTGAGTAGAATTTGATCAGATTGTTCAGGATGATGTGGATCATCTAGGATGATCTCAGATGATTGAGTTAGATCAACCGTCACATGGATGATGAAGGGTGATTTGATGATATAGTATAGGATGATATGAATATTATCTAGGATGATATGATAAAAAAATTAGAGATTTTTTTTATGGAGGAGGTGATCAGAAGAGGTCCCAAAACATAAAAAACTAGTATAAATAAAATATGAAATAACGAAAAGATGATAAACATGACAAAAAGCAAAAAAAAAAAAAAAAAAGTTTTTTTTTATTGATCAAAGCAAGAATATGATAAATTTTCCATGTGATTGAATTACAAATTTTTAAGAAATGAGTAAACATCACTGAAATATGAAAAATGGTAGAAAAACTTATCATGTCCTCAACTCGGAGTCCCTACAAGGTAAAGATCTTTTAAAAGCAAAAATCTAACTTAAAAAGAAAATCAACCTAGAAAAGTAATATATTTAACACTTCATTCTAGAAAACATATCTGATAGAGTAATGTACCAAAGTAATTAGTCAAAATTAAGGGTTTCAAAAATCAAGTGATTAAAAATATCAAGTGACATATGAATTCTTTTAAGATTTAAAAGCTTAAAAGAGAAGGAAGCTTGATTTTTATGGGCTCATTTTGTGTATGTTATCAATTATTTGGCACACTTTGCGCATCTTTTGATTTTTGTTACACTTTCTATATCTTTTATTTTTTTGCGATCATTGCGTATCTTTTCACTTTTTCTTTTAAGGCTCATTTTATGCCTCTTGTCATTTTTGCGAGCTAGCTCCCTTTTGAAACCTTTAAAGAATCTCAGTTTTGAGAATATCTTCCATATAATAGAGAGGAAAACCTTACTCTCTAATATAAGGAAGAATAAACCACAAATCAGGAGCATATTCATATAATAAATGCAATAATATAATCAAGAAAAACTTGAAAGTGTTTTAATGACTTTGAACATTATTCATATGAGATAGATTACTATAGGAAGATAGAAAAGATTTCAATTTCAAAGTCCTATTTTAAATTTGAAATAAGATTTTTTCTTTGAAAAGAAACTTACACTTCTAAAGAAGTTAGAGGAAGGGAAAGAATCAACAATATTTCTTCCTTTAATTGATTGAGGGATGTCAATCATTGATTACAAATTTTTTTAAAATAGAAATAAAGCATAAAATATCATTTCAGCAGTGACAAAAAAATAACTAAAAGGAACAAAGAAAGTATAAAACTTAAAACATAAAAAACACCAACAAATAAACATGAACAAATAATTAAAAAAAACAAAGGAAAGGTCGGAAACAAAAGAAAAATCAGAAGATAAAATAAGAAAAAGATCAAAAAAATATAAAGTTCAGAGTTTAGTAATCATCAAATTCATGCATTTATGTCCATCACACCCAATTTGGTCCTTAAGATACTAAATGTGTCAAAGGCCACTAGTTTAATAAATATGTCAGTCAGTTAGTTTTCAGTTGCAACATTATATAACTTAATGTCTCCTTTAGTAACATAGTCCCTAATAAAGTGATGACTTATGTAAATGTGTTTGATCCTTGAATGTTGGATATGATTTTTAGAGATGCAGATATCACTAGTGTTATCACATAGAATTGAAATTGTGCTAAAAGGAAATCATAAATCCAGTATTTGTTGCTTCAAATAAAAGATTTAGGACACATAACTTCCTAATTCAATGCACTCAGCTTCAGTAGTAGAAAGTGCCGCAGAGTTTTATTTTCTGCTGGACTAGGAGACTAAGGACTGTCCTATGAATTAGAAAGTTCCAGAAGTGCTCTTTTTATCCACCCTAAACCCTATAAAATTAAAATTAGAATATCCAATAATTTCAAAAGAAGTGTTGTGCCTAGGATACCAGATTCTTAAGTTGTGGGTCCCTAAGTGATATCTAAGGATTCTCTTAACTATAGTCAGGTGGGATTCTTTAGGATCAGCTTAAAATCTAGTACAGAGATAAACACTAAATAATATTATATCAGGTCAGCTAACAGATAAGTAAAGCAATGATATAATTATTCCTCAGTACTTCTTTGATCAATATATTTTCCATTTGAATCCTTATCTAACTAAACACTAGAGCTCATGGGAGAGTTTATTGGCTTGGTTTTATCCATTTCATATTTCTTCAAGATATCCTTAATGTACGTTGATTGATTAAGAAAGGTTCCATCATCTATTTGTCTTATATTAAATCCCAAAAAGTAGGATAATTCTCCCATCATACTCATCTCAAATTTCTTACTAATTATTTTAGAAAAATCATCACATAACTTTTTATTAGAAGTTTCAAAAAGTATATCATCAATATAGATCTGAATATAGAGTTACTCATCTTTTACTTTCCTAAAAAAAGGTGATGTCTATGCTCTCCTTAACAAACTCCCTCTCTATTAGAAATGTGCTAAGCCTCTCATACCAAGCTATTGGTGCCTGTTTTAATCCATATATGTTTGCCATGTATCTCATGTTGTTAGGGGTGTATAATTTATTAAAAAAGGATAATATAAGGAGAAAAGGGGTTTTTGGATTTTCATGAAGGAGGGACAACTAGTTTTTAATTAAACTAAGGGTTTAAGCTAGTTTCATTAAGATTAAGAAAGTTCTAGAATAAATTTAAGTGGTTTAAGCTAGCTCATGTTGAGGGATTTGACAAATTTGAAAAGGTTTGACCATTTTTTACCATTTAGATATATTTGAAAATTTTAATTTATTTAACCAATTATATTAATCAAACTTGGCCAAGCTAACTAGAATAGACTCTTGGGAATGTTTGTAGACTTTTTAGGTTAGGAGCATGAGATTTAATATCATGGGGTTGGAGTTCAAATTTGGGAAATTGATTTTGAGTTTGACCATTTTGACTAATTTGACTAAGTCAACTTGGTTAATGGTCTCCCATGAACTTGACTCATCAAAATCTTGGTGAGGCTTAAGCTTAAATTTTTAATAGAAATGATTCATGTGACTTTTAATATTTAACCTAAATTGATCAAGTTTGAGCAATTTTAGGTAGAGTTGACCAAGTAAACTATTACTTTTTATAGTTTGACCAAACATGTTCAATCCATGAGGAACTAAGTTTTAATTGATTTGGTGAAGTTCTGATGTAAATAGGAGTTTATAAAAGTTCAAATAAGGGGTTTGATCAATTAGGTTAGGTTGAGTCATCTCAACTTGGTCAAATGGTTCAGACGCTGAGTTAGAGAACTAGTATTGATGAATTTAATGTGTGCAGCTCCAAATGGTGAAGTTTGAACATTAATTTAAGTTAAGGAGTCAATGCAGTACAGAGAGTAGTGCACTGAGCTTGTCGATTATGATTTCAAGATTGATTATTTAATTGACCTCAACTTAAAATTAGATTAATAGCATGTTTTAAAGGCTTTAAGTTGTACCAAATGGATG
Source organism: Dendrobium huoshanense (assembly GCA_016618105.1). Classification (NCBI taxonomy): domain Eukaryota; kingdom Viridiplantae; phylum Streptophyta; class Magnoliopsida; order Asparagales; family Orchidaceae; genus Dendrobium; species Dendrobium huoshanense. The sequence goes on from CM028345.1 coordinate 22,732,987, forward strand.
TGAAGTGTGTTCTTAAATGGATTTATAATGGAACACATATGCATAAAGAAATCACCTAGGTTTAAAAGTGCATCATCTTGAGATCGTGTTTATAAAATTAAAAGATATTTATGATTTAAAATAAGCACCTATAGCACGGTATGATAGACTCAGCACATTATTGATATAAAAGTTAATTGTTCATGGCACAGTAGACATCATGTTGTTCTTTAAGAGAATGAGAATAAATATCATGATATTCTGGATCTTTGAAGATGACATCCTATTTGGATCCACAAATGATGAACTATAAAAAATTTAATCCACCATAGGAAATAAATTTAAGATGAGCCTGATGGGTAAGCTAACATACTTTTTAAGGTTCAAAGTTAAGCAAAGAAAATATGGAAATGTCCTTAGCCAAATTAAGTATATCAAAGAACACATTAAGAAATTTTCCAAGGAAATTTCTAAAAGTACAAGCACCCATGAGCTTAACTACATAGTTAGACAAAGGCTCAATTGGAAAACCCATTGACAAAAAAGGTATAAGGGAATGATAAGATTATAGATATATCTATCTTCCAGTAAGCTTAATATCATGTTTGGTGTATGTTTTTGTGATAGATTTTAGGCTGAACCTAAAGATTCTCATTTGACCATGGTAAAAAGAATCACATGATACAATATAGGGACATGAAATTTAAGTATTTGGTATTCTAGGAATAGTATGACCTTTGAATTAGTGGGATACTCAAACTCAAAATTCTCTTGTTGTAAGATAGATAGAAAGAGCACATTAGGAATGTGTTGATTTTATACAATCTTTAGTTTCAAGGTATAGTAGAAAATAAAATTCACTAGCCTTATCCATTATAAAGGTAGAATGCATAGATGCAGGTAGTTGTGTTGCCCAAGTCTTATGGCTGAAGTAACAAATTATTAATTTTGATTTGCAAATGGAAAACAACCTTATCATGGGTGGTAACATCGATGCGATATACATCATCAAGAACCCAATTTAGCATTCAAGGACCAAACACATCTTTATCAGACACCACTTCATAAGGGATTATTTATCAAAGGATGATACATATATTTAATTCATTGACCCAGAAAATTAATTGCCTGATATTTTTACCAAGGAACATCATTATGAGAGGTTTAGCACACTTAGGATGAGATTAAGAGTAATTGATTAAGTGCATGAACCAATGTGTTAGGATAGGGTGTGTTTGTATGTTTTGCATGAATTGTGCTTATCATTTGTTTGTTTATTGTGCATGTTTTGTTTATTACAACGTTTATTTTTTAAATTTTTGTTTGTTGATATAATGTTTTAAGAAAATTAATGCTCATAAGAAAAAAATCAAAATTTCTGTCATTTCATATTATATAGTTTACAAGCATGTTGTATGATATACGTATTGGATGATTCCCTAGGCACATCAAATGCAAAATTAACTATCTAAGATTATCTATAGAAAATCTTAATACTATAAGATGCATGTAGGATTGTATAATAAAAATCAATAATTGTGAAATGAACTAATTTGAATGAAATGAGAACAGTCTTCACATTGTATAGCTTAGATTTAAACTACATGATTTGATTGATCAAAAGCAGTTATGGGAAAGCATCAAGGTGTTCAAAAAGTTGATGATCATCTTATACAAGGTCAATCATATTGGATGATTTGACTTGATTAATCATACAATACTCGTGGAGATGATTTAGGTTCTTTTGATAGTACAAATGCACGATTAGGTTGTAAAATATCAAAGACACTATATATTGGGAAGCAGTTCTCAATTCTCTTCACTTTTTTCTCATGTCAATCACTCAAGCCTTGTGTGAAATCACTTCTTACTCCCATGGCTAGCAAGCGATCAAGAGCATCGAGTGGCTCATCTTGACCATGGAGAGATAAGAGATTTATAAGAGTCTAAGCAACGCAGTGTGGATATTAGCAAAAAATTCTAGGCGCCACTAGAACTCCTAATGTCTGTATAAATAAAAAAATCCCCTAAGATTTATGTGCAACCACTCTCCAATCAGGATTTCTAGTTTGGTTGCATTAAGGTTGATCGGACTGTTCCACATAAATCATAGAATTTTTTACTTCCATTAGAAATTCTAATCTGTGTAGAAAGCAAAGCATATCCCTAAGACACATCATAACCTATCTCTTAGAAGCTAAGTACAATCTTAACTGCCAAGCACCACCACATCACTTTGCCTCTTTCTTCACAAAGCACTCATTATATCTTATTTAAAGTGAGAGGTATAAATAGAGGATATTTCATATTACATAATCTATGTCATACAGGTCCAATAAACAAATAAGTTGTTTGAATAATCCTCATTTAGATAGGAAGATTCAATGCTTTGATTTGAAGACCTGAACTGATTGTATTATATGATATATATCGTATAGGACAATCATATAGAGATGGCCTCATGCTATTTGTACAAATTTTACTATATAATCCTTTCATTTTTTTATATGATCAGGTTGATAATTTAAATTACTAGCCCACTAAGGGATTTTTTTTTAAACTTAAGTATCAATATCAAGGCTTAAGAAATTATTAGAAATTTTTTAAGAGTTTTACAAGTTGTCTTGAGAGCTCATGAGAGCTTTTGGAGAGAACTTTTTAAGAGAGTTTTGGGAGAGAGAGATTGGATATGTTTGAGAGATCTTTTGGAAGGGACAAAAAATGTGAGTGAGAGATTCACCAAAGGTTTCTTAGCCTAATTTCTTCCTTCTTCATCGATGTGCTATTAAAATTTATGTGTGAAGAAGCCCCGTGAGACTTAGTTAGAAGGCTAAGTGAGGTGATTAGAGAAATTTGCATTTCATGAAGAAAAGTGTTGTGGGATTTTTCTATCACAATGAAAGAGAATATGTTTTCCATATTATTGAGAATAAAAGGAGAGAGGTTTCTCCACCTTGTGAGAAGTAGAAGGAGAGGGCTGGTTGAATTCCTTAGTAGAGGACTTGAGGAGTGGATGTATGTGAAGAGTGATCGAACAATAATAAATTAGTTTGTGTTTCTTTTTAAACTTTTCTATATTTAGTTTATTGTATATTTTATTTCTTTCAAATGATAATTGAAAATTTTTTGAAAAAAATTAGAATTGAAAGCCATCACCTTCTAATTTTCTCTTGATAAAATAAATTGAAATATATATAATGTTCTCCCCCCAACACACACACACACCCTCTATCTCTCTTTAATGTGCCATATTTCTTTGATTAACATCAAACCACCTTCATGAAGCCCATAAGGGAACTTTCTCAATGGTCAAAGGGAATTATTTTCTAGAATGCATAGGAGAACTTCCCCAAATGATTAAAAGAGCTAGTCCCTGTTCCTGACTAAGGGAGGTCATACCATATAAGGGGTAGTTCAAGTTCCTCACTAAGGAAGCTATTCCCCAACTATTGCACAAGAAGACAACTACCACAATACCTTGTTTTCTTATAGAGCAGGAATTCTAACTCTTACACACCAAATTCGAACTATAAATATACGCCTACTCACAAGGCCCTCATCTTATCTTTCCATGACAAAGTAAAAAAAATCTCCCCCCTTTCTCACAATAACAACAAACTTTCCTCTCTCTTTAAAGATGATATAAGGGCATCAACATAAGTTGTGAGTAACCTTAGCAAGCCCACCAGTTGATGCTCCCCATATCATAGCACTCATCTATGAACTTACCCATGCATACTTTCTTGAACTTCTTTGGATTTAGTAAACTTACCCTGGAACAAATAAACAATAGTTCATTTATCACCACCTCCTCTACTTAGTCATGGGGAAAAACATGTCTAGGGTTATCGGTACTTAAAGTCATTCGCACTAAGTGTATTTTTATCTTTTTATGTAGCCTTTCATATAGCCCTAAGATTATTATAAATAAGGGGTGAAAATGAGTATATTGAATCTTTGATATCTTTTTGTATCTATTGGATCTCTTGCATTAATTAAGTGAGATTTTGAGCCCAATGCATTTCATTAAAGAATTTTTTAGGAACCCCCTTCGTCTCCATTCTCAAATTAGTTATGTGTCACCCCTCATAGAGTTCTCCTACCATAAAGGTCAGTAATCATCCACCAATAAATTTGGATCTAATAATTGAAAGAAAATAGAATTTAAAAGTTATTTCCTAAAATTTTGAGTGCTTAAATAAAAATTACTCACAAATTTAAATAGAAAAGTTTGATTTTATATGTCACATAATGTTTGAAATACATATTGCTTGAAATTGGAGAAATATCCCCATTATTTTGTATTATGATAGAACATCCACAAAAATTAACTTAGGGCTAAATTTCCCCTCTTTTTTTATATAAAAAAAGCTTATTAAAGTCAATTCTAAGCAAATTTATTTCAAACATTTTAAAAATAAGGTTTTAATAGCCCTTAATATCGTTCTATCTAGGTTTGATCAAATCTTCTTTAAATCAAATTCAAAATTTATTTGAATAAGGTTTAAATAAGTTTGAACCTTTATGCACATGCTTCATCTCATGACACCATTAACAACAATCCTCTCCATTCCATCATTCTCATATTTGCCTTCCCCGGTAAGCTCCCTTCTTAAACCATCTTCTCTCACGAACCAACGATCCCATCAATGAGCCCTACCAGCAGTAAATTTTTTTCACATATAAGTTAGTTCTATTTTCTCTCATTTATGAGCCCCTACTTATGTTGGTCCCACCCACTTTCATATATTTGCCCCTAAAAACTCCCATTATGAAATCGTACATTGTGACCATAATTCAAATACCAATAAGCTACTTTGATATATGTTTAAATTTTGATTTCACTGTATTCAAATCACATTCAAATTAAGGTTCAAATTTGAATCAATTTGCATCATATTTCATAGGACTAGCATCAATAAGCAGGTAGTGAACACAAAATAGGGTAACTTGGTCTAAAATATACTTTTAGAGAAATTTTCCTAAAAAATGAAATAACTTTCATATGTTTTAAATTTTGGGCATTATGAGGTATATAAAGTCAAATTTCGCTTTGAATATCATAAACCTCAAAATTTTAATCTTTTATTAGGAGCCAAAGCTCTCTACCCACAGTGGTGTACAATAGAGCTAGGTTTGAATATTATTTCTTATAGATGTGGCAAGGACATCAACCATAACAAAGAGGAAACATTTTGCAAAATGACACTTTAGTAAAACTACTAAAATTTCACTAAGTACTATATAAGAATCTTTTCATGTGCAGCACCATGAATATATTCATAAAACTATCTTCTAAAGTTTTATAAACATGATGTAGATGTAATACAGGGGCAATTTACTTAGCGTTATTTAAGAGTAATAAAGAATGATGTGTAAAAGTGATAAGAAAATTTTCAAAAGTTTTATATCTTCTCTTTAATATTAATCACCGTGATGTCTAAAATATGCCTTTCAAACTCATATTTATAGGATTAGGAAGTCTACAAGAAATGAAATACCTAAAAAATAAAAAATAATAATATATTACTTAAACTTCTACAAAGGAGTGAATAAAACTTTGATAGCTACATGTGGATCTTCACCTCTGGCATTTCCCTATAAAGCCTTCAATAAGAACCTCTGATGGGTTCCACTATAGTAATCATTCAATGAGTACCTTTGGTGAGTGCCTCCAACAGCTTCATTAGATAACTGAGTCTTTTGATTGAGGCGCCTATTGAATTGGTCAAGTCATTACTATTAGGTGGATATCTTCAATATACTAGCATTAAGACTCTCTATTTTAAGAGAGTTCCATTGAAGTCAGAACCTCAATCAAAAAAATTCCCTCGAGGTGGGAACTTTTGTCGGTGAAGTTCTTTCAGAGTGACATGCTTAGTGATTTGAAGGATGTAAGAACCCTAGCTTGAGTGACAAGCTTTGTGATCTCACTCACTATATTGAGGACTTCTAATATTTTAAATTTTATCATTCTTCATTAATTATGAGGTACAATAATGACTGTGGAAGGAGTTTGACATCAAGAATGATTTCATATTTTAAGCTCTTTCAAAGAATGGGACTTAAAATCATTGAAGGATAATGAATTATGTTTTTAAGTGGACAAATTTTGCTATGGATTTTGACTCTCCATTTCTATCAAGGTGCTGAACTAACTTATTCACTATGGCCTAATACTAATCTTGATTACATCTAGTCTCTTTATCTTCTTTGCCAAATTTCTCTACCCACTTATGGAAAAGAAAACTATAGTGGAACATTCACCTATTTCATTATCTATTCAAGTTTCAAAAGCTCAAGTACAATCGTATTCCTTTTTCATGTTAGCATCGAAGAATTTATGATTTGATGGTGGTGAGTGAATTGGTGAGGAGATTCCTTTATGTATAATTAACTATGGAGTTTTTTTATTAACCCAAAAAAAGGATTTTTCATTATTATCAAAAGTGGGGTACAAAAAACTACAAATTGAAAAAAAAAATGTCTGCCCAACATGAGCTGGTAGACACATAAAACTAAAGAAAACAACAACCAAAAAAGAGAAGAGCAAAGACTAAAACCCCTCATCTTAAAATGAAAGATCCTCCATAAAAAAGAAGACCTCAATAATGATCATTTGAGGGGCTCAAATCCCTACCCAAGATAACATCAGTTGCTTTTTTTCCTCTTTTGAGGGGCAATGGTGACATGCCCTTATTGTGGTAGTTCTTTTTGAAGGACTCTGGGTCTTTTCTTTGAGGGGATTAAACTACTATTTGAGATATCCTATTGCTGAGATTTTTGAGCAGTGAAGATAATAAGCTCTGGGTTGGGATCAGCTGACATAGGAAACGGGCATCTCATTTCATACCCTTTAGAAGGAAGATGGTCATTCTGCTTAGGCATTAGCCTTCTAGTGATGACATTCCAAGTTTATGATTAGTATAAAGGTTGGGAAGATGGAGGATTAAATTACTGAGTATGCACATGAATAGTTTTATTCTCCATTGATGAGGATTAAAGAATGCTGTTAATAGGATACAACTTAGTCTTCTAAAGGAAAGTCTCCACTTTACGGCCAATAATTCTAAAAGTTCATCAGGGTTATTAAGCCCTTATGAGCTAGCTCGAGGCTAACTAAGAGGGGGGTTGAATTGGTAGTTTTTAAAATTATTAAATAAAAAGCACGATCTTTTTGAAATATTTTAAAACATCAAACCATACGATCATCCACAAGAAAATAAAGTGCATAAATTAAAATACAGAAACGTAATAAGAAAGAGCACACTAGATCTTATAGTGGTTTGGTCAACTTGACCTACATCCTCTCCCCGGAGCCTCTCCTCTAAGTACTGCACTAAAACTCAGTGACTCTCCTTTTTCTCTCATAGTAATATGGAGAAGCCTTTATAAACTCCTTTCCACCAATCCTAGTGAGGCAGAGAACCTAACCTCCTTTTGCTTCCTCCTAAAGTAGGCAGAGAACCTTGATCGATTGCTAAAGAAGACCTCCCTAGAGCCACCAAGGAACTAGGGATGATGACTGGAGAAGATGAGTCAGATCCTTCCTTGGAGCAACCTTTATGAACCCCTCACAAACTCCCCCTCATAAGATCCTCTCTCTTTCTCTCCCAAGCTCTCCCTCTCTTTTTTCTTGGCTATCTCAGGTCAGGATAGCAGCAAAATATCTCACCTTGAATAATTAAGAGATCTTTTATAGAAGGGCATAAAATTTTCCATAATTTGCAACTTGTCATAATAGATTATCCAGGAAGATCGACAAATTTTTCTATATGATCAGTGTATTGTTAGCCCTTTCAGCTAGGACAGTCTGCGAGGGCTAAATGATTAGAAGCCTTATTTATTTTGATCGACCAGGATGATATGGACATCATCCCATACGATTAGTTCAAAACCATACCCATATCATCTAGGATATCATTCTAGTCGTTCAGAGCATATATGTTGGATGATAAAAACATATAATATATTGTCCCGTATGATTAGTTCAAAAATAGGGATTATTGTCCAACACATCATTATGGTCATCTAGGTGATACACCTGGATGATGGAGAATTTCAACTGATTATCCAATATATCATTTTAGTCATCCAAGCGATCAAGGAGAAGACTAAAGTTTTTCCTAATGGATCATCCAAGAAGATCCTGCGATCGTCCAAGACGATATGATCAATTAATCAAATCTTAATTACTTTCATTAAACACCTGACTAATTTATGCATTGTTGTAACGAATCATCCAGGATGATATGGGATTATCATGTATGATTGCTAAAAATAATATCATACCTAAAAGAGTTTGGCGGCTGATTCTTTTTTATTTAAGCCTATTATCCAGGATGATGTAAATATTGTCCAGGATGATTTGCTTAATTTAATTGTCTTAATACAGAAGCCCTAATTAGGATTTCTTTTTTTAACTAATTTTCCAGGATGATTTTGGATCATCCTGAATGACATGATAAAAAACAAAAAACTTTAAAATAAATAAAATCTCTCCCCCTAAGTGTGTATGTGCAAGATTACTTAGCATCATGATCCACATACATTTAATTCAAGAAAAGATAAAAATATTGGAATTACACTTACAGACTGACTCGATCCTAATATATTCAATTTTGAGCTTGCTTGATTTGCAATTGACCTTGTGGACCAAAAATGTTAGTAGGCAGGGCAATATTATAGAAATATAAATGTTAGAAATGTTTGATATCATCAAAATTATAATCCTTAAATCCAAGTTTACAATAATCTCACTCTTTTTGATGTTGGAAAATATTTGTTAGGAAATTCTGCTCAAGCAGCTTAATGAAACATAAAGTAAAGGAGAATAGTATGAACCAAGCAATGCAAATTTTATTAAAAATAAGCAGGTGGTGCAAACACTAAACAATAGTAGTATGAAAAACAACAATATAATGAAATATAATTAACACTCTAACACTACCACTACTGTCCCTTTTGACATCATAAAAAGGAGGAGAAAAAAAAATGAAATATAAAGTATAAAATAGAAAATAGAAATTAACAGCAATACAAAAACATCACACAAAAAACATCACAAAAAAAGTCTATAAGTACGGAGGGCCCTGATCAGGTGAAGGAGGTGGTGGTGGTGGCTGAAAGAAATTGGAGATGGAAGCAAAATGCTACCCAAACGAGGACATATCTTGGTCGTGCTGCTGTTGTTGGTGTGTCACATATACATCAAATTTAGTAATATCCACTATATGATGCTATCCTATGCAGCAATGTAAGAGTCAAACCTAGCCTCCCACTGGTCAAACTACTTAACCAGTTGATCCAACTATGAGTGTTGGCAGATAAGAATATGTATAAGACCAGGTGTAGGAGCAGCTTCCTTCTTAGCTCCCTCAGCCTCCTCGTACCTCAGATAGAGATGTGTTGTGAAGAAGATGGAAGGAGATATTGGTGTAGTAGATAGGTTGATAATCTGATATGGAAGGATATTGAAGATTATATTTTGTTTCTAGGATAAAAGCTATAATGTGTCCTAAGGCAAGGTTGGGTTTTCTTTTGTGCCATAGATCCCTAATACTGGTCAGGTGTTCTATATATCAAAAGAAAAAGATAAATGGCATTGAACTCCCTATAGGCCATTATATAAAAGGTGGTGATCAAGAGTAGAGGAGTGATGTGGATACAATCACCATCCTTTAGGGTTACTAAGTTTCTAAGAATATATTGGATTATCCTATCATCCTTGACTAAGGTGCTTGACGCCCCATCATGGTAGGAGACATTTGTGTGCCTAAGTAGTTGGTTGGCAGTACCCCAATCATAATTAAGATCTAAAGAAAAGATGTGAATCTTATCTCCAGTAGTAGAAAGTTGGAGGAGTTTATGGTAATCCTAGTAGGTTATCTCTATTAGGGATCTGTACACATAGTACTATAGGGTGGTATAGTTGGAGTTGATCCAAAGACTAGCAAAGAACTCATATAGGAGTTCAGAGTTGAATGGGAAAGCTAATGTCAGAATGAAGGAGAGGGAGGCATGAGTAAACAGATTTAGTATCGAGTAAGTGACTGTTAGAGGATTGACGATCCTTGAAGTTATGATCTTAATAGTTTTGTATTGAAGATAGATAGCTTAGTCAGTCGCCTCAGTGAAATGAGGGTCGACAGTTGCCCTTAAGAAACTATCGGTCGCCATCTTGGATCTTTTCCAACTAGCCATTGACAAAGATTAAGAGTCTGAGTGAGAAATAAAGAAATTAGAGGGTTTGAGGGTGAGAAAAATGTTTGAATTTAGTTATTCATAAAAAATTGGCCACATCTTCTTGGACAATTACAAGATCATCCAGAGCAATCAGGCAAATTTATGATGTTCGGGATGATTGGTAAAAAAGGCAGTACTATTATCCAGGATAGTCAAACATCTTCCAAGATGATTAGACTCAGACAATTATCCTGAGGCATCATGTTGGACTACTATTAATGAAATTAATTGTCTAGGATGATTAGGTAGATCATCCAGGATGATCGATAATAATGGATTGTATAGGCTAAATTTAAAATGTGTAATCATTTTTGCCACATGGATTATCTAAGATGAATAGGTGTATCATCCAAGATGATCACAAATAATTGAGTAGAATTTGATCAGATTGTTCAGGATGATGTGGATCATCTAGGATGATCTCAGATGATTGAGTTAGATCAACCGTCACATGGATGATGAAGGGTGATTTGATGATATAGTATAGGATGATATGAATATTATCTAGGATGATATGATAAAAAAATTAGAGATTTTTTTTATGGAGGAGGTGATCAGAAGAGGTCCCAAAACATAAAAAACTAGTATAAATAAAATATGAAATAACGAAAAGATGATAAACATGACAAAAAGCAAAAAAAAAAAAAGTTTTTTTTATTGATCAAAGCAAGAATATGATAAATTTTCCATGTGATTGAATTACAAATTTTTAAGAAATGAGTAAACATCACTGAAATATGAAAAATGGTAGAAAAACTTATCATGTCCTCAACTCGGATTCCCTACAAGGTAAAGATCTTTTAAAAGGAAAAATCTAACTTAAAAAGAAAATCAACCTAGAAAAGTAATATATTTAACACTTCATTCTAGAAAACATATCTGATAGAGTAATGTACCAAAGTAATTAGTCAAAATTAAGGGTTTCAAAAATCAAGTGATTAAAAATATCAAGTGACATATGAATTCTTTTAAGATTTAAAAGCTTAAAAGAGAAGGAAGCTTGATTTTTATGGGCTCATTTTGTGTATGTTATCAATTATTTGGCACACTTTGCGCATCTTTTGATTTTTGTTACACTTTCTATATCTTTCATTTTTTTGCGATCATTGCGTATCTTTTCACTTTTTCTTTTAAGGCTCATTTTATGCCTCTTGTCATTTTTGCGAGCTAGCTCCCTTTTGAAACCTTTAAAGAATCTCAGTTGTGAGAATATCTTCCATATAATAGAGAGGAAAACCTTACTCTCTAATATAAGGAAGAATAAACCACAAATCAGGAGCATATTCATATAATAAATGCAATAATATAATCAAGAAAAACTTGAAAGTGTTTTAATGACTTTGAACATTATTCATATGAGATAGATTACTATAGGAAGATAAAAAAGATTTCAATTTCAAAGTCCTATTTTAAATTTGAAATAAGATTTTTTCTTTGAAAAGAAACTTACACTTCTAAAGAAGTTAGAGGAAGGGAAAGAATCAACAATATTTCTTCCTTTAATTGATTGAGGGATGTCAATCATTGATTACAAATTTTTTTAAAATAGAAATAAAGCATAAAATATCATTTCAGCAGTAACAAAAAAATAACTAAAATGAACAAAGAAAGTATAAAACTTAAAACATAAAAAACACCAACAAATAAACATGAACAAATAATTAAAAAAAAACAAAGGAAAGGTCGGAAACAAAAGAAAAATCATAAGACAAAATAAGAAAAAGATCAAAAAAATATAAAGTTCAGAGTTTAGTAATCATCAAATTCATGCATTTATGTCCATCACACCCAATTTGGTCCTTAAGATACTAAATGTGTCAAAGGCCACTAGTTTAATAAATATGTCAGTCAGTTAGTTTTCAGTTGCAACATTATATAACTTAATGTCTCCTTTAGTAACATAGTCCCTAATAAAGTGATGACTTATATAAATGTGTTTGATCCTTGAATGTTGGATATGATTTTTAGAGATGCAGATATCACTAGTGTTATCACATAGAATTGAAATTGTGCTAAAAGGAAATCATAAATCCAGTATTTGTTGCTTCAAATAAAAGAATTAGGACACATAACTTCCTAATTCAATGCACTCAGCTTCAGTAGTGGAAAGTGCCGAAGAGTTTTATTTTCTGCTGGACTAGGAGACTAAGGACTGTCCTATGAATTGGAAAGTTCCAGAAGTGCTCTTTTTATCCACCCTATACCCTATAAAATTAAAATTAGAATATCCAATAATTTCAAAAGAAGTGTTGTGCCTAGGATACCAGATTCTTAAGTTGTGGGTCCCTAAGTGATATCTAAGGATTCTCTTAACTATAGTCAGGTGGGATTCTTTAGGATCAGCTTAAAATCTAGTACAGAGATAAACACTAAATAATATTATATCAGGTCAGCTAGCAGATAAGTAAAGCAATGATATAATTATTCCTCAGTACTTCTTTGATCAATATATTTTCCATTTGAATCCTTATCTAACTAAACACTAGAGCTCATGGGAGAGTTTATTGGCTTGGTTTTATCCATTTCATATTTCTTCAAGATATCCTTAATGTATGTTGATTGATTAAGAAAGGTTCCATCATCTATTTGTCTTATATTAAATCCCAAAAAGTAGGATAATTCTCCCATCATACTCATCTCAAATTTCTTACTCATTATTTTAGAAAAATCATCACATAACTTTTTATTAGAAGTTTCAAAAAGTATATCATCAATATAGATCTGAATATAGAGTTACTCATCTTTTACTTTCCTAAAAAAAGGTGATGTCTATGCTCTCCTTAACAAACTCCCTCTCTATTAGAAATGTGTTAAGCCTCTCATACCAAGCTATTGGTGCCTGTTTTAATCCATATAAGGCCTTTTTTTATTTATAAATATTATTTGGAAATTAGAAACTCTCAAAACCTAGGGGTTGCTCTACAAACACATTTTCTTTTATTATCCCATTCAAAAAGGTACTATTGCTATCCATTTGGAAATGCTTCAATCCCTTGTAACAAGCAAAGGCTACTAGTACTCTAATGGATTCCAATCTAGATATAAGGGAAAAGGTTTCCTCAAAATCAGTCCCTTATATTTGGATGTATCCCTTAGCCACCAATCTTGCCTTATTCCTGACCACAACACCAAATTCATTCATTTTATTATTAAAGACCCATTTGGTTCCTATTACATTTTGATTCTTAGGTTTTTCTACTAGCTCCTAAAAATCATTCCTCACAAATTGGTTAAGTTCTTCTTTTATAGCTAAGATCTATAATTCCTTAGAAAGGGATTGATTGATGTTGGCGGGTTCAATTATTGAGATAAAGATAGGGTGGTTTACTTCCCTCCAAAGTCCATGCCTAGTTCTAACACCTTCAGAAGGGTCTCTTAAGATTCGTTCTTTATGATGACTCAAAGAATATCTGCAATCTCTAGGCAAGATATGTTGAGGTTCTACCCTTTCCTCTAGATTTATAGGTTCTACTTCTTAGGTAATCTCACCTACTACATCAGTGTTTTAAGGCTCTACCTTTTTCTCTAGATTTATAGTTTCTACTCCTTGGGTAATCTCTCCTACTTCATCTTCTTCCTCAACTCTAGATTTCTTAGGATCATATTCATCAAACGCTATATAAGTAATCTCCTCCACCTCCAATATCTTCTTGTTAAACACTCTAAAGGATTTCCCCACACTTAAATATCCTAAGAACACTCCATCAGAGTTTGGGTCAAATTTTCCTAAGAATGATTTACCGTTATTAAGAATGAAAACCTTACACCAAAGCCATAGAGGTGTGAAAGGTTGGGTGTCCTACCCTTAATAATCTCATATGGTGTCTTATTCAGTTTGGATCTAACATTCACCCTATTAAACACATAACAAGCTACATTTACTGCTTCAGCCCAAAGGTATTTTGGTATGAATACTCATTAAGTAAGGCTCTAGTGGCTTTTATTGAGGTCTAGATCTTCCTTTTAGCTATCACATTCTGCTGAGGGATCCTAGGAGTTAAGAAGTTATGATTAATCCCTTGATCCTCATAGAAACATCCAAATCTCACATTTCCAAACTCTCCACCATGGTTATTATGAATGATGAAAATATCACAACTTATCTTTTTCTGAATCCAAGTGAAGAAGGATTTTAATTCATCAAAAGACTTACTTTTATGAGATAGAAATCTAATCCATGTGAACCTTGAGTAGTCATTAACAATTAGAAATCCATAGACTTTTCCCCCTAAGCTGGCAGTGCTAATGGGTCCAAATAAATCCTTATGAATGACTTCTAAAGGTCTAAAGGTGCTAATATCCTTAATGGAATGGAAAGAGGATTTGACTTCTTTCCCTAGTTGACAAGTATCATACCGGTGATCCTTATTAAACTTAAGCTTGAGGACACCTCTAACTAAGTCCTTTTGGGTTACTTTCCTAAAGGTTTTTATGCTGGTATAACATAATCTCCTATGTCATAGCCAAGACTCATTAGTAGAAGCTTTTTAGCAAAATAAAGTAACATATTTAATGTTATTTAAATCAAGCATGTAAATAGTGTTGATCCTTTTTCTCTGCAAAATAATGTTGTTATTCAAGCCAATAATGCATGTATTTAACAAAAATTTAATGATAAAGCCCTTATCACAAAGCTGACTGATGTTGAGCAAGTTATGTTTCAAGCCATTAAAAAGTATAATATTTTCAATCAAAAGGTTTTTGGAGTTTTTGATTATATATGTACCACCAAATTCCTAGTGGTGTTGTCTCTAAGATGGACCTTTCCTCCAACCCTGGCCTCTAGCAAAATGAATTGATTGACATCTCCAGTCATGTGGTGTGAGCATCTGCTATCCAGGTATCACATGCTCTCATAAGGTCTTTGGTGAGAGCATACATACAAAATCATTAAACATCAGATTTAGGAACCCAATTAAGTTTGGGTCCCTTCTTATAGAAAGAAGAATGTAATACATATGTGTTATGCTATGAATCATATAATTTGGGTCTCCAAACCCAATGTATCCTACGGTGAACAATGTAAGTGTGGGAGATGTGTCCTATCTTGCCACATAAAAAATATCTAACACCAAGAAAAGGGTTTACTAATCTATTTAGGTTATCGTGCTTCTTCCTGGGTTTTAAAACTTTTGGCTTTAGTTCTAGATTAAAAAATTGTTTAGGTGTGGGTGGAATCCTATTTTCCACAAGTACTTTCAATTCAACTTTAAAAAATGAGTTAGCACTTTCTAAAATAGCATTATCAACTTTTAAATAGTGCCCCCTACTCTTATATTCATCAATAAATGTTTTAAAATCATTTTTAAGTTTAGTGTGGGTTGCTTTTAATGAATCATTCTCAATGATTAAGTCAGAATGCTTTTTATTTAACTCATCAAATTCATCAAGTAATGACATGTAATTGCTATCAAGTGTAGAATAATATTTAAGCTAAACTTCATGATCTTTTTGAAAGTTTAAAAATATAAATTTCCTGTCAGTATGTCATTTCTTATGTTTCATATATGATGAACATATTTTCTCAAGAACTTTAAGTAATTAATTGTAGGTTAGTTCACATACCTCTTCTTAGTCAGAATAACTGAGATGGTCATCCACCATCAAACATAAGTTTATAGTATCCGCTTCAGCTTCGGTCTAAGAGGAGTCAAATACAAAATCTGTCCAGAAAGCCTTTTGAATCTGCTTCTTGTCCTTCTTGAACTTGGGTTTCTCCTTGCTATGGTGATCCTTAACTGTAGGACAATCACCTTTTATATATCATTGCTTCCTGCATTCTAAGTAACTAACATTAGAAGAACCTTTAGATTTCTTAGTACTCTTACCTTTGTTTCATTTCTTATGGTGCTTTTGTTTCTTCCTTAGAAAGCTTTTAAATTGCCTAGTGATTAAGGCAACATCATCACTTTCAGGCCTGGAAGAATCAATATCCGTATCCTTAGCCTTCAGTGCCATAGTTTTCTCCTTCTTTTTCTCACATGCATTAATTTATCTTTGGTTCACTCCTTGCTCGTAGGCAATGAGTAATCAAAGAAAGTTATAAGTAGAGTAAGTTTCAAATCATTGGATTCAATGATAACAGTTACCTTATCATCAAAGTAAAAGGATAAACTTCTCAAGATTTTATTAACTCTCTCATAGTTAGTGAGTTCTCTTCCCAAGGCATACAGAGAGGTGACAATTTATATAAACATAGTATATATTTTAGATATCAATTCATTAGGTTTCATGCAAAAGAGTTTGTAGTCATGAAGTAAAATATTCAACCTAGATTGCTTAACTTCACTTGTGCCTTCATAAGTAATACACAATCTATCCCATATTTCTTTACTAGTAGCACAAGTTAAAATACACGTGTAATCTTCATATTTTAGTGCACATAAAAAATAATTTAAATATTTAGCATTAAGTTATGCTAGATCCCTATCATTAAAGCTCCATTCAGTAAATGGATGTTTAGTTTTGATGCCATTGATTTAACGTGTTGGTGCAGAATATCCATCCTTAACAAGCATCAACATGTGATAATCTATAGATTATAAAAATGTGGACATGCAAGTTTTCTAGAAATTAAAAGGTATATTATCCAACAATGGTTGTCATGTAATTGAATACCATTCTATAGTAGTTTAGTTACCAAAGTTAGCCATGAATTGAAATTCAAATGTTTTCAAAAACTAGATTTTATGAATCTTACTCTGATACCACTTTAAAGTTTGCTACGGTTATTAAGCCTTTATGAACTAGCCCGAGGCTAACCAAGAGGGGGGGGGGGGGGGTGTGAATTGATAGTTTTAAAAATTCTTAAATAAAAAGAACAATCTTTTTGAAATATTTTAAAATATCAAACCATATGTTCATTAACATGAAAATAATATGCGTAAATTAAAATGAAAAAAATGTAATAAGAAAGAGCACACTAGATTTTATAGTGGTTCGGTCAACTTACTTGACCTACGTCCACTCCCAGAGCCTCTCCTCTGGGTATTGCACTAAAACTCAGTGACTCTCCTTTTACTCCCATAGTAAGGTGGAGAAGCCTTTACAAACTCCTTTCCGTTGACCCCAGTGAGGTAAAGAACCTGACCTCCTTTTGCTACCTTCTAAATCAGGCATATCACCTTTATTGATTGCTGAAAAAGACCTTCCTAGAGCCTCCAAGGAACCAGGGATGATGATTGGAGAAGATGATTTAGATCCTTACTTGGAGAAACCTTTATTAACCCCTCATGAAGTCCCCCTCACAAGATCCTCTCTCTCTCTCTCTCTCTCCCAAGCTCTCCCTCTCATTCTCTTGGTTCTCTCAGATCAGGACAACAGCAAAAGATATCACCTTGAATAATTAAGAGATCTTATAAAGAAGGGCTTAAAATTTGTCCTAATTTATAAATCATTACAGATCATCTAGGATGATCGATAAATCATCCTATATAATTAGTGTATTTGCATCCCTTTCAGCTAGGATGATCTGGGAGGGCTAAACGATTAGAAGCCTTATTTGTTCTGATCATCCAGGATGATGTGGACATCATCCTATATGATTAGTTAAAAACCATACATATCATCTAGAACATCGTTCTGTTCATTTAGAAGATTTATGTTGGATGATGAAAAAATATAATATATAATCCAATATAATTCTTGAATTGTCTCACATGATTAGTTCAAAAATAAGGATTATCATCCAGCACATCATTCTGGTCGCCTAGGTGATACACCTGGATGATGCAGAATTTTAACTAATCATCCAACATATCGTTCTGGTCATCCAGGTGATCCAGGAGAAGACTAAGGTTTTCTAATGATCCAATGATCATCCAAGACGATATGACCGATCAACCAAACTTTAATTGCTTTCCTTGATCACTTGACTAATTTAGGCATGATTGTAATGAATCGTTGACGATGATATGGAATCGTCCTGTATGATTGCCAAAAATATTATCATACCAAAAAGAGTTTGGTGATTGATTCTTTCTAAGTTGAGCCTATCATCTAGGATGATGTAAATATCATTCAGGACAAATTACTTAATTCGCCTGTCTTAACACAGGAGCCATAATTAGGGTTTCTATTTTTAACTGATTATCCAGGATGATTTTAGATCATCCTGGATGATATGATAAAAAATATAAAACTCTAAAACATACAAAATTTCTCCCCCTGAGTGTGTCTGTGCAAGGTTACTTAGCATCAGGATCCAAATTTTTATATTCGACTCAAGAAAAGATAAAAACACTGGAATTACACTTATAGACTAACTTAGTCTTAAACCCAATCTTATGCTGGCTTGATTTACAATCGACCTTGTGGACCTAAAATTTTAGTAGCCAAGGAAATATTAGAGAAGTAAAAATGCCAGAAATATTTGATATCATCAAAATTATAATCCTTAAATCTAGGTTTGCAAAAAAATCCATATTTATCTTTGTCTCTACTATCAAAATGATCAAATAGAAGCAAAGATGAGAAAGGCCATCGTACTCAACTCTTTAAAAAATCTTCCATTTAGTCCCTTAATCCAAAAGCCCAGAGAGAGTCTTTGGGTAAGATCAATGTGGACATACACTCTAATAAATGAACTTTGACCTGTAGAGCATGGTTGTTCATCCATCCAAAGAGGTTCTCCAATCATAGAATCAATACGAGTTATATTTGAAGGATCCCAATACATCAGAGGAATTTGAGGAAAGCACACCCAAATTGGCAAGATGGATCACTTCATATCCTCGTGAGAGAAGGAATATGACCACCGATTAAGGCTATTTATACTTCTTGCCACAATCCATTGACCACCCCTAAGGATGATATTGTTGCGGATCTATGATTTTGATGATAGCAAACATTCCTTATTTCTCTACGATTGCCTTATGTGCTAACGTTTCAGGTCCACACGATCAGACTGCAATCTGGAAGCAGCTCAAGATTGGGTAGACTAGATCTATGTCAGTTTGTAATCTTTTTCCTTTCTTGAGTCTGTTGTATTTGGTGTGGCTATAACTTGGTAGAAATTTTCTTGCTCCCTATATGATTTCTGCTTTTGGTAACATCGTCCGGGACGATATTAATATCGGCCTGGACGATCTGTCCAAAATCAGAAACCCTAATTAGAGCATCCTCATTAAGGCAGCCGTCAACAGATCGGCCTGGACGATACTTGTATCGGCCAGGACGATAATCTCAATTCAGAAAGAATCAGCCACCATAATCAGTTTAGGAATTCTTTGTTTTAGGAAATCGGCCAGGACGATATTATTGTCGTCCAGGACGATCTAACTCAATCATGCCTAAATTGATCTGGTATCTTTGGAAATCATTAATGGTTGATTGATACGATCACATCGTTCGGGATGATCGCATGATCGGCCAGGACGATGGCCTGGACGATCTACATCGGACAGCTTGTATTCAGGGCGATGATTAGGACGAATGAAATCGGTTTTAAACTAATCGGCCAGGCTGATCATGAGATCGTCCTGGACAATGTAACCAATTTTCTTCTGATCGCCTCAAATTGTCCCGGACTAATGAGCTTAATTTGTACTGATCGGCCAGGACGATATACCTATCGTCCTGGACGATAATGTCGGCAACTTGTATTAATGAGCTCGTTTTGAGAGCTTATATTTAAGCTTTGGCATGACACTTTGTAAGTGTCTTTGGCAGCCATTTGAGCTTCGTTCTTGTGGGGAAAACTTGAAGAGAGAGCTTGAAAGGGAGAGAGGAAAGAGTGGAGTTTGAGAGAGGGAGAAGATCCTGTGATGGGGGGCTCAAGGGAGTGTGGAGGGGGTTCCACACGGTTGCTCCGGAGAACTCGCACCTTAGTACCATCGGATTCAAGTCTTGTCTCGAGGTAAGTTCACCAAAGAAGAAGTCTCTTTGGTGTCAAAGGACCTGGCAACTCCGCCGCACCGGGAGAGGTGGAAGTGATTTTGTAAGGGCTTCTCCGCCTAGCTGTAGGGGCTAAAGGAGAGACACTTGTGTTAGTGAAATACTTGGAGGGTACCTCCAAGGAGTGGACGTAGGTCAAGGTTTGACCGAACCACTATAAATCTGGTGTGTTCTTTCTTTATTACTTTCGCACTTTTAAATTCCGCATCGTTGGTTTTCTATGTGGTGATATTGGTTTTAGTTTTATCTTTGGTTTTTAAGTTTTCCAATTCACCTCTGTCTTTTAAATTAGCCTTGGGCCAGTTCTATAGGGCTTAACATCCCTAACGGACTTTCAAGTGGTATCAGAGCGGTTTTCATAAAATAAGTTTTTAAAAACTTTTGAATTTTGATCCATGGCTAATATTTCTAATCGTATTTTTGCGGAAGGATATTCAATCTCTAGACCACCATTGTTTGAAAATATTACATTTGAGTTTTGGAAAATTCGCATGTCTACTTTTTTGCAATCAATTGATTTTCGCATGTGGCATATGATTTTAACTGATTATTCATCACCATCACGTATTGTTAATGGAATTAAAACTGATATTCCTTTTAATCAATGGAATAGGGATGAACGAATGGATGCTCAATTAAATGCAAAATCTTTAAATTGTTTTTTCTGTGCTTTAAATTCTGATGATTTTTTGTTAATTTCCACGTGCACTACTGGTAAGGAAGTTTTGGATAAATTGCACACCATATACGAAGGCTCTAATGAAATCAAGCAATCAAAGTTGAATATTTTAATGCATGATTTTGAAATGTTTTGTTTGAAACCTTTTGAAACGATTTTAGACATGTATACAATGTTTATTCAAATTACTACATCATTGCATGCCTTAGGAAAAGATTTTTCAAATTTTGAAAAAGTTAACAAAATTCTTCGTTGTTTACTTGAAAAATTTGATGCTAAAGTTGTTGCTATTTGTGAATCAAAAGATTTGAATGATTATTTTATTTATAATTTGATTGGCTCACTCATTGCCTACGAGCAAGGGTTCGGTCAAAGACTTTTGGATGCAGGTGAAACGATCGTTCTAAAAGCTGAAGATATGGAAAGAGGAAGCTTAGTTGGTGACGATAGAAAGGGCTTGTCAAGCAAATCACAAAGCTCACCAAAGCATAAGCAAAAGTGGAAAAAAGGTAAAATTGGTAAGGATGTTAATATTTCCTATGACGTTATTTGTTTTAGATGTAGGAAACCTGGACATATGAAAAATGAGTGCCCTAATTTAAGAATTCTCCCTGCAAAAGAAAAGGGTAAGGAGAAGTTAAATTTAAACTGGGGAAATAATGAAAAGCAAAAAATCTCATGGGCAGATCTGGTTTCTGAAGCATCAGACCAAGAAAGAGATAATGGATAAAAGCCTTATTTGAGTTTTTCTTTGTTATTTTTTATTTTGTTTTTATTTTTTTATTTTTATTATTTATTAGATTTTTAATTTTACTTGTTTTGTTTCATATTTTTTTTCCGATCAACACACACATCCACTTTTCTAGAAATGAAAAATTTACTTCCTAATTTTTCTTGAAATCTTTAGTAAGTTGTGATTGACTTCTCTAAAAACAATCAAAGGAAGGAAACTCATGTTTTTGACTTTCAATCTCTGTTTCCTAAAAGAGGTTTTTTTACTTTTGATTTAAAATATTTTTCATCTTTTAAATTGGTTTTTGAAACTAAATTTTTTATCTCCCTATATTTTATTTTTCGCATAGGAATCTTTTGCAAGTTGTTGAATCTAATTCACAATTTTCTTAATCAAGAAATTCGCTTTATCAATAGTATGGGTTTACATTTGGTATTTAAGATTTCATAAAGGTAGCATAATAAAAAAAAAATTTGCCAATGATGCCAAAAATAAAAGAAGCGCAAAGCGCCAAAATTGAAAAATACAGAATACACAAAGTGTATCAAAAGATGCGCAGTGCGCCAACCAATTGTCAAGAGGCATAAAATGAGTTTGAAAATATTGATTCATGATTCAACAAATCGTGCATTAATCTTCTATTAGATATATTTTATGAAAGGAGTTTTGAAAAATTATTATTTCTTTCTCTAATTTATTCCTTGATTTAGATATTGAATTAAAAAGTTTTTGAGCCTTTTTAAAAAACTTGAGTTTGGATTATCAATTCTTGATTTTCTAACCTTTACTGGGCTATGTGTTGTCAATCCAATTTTACTAAGTTTTTTTATTAAAACTCAGAGGTAACTTTCTCATTTAAGAACATTTGTTTTTTCACTTGATCAGGGAATGTTTTTTGTTCGTTTTGTTTTTTGTTTGTGCCTCCTCTCTTTTTGATAATGTCAAAGGGGAAGAACGTTTGTATCTTTTTTCTTTTCAAAAATTTTAAAATAACAAAAATATTTTTATCTCCCCTATTTAAAAAAAAAAAGGATTTATTCTAGTGAGGGGGAGATTATGAGGATTTACTTTTATGAAAATTCAAATTGAAATGTTTTGCCATCATAAAAAAGGAGGAGATTGTTGCAGATCTATGATTTTGATGATAGCAAACATTACTTATTTCTCTACGATTGCCTTATGTGCTAACGTTTCAGGTCCACATGATCAGACTGTAATCTGGAACCAGCTCAAGATTGGGTAGACTAGATCTATGTCAGTTTGTAATATTTTTCCTTTCTTGAGTCTGTTGTATTTGGTGTGGCTATAACTTGGTAGAAATTCTCTTGCTCCCTATATGATTTATGTTTTTGGTAACATCGTCCGGGACGATATTAATATCGGCCTGGACGATCTGTCCAAAATCAGAAACCCTAATTAGGGCATCCTCATTAAGGCAGCCGTCAACAGATCGGCCTGGATGACACTTATAACGGCCAGGACGATAATCTCAATTTAGAAAGAATCAGCCGCCATAATCAGTTTAGGAATTCTTTGTTTTAGGAAATCAGCCAGGATGATATTATTGTCGTCCAGGATGATCTAACTCAATCATGCCTAAATTGATCTGATATCTTTGGAAAGCATTAATGGTTGATTGATACGATCACATCATTCGGGACGATTGCATGATCGGCCAGGACGATGGCCTGGACGATCTACATCGGACAGCTTGTATTCAGGGCGATGATTAGGACAATTGAAATCAATTTTAAACTAATCGGCCAGGACGATTGTGAGATCGGCCTGGACGATGTAACCAATTTTCTTCTAATCGTCTCAAATCATCCCGGACTAATGAGCTTAATTTGTATCGATCGACCAGGATGATATGCCTATCGTCCTGGACGATAATGTCGGCAAATTGCATTAATGAGCTCATTTTGAGAGCTTCTATTTAAGCTTTGGCATGACACTTTGTAAGTGTCTTTGGCACCCATTGGAGCTTCGTTCTTGTGGGGGAAACTTGAAGAGAGAGCTTGAAAGGGAGAGAGGAAAGGGTGGAGTTTGAGAGAGGGAGAAGATCCTGTGAGGGGGGACTCAAGGGAGTGTGGAGGGGGTTCCATACAGTTGCTCCGGCGAGCTCGCACCTTAGTACCATCGGATTCAAGGCTTGTCTCGAGGTAAGTTCACCAAAGAAGAAGTCTCTTTGGTGTCAAAGGACCCGACAACTCCGCCGCACCAGGAGAGGTGGAAGTGATTTTGTAAGGGCTTCTCCGCCTAGCTGTGGGGGCTAAAGGATAGACACTTATGTTAGTGCAATACTTGGATGGTGCCTCCAAGGAGTGGACGTAGGTCAAGGTTTGACCGAACCATTATAAATCCGGTGTGTTCTTTCTTTATTACTTCCGCACTTTTAATTTCTACATCGTTGGTTTTCTATGTGGTGATATTGGTTTTAGTTTTATCTTTGGTTTTAAAGTTTTCCAATTTACCTCTCTCTTTTAAATTAGCCTTGGGCCAGTTCTATAGGGCTTAACATGCCTAACGGACTTTCAGATATCACGAGCTATCCATGGTTACTAATCTACAACTTGTGTTCTTTGATTAGGAGTGATCCTTAATCCATTCTTATAAGTAGTTTGAGTTTACCTTTAACTCTCTAAAGGAGAGACTTAACAGTTTCCAATGTATACAACTCACTTTTAGGGCTAACTATCTACCTTCTACAAAGTGATTCTTGAATCCATAACCCCTTGTGAGTCATTTAACCTTTATCACTTTATTTTATTTATGCACTTTCTTATTTTTCAATTATTAAAACCCCATCAAAAAAATTTCTTATTTGCTTGAAGTTAGAAAATCTTCAAGGGGTAAGCAGGATTGGTTAGGGTCAGACCTAGCCTCATTCTCAAACCTAATCTTTAGAGATTGTCAAAGAAAATCCAAGTTTTGATAGACTCACTTGTCATGTCCAAGAGACAATGTTTGAAACTCGTTGGGAATAGTTTCATTTATCTAAGAGTGGAATGTCAAATTGGAAATTTTGGAGAAGTCTCAAAAGGGAAAGAGAAGGGATTCTTGAATCAACCCTGAGATTTGATGGGTACCCAGCTACACATAATACTATGATCATATAAATACACATGTATACATTTTTTTATAGATATTTTATACTTAGCTTCAAACATGAAATGGGACATCAAGACACACACACACACATATATATATATAAACCCTTACGTGTGTATTCTTTTGCCAATAGGCCTATATTTATACTTGCATGGTTGCTAAATAGAGTTACATAATTTTCAAGAAGTATTTACATCCTTTCTTCTTGTAGTAAAATTCCTTCTTGGTTAGAGTATAGGTGACTTTATTAAGAGTAGATTTTCCTTCTATTTGAAAGCCATAACTCTCCTACTAGGATTTGTAGTGTAATTTTCAAACATAACCTTAAGTCGAGAACACAATATCTGAAGTTATTCAAAAATTTTCTTACCTTAAATTCAATTGTGAAATAAGATTCGTTATTATTGGCATAACTTGCTCATGTGCCGATTTTCTAGTTTAGGTCCAACCAACTTCAAACTAAAGGGTCTGTACATTAGATTTTATGTATAAATTTCATGCAAGTTTTTTTTTTTTTTTTTTTTTTCTTTGAAAGATTTGAAGATTGTGATGATTCTTTATGGTGACTTACAAATGATAAGGAAGAAGAAAATTTTTTCTCAAAGAGGAATAAGTTCACCTAAGTTTCAAGTTTTAATTTGTTGGGTAGTTAAACTTTATCCTGGGAAATTTTTATTATGTTGAGTTTTCACTCAATGAGATTCATTGAGTATAAAGTGGCAAGTTACTTGAGAATCTATTGAATTCTAAATTTGAGTTTCAAATTAATGATGAGGCATCGACTCTAGATATTCATGAGTCCTACTCCTTACTACTATGCTTTACATGGTGTTTGTCTTTTGGTTAATGACATCAATCTACACTCGCTAAACCTGAAAGGATGTTGAATTTGAATTTGCTAATGGGAAAAACCTTGACCCCATTTACAAGACTTGTTAAGGTATTTTAGTGCATGGAAAAAAGAGATAGTAGCGTGAGAAGAAAAAGCACTAACATTTTTATTACATTTTCATTTTTTCTTTGTGAGCTACAATTTGTTTGAATCTAAAATATACCTATTAGTCCTAAATTTATAAGGTTAGGAGGGTTTTAGATGAGGCTAAAACTAAGAAAAGATAAAGTAATACATGATTTAATTTCTATAGCCTCATTTAAATGACATTTGTGGCCATATAGACATCCAACACTAGTATAAGCCTAGGATACTTTCAATAAATACCTCATGGGAGTACCTTCAATGACATCTCAAATGAGAGCCTTTGCAAGTTCCTTCAGTGAGTAAGTCTACTGGTTGAGGCACCAGTCCAATTGGTTAAGATGTTACTATTAGGTTGATGAGATCCTCCAACCAACTTTATATGCTAAATAGATAAATATGCCCAATTTTTTTATTTTAAATAAAAATACCCCCATTTTCTAAAAATAAGAGTTGAAACACTCATTGAAAAAAAAATATTACCATTTGATTATAGGAGCACCTTGACCCTCCCTCTTCTTAACACTTTTCCTTATCTAGAAATCACATAGAGTATGTGTTCAAGCTCTGACAAAGATTTATGATGTTACACCCTCCACTCATCATCTATTTAAGCTAAAGAAGTTACACATTTTATTATATATTTTAATATATTATTTAAACTATAAATACTAAACAAAAAAGTATGTTAGACATCAAAATACCGATTATGATCTTGTTGGTATTATCTTTGAACCACCTTTAAACTATGGTCAAATCATGATATAATTATGTTCAAACTTTAATCAAACCATCCTATAATGATGATCATGCCAACTCAAAATTATGATCAAACTTGAAAGTCTTAATAACAAAAAAGAAGGTGGGTAAATAGATGTTTTTTAAAACTTTTAATAATATTACCAGAAGTCTTTTAAGCTTCTAGAGAGCAAAAAAAATTAATTTCTTTATTTTTAAAAATAGTTTTATCACACTTAGAATAAAAGAAATATTTTCTTATAGAAAAGGAAATAATCAATATATATATATTATTTTCAAAAGGTTAATATTGATGCAACAAAAACTAAGCTTGTAAGGAAATTTTAACAAACAAAAAATAAAGAAATAAAAACTAGAGACAAAAAACACAAATAAGATTTATATAGTGGTTCAATTATTTGTTAAAACTTTTTAAGTATGAATGAGGTTGTTAGACCTAAGCTTATGTCCCAGCGGCTAACCAAGAGGGGGGTGAATAAGTAATTTAAAAATTCCTCTTATTTTTAAAACCTATAAAAACTTATAGTGAAATTTTGAAAATGATTTTTCAACCACAGATCAACAAAACTAGTAAAGTAAAAAATAGTGGAAAATAAAAGACACGAGATTTAAAGTGGTTCGGTCAAACACGACCTACATCGACTCCCTGAAGTCTCCCACTTCAGGTATTGCAATATTACCACTTAGTGTCTCTCCTTTTTCTCCCACAGCAAGACAGAGAAGCCTTCAAAAATACTCTCTTCCACCACTGCCCTGTACGACATAGAACTGTCGTGCTTTTGCACCCTTCAAGTGTAGGCAGAGTACCTCCCGCTGTTCACACTCTCCAAGTGTAGGAAGAGAACCTTCCATTGTTCACACTCTCCAAGTGTAGGTATAGAATCTTTATCCTTTCACACTTCTCCAAGTGTAGGAAGAGAACCCTTCATCCTTCACACTTCTCCAAGTGTCGACAGAGAAACGGATCTCCTTGAAAATATCTTCTCACGAGAAATCTTGAAGGACAAGAGAAAAGAGTAAAGTAATCACAATTCACAAACGAGGATCCTTACATTTGAGTACCAAGTGAACCCTTCACGCACTAGTAATAAGAATCCTCCTTTAAACACTCTCTCACTTCCTCTTCTTCAATCTCCTTTTAGTTTGCATGAAGACCAGTAGACAAAAGATTACAAGACAGATTTAAGTGGACCTTTTATAAAAAAGACACGAAAAACTATCCAAAAACTACATTTTTTTCAAATCTGTACATACTCAATAGTCCTGTATGATCACATTTCGTATGTACGAACAATGTAAAAATTGTTGCTTACGAACTCAAGGTGCATTGGTATGAATGCCTTTGTACCCAATCATTATCCCGTACGAACATAGTTCATCCGGCAGGAATAGTTATTTCCAATCTTCATTGGAACGAATCTGCAGGACGGTCCATATGTTTTAAGGAACAGAGGAAATCATCTTGGGACCAATATACAAGATCGTCTGGATGATTAGTTCAAAGCATGAGTCCAGAGAATATCATCCTGGGATGAACAGGGTAAAATCATCTGGACGATTAGTTCATAGCATGAGTCCAGAGAACATCATCTTGGGACGAACAGAGTAAAATCGTCTGGATGATTAGTTCAAAGCATGGGTCCAGAGAACATCATCCTGGGATGAATGGACAAGATCATCTGGATGATTAGTTCAAAGCATGGGTCCGGAGAACATCATTCTAGGATGAATGGATAAGATCGTCAGGACGATTAGTTCAAATCATGAGTACAGAGAACATTGTCATGGGATGAATAGGGTAAAATTGTCTATACGATTTGGACTAAAAAAAAATTTTGCCCGTTCTGTTCATTCCATTGCTCTTTGGAGAATATAACTGACCTGATCATCCTTTATAAACATAATTCATCCTATACTATCAGTATTTTAAAATTTTTGACTTTTAATGATCTCCCCCAATGTATGTGTGCTAAGTTACTCAATTACAATCACACTCTCTTTGACTCAAAATGAATAAAATACATACTCCAAGTTACAAAACATTATAATCAGATCTTGATTTAAAGTCTTCAACAATCTGGAGTATGATTTCCCTAAAATGTTAGTACACACAAGAGCCAAAAATACTTCTTCCAAAATATGTTAGGAGAAATTAATAATCAAATAATATTTGGAATCATCAAAATAACAAGTTGCAAGAATATAAAACATGCAAAAGCTAAGGAGCAACTCTCTCAATAATCTCTCCCTTTTTTATGATGGCAAAATAATTTTTATTTGCATAAATTTGCAAGTTCTAAGTATCTCCTAAACTCTCCCTGAATTAATAAGCATGTGAGAATAAGGGGTATTTGAACATAAAAAATATATAGTTTTGTTTTAAATTTTTTGAACACACAGTCACTTGAACACAAAGCACAAAACACTTGAACACCAAGAAAAATAAACACGAAAAAAAACTCAGAGATGACAATTATAAAAAGACATAGAGACGACAGTTACGAACAAATAAAACAAATACAATGATAGTTACGAACAATATTTCTCCCTCTTGTTGACAACAACAAAAAGAGAAGAAGAAAAAGAATAAATACAGAAATATAAGAAGTTACATGAAGAGCCTTTGATAATTGATCCTATAAAGAGGTTTGTTACAAATCTATTTTCATGGCTTATGTTTTGATGATTGACAAACACTATTTCTCTTGGACTGCTTGTTGCTTCTAATTTTTTCAGGAATCGAAAATCGGACGAACAGACGAAGCCAGTTCAGGATTGCGTAGGTTTAGGGTTGAGTTAGTCTGTACTTTTGTGTTTCACTTCTTGAGTCTACTTGTAATGGTCAAAGAGACTGATGCTAAGTAACCTACACACACACACACACACTTGAGAGACTTAGAATTTTTGTTTTTACTCATATCGGCCAGGACGATATTTTCATCATCCTGGACGATCAGGCTTATAACAGAAATTCTAAATAAGGATTCTTAATTAAGGCAGCCATCATTAACATATCAGCCTGGATGATACGTGTATCAGCCAGGATGATAAGCTCAAAACAGAAAGAAGTTTTTGCCATTGACAATTAAGGTATACTGTATTTTTAAATTATCGGCTAGGACGATCATTGATTGGCCTAGACGAAATTCTCAAATTATGCCTTAATTGATCAGGAAATTAAGAGAGTAATTAAGGATGATTGATATGATCATATCATCCTGGATGATCGTAGGATCGGCCAGGATGATCCATTCAAATACCTTAAGTTACTTTAGAATGATAAATATCGGCCAGCTCGTATTCAGGGCGATGCTCTGGATGATTTACCTCTAATTTGAACTAATCGGCCGGGACGATCGTAAGATTGGCCTAGACAATCAAGCTAATTTTAAATTGTCCAGTTTACATTCAGGGCGATGCTCTGGCTGATCTTCTGAGATTTGTACTGATCGGCCAGGCCGATGTCCATATTGGCCTGGACGATATTGTCGGGAACTTGTAATTAATGAGCTCCTTTGAAGCTCTTCTATTTAAGAACTCTTGTTTAATGTTTTGGAAGACCTTAGGCTGCTGCCTTGACCTGAGAAGGCCTTGAGGAGAGAAAGAGAGAGAGGGAGAGAGGGAGAGAGAGAGGATCTTGTGAGGGGGAGCTTGTGAGGGGATTCACAAGGGTTGCTTCAACGATCGCTCTGCTTGTTCTTCGTCTAGAGTTTCTAGTCCGTGGAAGGGTCGGTAGAGGTAAGGAGTTAGCTTTTGGTTGTGGTTCTCTGCCAGCTTCAGGAGGAAGCAAAAGGAGGTAGGTTCTCTGCCTTGCCGGGGTGGCAAAAAGGAGGTGCTTTGTAAAAGCTTCTCCGCCTAGCTGTGGGGGCTAAAGGAGAGTCACGTTTGTAATGCAATACTCGGAGGACGCCTCTGGAGAGTGGACGTAGGTCGAGTTGACCGAACCACTATAAATTTCTGTGTTCTTGTTTTCTTGCTTCCGCATTTTATTTTTGCATTTATTTTTGTGGTGTGATTTTGTTTTATGTGTTTTTTATTCTTTGTGAAAAGAAATTTTTAAAATACCAATTCACCCCCTCCCCCTCTTGGTTAGCTTGGGCCAGTTCTATAGGGCTTAACATCCCTAACAAACTTTCAAGGTTGAGTTATATTTGCAAATAAAATTTAATATCATTAGAGAAATAGAAAGATTCATATGATTTAAGTAGAGATATAACATAGACAAGAAAAAAAATATCAAAAACATGAATATATTTAAAAAATGAGATAAGAAAAATCATTGCAAAGTAGATGAATGTAAAATTTGTAAAATTCAAATTTCTATAATAAATAAAATTGAACAGAAGATTAATTTGAAATTAAAGATTGAAAGATTGATGATAGAATTTATACTTGAGGCGCTTTGCTCAACTTTTCAATATTTGTGGCACATTTTGTGCATCTTTTTACTTGTGGGCTTATTTTGTGCCTTTTTTTTCAAATTGTGAACTATTGTGCATTCTTTTGATTTTTTTGTACATTTGTACATTTTCAAGTATATTCTTGATCTTTCTAAAATCAATAATCTAAAATCTCAAATTTCTCTAAGTACAACAATATTTATATTGATAAGAAAAATACAAAAAAGAAAACATCATAATTGTAATAATAATATAAAAATTATGGTAGTCTAACAAGAGACATGAGATTGACATTCTTAACAGATCAAAGTTATAATCACAACTTAAATTTTTGAAAAAATAGATTTTCTAATTAATTTAATTTTGTATTGCAATTCAAAATATAGCACTTGTAAGATCAAAAATATTAAGGATGATCATATAGGCTAACACACATTTCTGAAAAAAAATTAAAAGCAAATAAGATAACTTTTATTGATATCATGATAAAGGATATTACATCGGTCATGGATAATATCAATATAATGACAATTTTTGACATAAAAATTGAAAACTGATACATCACATAACATAATAAAAACAACTACAACATACATGCCATCACATCAAGTCATCACAGGTAGAGAGAAACATATCAGAACTACATACATCACTCGGTAGGTCTCTGATTTGGAGGAGGAGGGTTGAAAATATTAAAATAGCTATTCATCATAGCTATATTTGTGTTGACTGATTCAAACTGACCTCTAAACCAACACATATCCTGCTGATATTGATAGTCCTATTTTTGAAGATGAGTTTCAATCTGATCAAAATATTGATCAAAATGACTCTCAAGACGATCAAATTGTTGGACCAAATCCTAAAAATTTTGTCTACTAGCAGGTGCAGGTGGAGGTCCTCTTCTTTCCTCCTCTGATTCACTACTAATAAATTGATCATCTTTATTAAAGATGGCTCGAAATGATCCATCATTGTAGTAGACAGGCTCCTATAGATTTTGAACAGGATGAACTAGTTCATACTTCTTTTCCAAAATGTAAGTCACAAGATGTCCTAATGCAATATTCATTTTTCTCTTATGGGAAACATGGCCAATCTCAGAAAGTCCATACATGTAGTCAATGATCAGTTGGGCTTCATCTATTTGTTGGCTAGTCATAATCAGATAAGTCACTGTAGAAAGAAGAGGTGTGATATTTACTCGATCACTAGCTTTAAGAATAATGGAAGTGCGAAGAACATGTTGGATGATACGAGCATTGCAGTTAAGAGCGGCTACCTTAGGAAAATGACCTACTCCTCTAGATCCTCTAATGACTTGATTTATTACAGTCAAGTCAAAGTTGGTGGAAGAGGTCAAAGTGTGGGCTCTAATCTCTTGAGTCCTTAAGTTCAAAAATATACCTAAATCTTCTTTTGTAATCTTTACTTTCTTTTTAAAAATATATGACCTAATCATAGTTTGGTCAGAGTTAAAAGATATATTTGCAAGGAAGTAGTGGAAAGTCTCCTTGTTGTAGAGGTGGATCAGAGTCAGAATAAGACCAAACTGGGTAGAAGCAAAAAGGTCCATTACCTTGAAAGTGAGTTGTTCTTGGATAAGGACTCTAGAGGGGGTGATTTTGGCAGATGTGAACCTAGGAAAAGATTCCTCATTTTCATTGAAAGAAAGTTCTCTCCTGAGTTTCTATAGTGGGCCCCCTTAGCAAGTACCTTTTGCCTGTCTCTTTTGCTTGAACTAGCCATAGAGAATATTAAGGAGATTTAGAAGATTAAAAGGGTTTTTTGAAGAGATGAAATTTGAGTTCAAAACCTTTCAATTTAAAGAAAATAATGAACTTTCGTAAGAACAAAAATAATTTTGTCTCTTATGATATTGGGTTTGTACGTACGAAACTTATTTCGTATGGATGAATGAATGGGTCCAAAAAAGAAATGATTTTTCATAAACATGTAAGTTACAAGGCATCCTTTCGTAAAGACTTTTTACCATACGATCGTACAAACTTTTGACCATATGATCGTATAGATGAACACCTATTCGTCTGGGATGATTAATTATTTAAGATCATTTTTATGACAATTTGAAGCGTCCCCCACATTGAAGTGCCACATATTCGTATGTATGAACTGAATGTTCATATGTACGATCAGAAATAAATAAATTGATCATATCCATATAACTGTTTACATGCATACATACGATTAAATACATATCATCCAGATGATCGTCACAATCGTACATACGAACTGTATAAAAAATTGAATGCAAACTGTTAAAATCAACCATTAATATGACACATGATTCGTCCTGTATGAAATTAATTTTGTACAGATGATTATCACTCAAATTTTTTATACCATGCTCAAAAACAGAAATTTTTGATGTGAAAAAAATATTTTTTTCATACACAAATTTTTCATTCCAACAATCAAAACAATAAAATTCAAAACCATACAAACAAAAAAAATAGAATACATACAAAAAAACATAAAATTAAAAACACACTTATAAAACACATATCAATGTTGTAGAAACTTATATTTAAGCATTCAAATCAATCACACCAAGCCTTATTCTTAATGTACTGAAAGTATCAAAGGCTAGTGGTTTTATAAAAATGTCAGCAAGTTGATTTTTTGTAGTAACATAAATGAGATCAATTTTTCCTTTGGATACATGATCCCTTATGAAATGATATCGGATGTCTATATGTTTGATTCTTGAATGTTGAATAAGATTTTTAGAAATGTAAATAGCACTAGTGTTATCACAAAAATGGGAATAGTGCCTATTATTAATCCTAAATCAATCAATTATTATTTCAACCAAAGTACTTGTGCCACACAACTTCCTAAGGTAATGTATTCAGCTTCAGCAGTAGATATGGCTACTGAATTTTATTTTCTACTAGTCAAAGAGACTAAAAAATTTCCAATAAATTGACATGTTCCAGAAGTGCTCTTTCTATCAACCCTACAACATGCAAAGTCTGAATCTGAATATCCAATTATTTCAAATGAAGAGCTAAACTTAGGATACCAAATTTCTAAGTTTTGAGTTTCCAATACATACAATAAAATCCTTTTTACTGCTGTCAAATGTGATTCTTTTGGATCTGATTGAAATCTAGCACATAAACAAACACTAAATATGATATCGGGTCGACTAGCTGCAAAGTAAAGTAAAGATCCAGTTATCCCTCTAAATTTCTTTTGATCAATAGATTTTCCCTTAGGGTCCTTATCCAACTGAATTAAGGAACTCATAGGTGTACTAACAAGTTTAGTTTTATCTATTTCATACTTTTTGAGGATGTCCTTAACATACTTTGACTGACTAAGAAATATTCCCTCCTCAATTTTCTTAATGCTAAAATCTAGAAAGTAATTTAAATCTCCCATTAAACTCATCTCGAATTCACTACTCATTCTTTTAGAAAGACCATCACAAAGATTTTTATTTGTATATCCAAAGATGATATCATCAATATAAATTTGTACAATGAGTATATCATCTCCCAATTTCTGCAAAAAGAGAGTTGTATCCACACTTCCTTTTTCAAAAGAACACTCAAGTAGGAAGGTGCTCAATCTCTTACAACAAGCCCTATGTGTCTGTTTCAATCCATATAATGTCTTCTCAATTTGAAAATATGATTTGGGTGTTTAAAATTTTCAAAGCCTGGATGTTATTCTATAAAAACATCCTCTTAAATTATCCCATTTCAAAAGGCATTTTTAATATCCTTATGATATAATTTAAATCCTCTAAAACAGGCAAAGGCTAATAAAACCCTAATTGCTTCATGTCTAGCTACAGGGGTAAAAGTCTCCTCAAAATCAATCCCTTCAATCTGATTATACCGCTTAGCCATCAATCTAGCCTTATTTCAAATGACTACTCCTAAGTCATTCATTTTGTTCTTGAATACCCATTTAGTTCCAACTACACTTTGATTCTTTGGCCTTGCAGTTAATTCCCAAACTTCATTTCTTACAAATTGATTTAATTCTTCTTGCATAGCCAATATCCAAAATTCATCCAAAAGTGCTTGATTAATATTTGTGGGTTCTATCATTGAAATAAAAACTAAATGATTGACTTCTTTGTTCAGCCCATGTCTAGTCCTAACACCCTCACTAGGTTCATATATAATTAATTCCTTTGGGTGGTTTTTAGAAAATTTCAAATCTCTAGGCACCGAGTTTTCTATTTCCAAAATTTCTTTCAAATTTATTTTTTCAATCTTTTGGGAGTTAATCTCTACCTCATCCTCTTCAATAATTTCCTCTTCCAAAATTCTAGATTCATCAAATACAATATATGTGGTCTCCTCAATTACCAAAGTTTTTTTATTGAATACTCTATAAGATTTTCCAACACTTGAGTATCCTATAAAAATTCCTTTATCTAATTTTGGATCAAATTTTCTTAAGGCAGATTTTTTATTGTTATGTATGAACACATTACATCCAAAAATATGTAAATGTGACAAATTAGGTGTTCTTCCCTTTAGTAACTCATAGGGAGTTTTATTTAAGTTTGATCTAACATTCACCCTATTCAGAACATAACATGCTGTGCTAACTGCCTCAGTCCAAAAATATTTAGGAAGTGAATATTCTGCCAACATGGCTCGGACGGCTTCTATTAATATTCTATTTTTACTTTTGACTACCCCATTCTGTTGAGGGGTTCTAGGTGCAGAAAAATTGTGATCAATTCCTTTCTCCTTTTAAAAATTCTTAAATTTTTCATTCTGAAATTCTCCTCCATGATCACATTTAATAGTTATAATCTCACATCCTAGTTTTCTTTGAATCCAATTCAAAAGGTTTCTAAATTTCTCAAATGATTCACTCTTATGATATAGAAATCTAACCCATATAAATCTAGAGAAATTATCCACAATCACAAATTCATATATCTTCCCTCCTAGACTTACAGTTCCAATTGGTTCAAAAAGATCCATATATAAAATCTCTAATGGTTTACTAGTTCTAAGATCCTTATTGGACTAAAAAGAGGACTTCACCTGTTTTCCTAATTGACATGCATCATAAAGGTGATTCTTAGTAAAGTCTAGTTCTGGTATACCTCTCACTAAGTTCTTTTAAGTAATCCTCCAAAGATTTTTCTTGCTAGAGTGACAAAGTCTCCTATGCCAAAGCCATGACTCATCAGAAATAGTTTTTAAACAAAAAGCAGTATAAGTTTTAATGCAATTCAAGTCTAGCAAATATACATTTTTTACCTGTATACCATTCAAAACATCATTACCATTCAGGCTTAATACGCAGCTTATAGGAAAAGTTTTTTACACAATAACCTTTATCACATAGTTGACTAATACATAGAAGATTATACTTTAAGCCTTCTACCAACAAAACATTTTTTATAGTTTTTTTTTTAAGATTTCTAATCATACCTGACCTTACCACCTTCCTTATGGTGTTATCTCTAAGTGTAACCTTACCTCCACTCCTAGCTTCCAGCGATATGAATTGTGTAGTATCTCCATTCATATGCTTTGAGCAACTGCTATCCAGGTACCATATGCTCTCATGAGGCCTTGTGTGAGAGCGATCCTATGAAAACATCAAATATTAGACTTGGGAACCCAAACAAGTTTGGGTTCAACTTTTTGCAAATTATAAATAGATACATGTATGATATGTTTAGGTTTATGCATCTTAGGTCTCCACACCAAATGGGTTTTCTTCTTCAATGTATAGGTGTGAGCTATATGTCCAAACAATCTACAATTATGACATTTAACTTCTGGAAATGGGTTTCTTAATCTTCTATAGTTTCTCTGTCTATTTATGGATTACATAAATTTATGATACAAAATAGGATTTGTGAAATCTTCAAGTCTTGGTGGTATCCTATTATTCTCGAGAGCTTTTATCTTTAATTTATAAAAAAAATTCATATCTTCCAAGATACGATTTGTATAATTTCTTCGATACATTTTGCTCTCAAATTCATCCTTATTATTTTTTATTTCTTTTTGAAGTTCTGTATAGGATAATTTTAAATTTTCATGGTTCTTATTCAAATTGTCAAACTCATCAAGCAATTTCATGTGGTTATTGTCAATTAAAGCATGATATTTCCTAATGATATATTGTTCTCTTTGTAATTCTTAAAATTCTAAGTTCAGACTAGCATGCATTTTCTTTAACTTTCTATATGCAACATGTATGTGTTTTAAGACTTCTAAAAGTTTATTGTAAGTTAAGTCACATACCTCTTCTTGATCTGACTGATCAAGATTTTTAGCCATTAAGCACAGATTGGTGACTTCCTCTTCCTTTTCAGTCTCCGATGAGTCTGAAGCTAAGTCCGCCTAGAAAGCTCATTAGAATTTCTTCTTTCCCTTCTTCACAATTAGTTTCTCCTCTACCTTCTCCTTGTTAGGAGTAGCTTTAAGTTTTGGGCAATCTAACTTAATATGTTCAGGTTTCCTACACTCATAGCAAATAACATCATTTGAAACCTTGACATTTTTATTAAATGTTTCTCGATTCCATTGTTGGCGTCTCTTTTGCTTCCTCTTTAGAAAGCTTCTGAATTTTCTAGTCATCAGTGCGATGTCACCTTCATCCTCTGGTTGTGAGAGATCACTCTTTGACTCCTCCACTTCAAGTTCTTTGTTCTTCTCCCTTCGTGGTTCACCAGCATCAATCTTTTTTTGACTCACCCCTTGCTTGTAAGCAATTAGTGATCAAAGAAGAGTGTAAATAGAGTAAATGTTTAAATCTTTAGACTCTGTAATCACAATTATTTTAGCATCATAAGTAGTAGGTAAAAAACAAAGTATTTTATTAAATATTTTTGTATTCGTTAGTTCCCTACCTAATGCATGTAAAGAAGTGACTATTTGTGTGAATCTTGTGTATATGTCAGAAATGAATTCATTGGGTTTCATGTGAAACAATTTATAGTCATGAAATAAGATATTAAGTATGGATTGTTTAACTTCATTAGTCCCATTATAAGTTATACAAAGCCTATACCATATGTACTTTCCACTCTTGCAAGTCAAAACCCGCATGCAATCTTTTGATTTAAGATCACAAAAGAAACTATTCATGCATTTAGCATTAAGTTGTGCTAAGTCACGTTCTTCTATTATCCAGCCTGCAAAGGGTGTTTCAACTCTAACTCCCTCAACTGATCTATTTGGTTTTTTATACCCTTCCTTAACTAAGATCCACATACGGTAATCAAGTGACTGTAAAAATGTAGACGTGTGTTTTCCAAAAAAACAAAAGGAATATTGTTGAATAAGGAGGTCTAGTCATAGAGTAACCTTCATGTGTGTTTTGGTTTCCAAATGTAGCCATGGTTGTTAATCAAAAAGTAGTATAAACTTATGATTTTGAAACTAAGCTCTGATACCACTTGTTGAAACTTGTTAATTATGAATTAGGTTGTTAGACCTAAGCTTATGTCCCAGCGGCAAACCAAGAGGGGGGGGGGTGAATTGGT
This sequence comes from Dendrobium huoshanense, assembly GCA_016618105.1. Classification (NCBI taxonomy): domain Eukaryota; kingdom Viridiplantae; phylum Streptophyta; class Magnoliopsida; order Asparagales; family Orchidaceae; genus Dendrobium; species Dendrobium huoshanense. The sequence goes on from CM028345.1 coordinate 22,771,267, forward strand.
AATTTAAAAAGTTTCTTCTTATTTTTAAACCGATAAAAACTTATAGTGAAATTTTTGAAAAAATATTTTTCAACCACAAATCAACAGAAAATAGTAAAGTAAAAATAGCAAAAAATAAAAAGATACAAGATTTATAGTGGGTCGGTCAAACATGACCTACATCCACTCCTTGAAGTCTCCCACTTTAGGTATTGCACTATTACCACTTAGTGTATCTCCTTTTTCCCCCACAGTAAGGCAGAGAAGCCTTCACAAAAACTCTCTTCCACCGCTACCTAGTGCGGCAGAGAATCGTCGTCCTTTTACACCCTCTAAGTGTAGGCAGAGTACCTCCCGTTATTCACACTCTCTAAGTGTAGGAAAATAACCTTCGTCTTTTCCTACTTATCCAAGTGTAGGCAGAGAACCCTTCATCTTTTCTTATCCAAGTGTAGGCAGAGAACCCTTCATCCTTTCACACTTCTCCAAGTGTCGACAGAGAATCAGATCTCCTTGAAAAGATCTTCTCACGAGAAATCTGGAATGATAAGAGAAAAGAGTGAAGTAATCACAATTCATAAATGAAGATCCTTACCTTTGAGTACCAAGTGAACCCTTCACGCTCCAGTGGTAAGAATCCTCCTTCAAACACTCTCTCACTCTCTCTTCTTCAATCTCCCTTCAGTTTGCATGAAGACCAGTAGACAAAAAGATTACAAGATAGTTTTAAGTGGACCTCTTATAAGAAAGACACGAAAAACCATCCAAAAACTGTAATTTTTCAAATATGTACGTACTCGATTGTCCCGTAAAAACTATTGTGTACGAACTCAATGTGCATTGGTACAAATGCCTTTGTACTCGATCATCATCTCATACGAATATAGGTCATCCGATACGAGTAGTTATTTCCAAGCTTCATTGGAATGAATCTATAGGATGATCTATATGTTTTAAGGAATAGAGGAAATCGTCCTGGGATGAATGTACAAGATCGTCTGGATGATTAGGTCAATGCATGAGTCTAGAGAACATTTTCTTGGGATGAACAAGTTAAAATTGTCTGGACGATTAGTTCAAAGCATGAGTCCAGAGAATATTGTCCTGGGACGAACAAGGTAAAATCAACTGGATGATTAGTTTAAAGCATAAGTCCAGAGAACATCGTCCTAGGACAAATATGGTAAAATCATCTGGATGATTAGTTCAAAGCATGGGTCCAGAGAACATTATCTTGGGACGAATGGACAAGATCGTCTGGATGATTAGTTCAAAGCATGAGTACAGAGAACATCGTCTTAGGACAAATAGGGTAAAATCATCTGGATGATTAGGACTTAGAAATTTTTTTTTGCCTATTCTATTCATTTTATTGCTCTTTGGAGAGTATAACTAACCTGATAATCCTGTACGAACATAGTTCATCCTGTAGAACAGCATTTTAAATTTTTTTACTTTTAAAGATCTCCCCCAATGTGTGTGTGCTAATTTACTCAATTTCAATCACACTCTCTCTAACTCAAAATGAATAAAATACAGACTCCAAGTTATAAAACATTATAATCAGATCTTGATTTGAAGTCTTCAACAATCTGGAGTATGATTTTCTTAAAATGTTAGTACACACAAGAGCCAAAAACACTTCTTCCAAAATATGTTAGGAGAAATTAATAATCAATACAATAATATTTGGAATCATCAAAATAATAAGTTGCAAGAATATAAAACATCAAAAGCTAAGTAGCAACTCTCTCAACACAATTAACTTGACCTATGATAACACCCTTGAGTCCTCTCCCTAGTAATTTCACTAACACACTCCTTCTGCTCCAAACAAAGTAGTTAAGCTCTTCCCCTTCATAGGAAAATGTAGGATACCCTTTCAACACTTCCCTCCCGAACAACTCCCTTCTTTTACACCTAGCATGATGGTGATGCCTACAATCCCTATCCTCCTTAGCTAGACCAAGAGTCTCCCACACCAAGACCCTTTGAAGATCTCTCAAACAAAATAATCAATGGAATAAGGATATAGATTGAATTGAAAAACATTGTGCACCACTCACACAAAGATCTCTTGGACATCCTCAAAGAACATCCTAAAATTCTCCCTTATCTATCTTACCCTCTCTTAAATAATTGCATGAAGCTTTCAAGAATTTTCTCAAGAATCTCTAATGAATTCCCTAGGAAATATTCTAAGAAAAATCTCTTTATATCTTGCAGTTTTTAATTATAATATTGCTTTAAAATAAACCCTAAAATCCTTAATAAGTAAATTAAACAAGTTGATCAAGCAGTATGATATATATATATCATATAGTGTGATATACATAAAATATAGTATATTATATTGTGAATATTACATTTGGGCTAAAACTCTAAAAAAACTCTCAGTTTAATCATCTTATTTGATGTAAATCATGTAATACAATCATTTCAAGTTTCTTAAGAGGTTTGGATCATCATTATCAGATGAGATTCTTTCGAACAAGCACTCTTTTTGATCGGACGGTACGATTAGATTTGTACAATAAAAAACCATCTCTAATTTAACTCTATAATTTTAGATTTAAAAAAAGATAAACATTAATATGGAAAATAAAGATTTATATTGTATGAACTGGTTCATTCAATGTAATTAGTTCCACTTTAAATTTACCTAATTTTGGAAATATAAAAAATTGGTGGTATTAATTTGAAATAAGAAATAGTATGATATGAAATGGATGTAAAATATGTCAAGCTATGTAAATATTGAATTTTAAATTTTTATTTATTAAATTCATTAGATAATCACAAATTAAGAAATTGTCATGCAAATTGTACAGTATAAATGGGATCGTATAATATGATTAATTAGAGAATCTTGTATTTTAGTTAGCTTTTAAGATATTTATTTTTTATTTTCATTCATGTGAGTTCTTGGTTATGCAACCCACTATATGTATGAAATATATAAAAAAAATAACAAAACAAATTCTCAAGCTAACACACACGTTACTTCTTAATTTCTTATTTTTTATGGTCTTCTTATGTTCAATACATTAGCTTCCTTATGTACTCATCCTAATACTATCTCCTATGTGGTAAGTATCGATATCCTTCCTTTGTCTACAATCTTATTATAAAAAGTAATATACTACACACATAACTAGATTTTTTAATAGTATAATTAATAATATTTGTTATCATCAAAACCCTAGTGTACACCAAGCTCATGGGTCTAAAAATCTCCCCATTCTTTATGATGGAAAATGTTTTTGGCTAAATTTATATTTAAGAAAATATTATATTAATTATTTAAGTGATTTTAAAATTTTAATATGTCATTTTCACCCTCATAGTTTATGCCTAGCTAAAATGTAATATGAAAGAAAATAATTATTAAATATGTTATAATTTGGGAACCAAAGCTTTTGTTTTAAAGATTACAAATATTATTAGATGCTTATTTAGTTTTCTTTTACTTTATATACAACATATTTTTCTATGTGCATCACTAACATTTCAGGTTCAACATACACCAATCATCATCATAGAATTAGAACTCAAGAATGTGTTGTATAGGTTATACCTTATTTAAAAGAGTCTGTAATTTTCATTTAACATGAGTCAATATATAAAAAATGACTATATTTATTTTGAAACTGTGCACACACACACATAAAGGCGAGTGAAATTAAAATTTTTAATTTTTTGAAAGATCGTACTAGATGATCTCGAATGTACTCTATGATCTGTGCAATAAAAAATTAATTAAAATTTTAATTAAGTTAAATAAAATTTGATATTTAAATTGAACTAATTATACTATACAGCCACTGCATCTCGCAGGATGAACTATTATATTTATGAATCTCCTTCGTAATTTAAAATTTGGAGATATTTTAAAATTTGAAAATTTGGTCTATTCATACTATATGAAATAAATTATATTGAGCTTTCTTTAAAATCATGCCTAATTTAACCCTTATGATTAATAAATAATATCTTAATTAATTAACACATTTGAATGCACTATATAAACTTGAATGTATAAGATGATCAAAAGAGAATATAGTTGGCCATCCAAGAATTCATCATGTAAGTACTGTGATTTGATTGAGCTAATCAAACTATACTGCTATTCATTTATACTATACAATCACTTAAGGAATTAAACTGATCGTATTGTATTACTATTCATCATATAGCACTAACAAGATAAAATTAAACTAATCATACTGTATGATTCGTTTATTGTACTGTATAAATAGAGATGGCTTAGTTAAATTATTAGGGTTTTTAGAATCCCACTATTTTAGTTTTATTAATAGACTTTGTAGATATTTTTAGTGGATAGAGCGTTAAGTCTTTTTGTAAGAGATCGTTGAAGAGAAGGGTTTAAGTAAGGGAGAGAAAGGGAAAAGTTATGAGAGAGGGAGAATATCCTCATGGGTTTCAAGGGAGTGTGAGAGGGGATTTTACATAGTTTCTCTGATAAACTTGCACCTGAGTTCCTCCATGTATCATTATGCATCTTAAGGGAAGCTTTGGGAATAACAATTTGGTGTCAAAGGGCCACCAACTTCTCTATTTCATCAAAATGGTAAAAGTGATTTGGGCTACTCTACATTACCAAGAGGGTGAAAGTGATTCTAGATACCCTATCACATTGAGGAGGTTAAATTGATTCAGGATACTCCACCTCTCCAAGAGAGTGAAAGTGATTCTAGCTACTCTATAGCACCAAGGAGATGAAAGTGATTTGGTTACTCTGCCTCACCAAGAGGGTGAAAGTGATTCTAGATACTCTACCACACTAAGGAGGTGAAAGAGATTTTGCTACCCCTTTGAACCAATTAATGAAAGAGATTCAGCTACTACACTACATTCAGTTTAGGTAAGTGATTTTGTAAGATCTTATCAACCTAGTGTTGACCTCATGTTTGTATGAGGTCACTTTTAACTCCTTGAGCTTTGAACCTTAGGTTTCTTTAGAATTTAGATCCTAGTATCTTCCTAGTTCCTATACCTCAGGCCCAATCTATATCTTAACTCAATTCAAATCCAGAACCCAGGGTTGAAGGCTCAGCTCCCAAAACCCTTTCTAGATGATATATTTTTTTCATCACCCTGAAATTCAGTCAATTGAAATCTAAGTCAGGGTCAATCAAATCCATATTGATATGACATGTCTCTAGTGTCAATCCTCCAAATTTAAACTCATTTGGAGGATTCTAACAGCATAAATTTAATCCAGTTTCAAAGGTTGCAAAACCTTTAATTTTTGTTTTTACAAAACCTTCAAATATTTATAATCAATTCCACTAGGTGACCACTGGGCCTTTCACCCAGTGGAATTTGGCCTTGGAGCCCCCTACATACCATTTGATCACTCTTAATACCTTGATATTAACTTGTTAAGAAATAGTCTACATCTTGCTAGATTCATTTGACCTAGAACTAACTCAAGGCCAAAATGACCAAAGTGCCCTTGGAGGGGGATTTTTTTGGACTTTTGGCCTAAACTTGATTTAACCATCAATCTTTGAAATCTTCTTCAAATGTTTTCAAATAATTTTTGAGACCTTTTGAACTCAATTCCAACCTTGGGTCAACTTGGATGACCAACTCAACCCATTTTGACCTAAAGGCCCCTTAAGGGTCAAAATGGTCATTTTGACCCAAATGACTCCTCCACGCCTTGATACCCCATCCATTAGGTTCATATGATCAAATTGATTTCAATGGATCTAACTCTTAGTCCTAGGTCAACTTGGTTGACCAAGTCAACCAAGTTTGACCAAGTGACTCATATACCTCCTTTCACCTAAACCTTTTGACCATAACCATTTCAATCTCTTTTAAACCCATGGGTGAATCCTTAGACTTCCAAGAGACCCCTCTTAGAAATCCAAGTCTTGGGCTCACTTGGGTTAGCTTTTTGGCTTGAACCAAGTGCCCAAAGAGAGGTCCCCTTTGAGCCATTCCTCAATCTTAATCAATTTGAACCCAAACCAAGATGTCATTGGGTCTCCCTTAACCCAATACACCTCCCTCAACCAGTCCAGCCATTGAGTCCACTTGGGTCAAGAGTTAGGCTAACCCAAAGTTTCCAAAACCACTTAGGATTGAGCCAACTCATATCCTGAGCTCAATTGAACCTGACCAACACCTCTATTAGGTGGACCTAGGCCCAATATATCTCCCCTAGTTGGCCCAAGCCTTGGTTTAACTTGGGTCAACTTTTGGGCTAGCCCAAAGTGGTCAAAACCACATGGATCCGAGCCATCTTTGAACTCAAGTCAAATTGAACCCAATTGCCACTTACATTGGGTGGACCAGACCCAGACCCATCTCCCACATCAAGCCCAGGGTCTGGCCTAACCTGGGTTGAGCCTAATTTGGCCCAAATTGAGTAGATTTTGATTAACCTGAGCCATCTTTGAACTCAAGTCAAATTTAACCCAACTGCCACTTGCATTGGGTGGACTATACCCAGACCCATCTCCCATATCAAGCCTAAGGATTGGCCTAACCTGGGTTGAGCCCAATTTGATCCAAACTGAGTAGGTTTAGGTCAAACCAAGTCACCCGATTGAATTGAACCTCCCCAGGCCTAATTGAGCTCACCCTTGAGTCCAGCATGTCCCTATCTTTCTTTCCAGGTCAACTTGACCCAGACCCTTGCTGGTGGTGGTTGGAACCAATAAAGAACATGCTCCGATGGTTGCCATATTTAATCCTGACCCAAAGCCTTCCAAAGGTTAGGGCTCGTCGGCTTCAGGCTCATGAGCCTTCTGGGAGGATGTCTCCCTCTACCTGGCGCTCATTCGAGGCTCCTCCCAGTTAATCCTGGCCATCCAAGCTCGTGGGAGGTGGCTGAATAGGGCAAGTCATCCCAGCAACTTCCATTCAATCCCAGGCTTTCAAAATCACTCCCTAGAGCTTCCTCATTCCTCCTATTTCATTTCATAACTTCCTAGACCATCCCGTCAATCCGTTCGAGCAAACTCCAGCAAAAGCTTTCGACACCGCGCTCAAAGTCATACCTCTGGCCATCCTTCGGTCTCGGTGTCTGAAGGAGATCTGTTCGACTTCATCCCTTGAAGCTTCTTGATTGAGAAGCTCATCCGTTGAGAACTTCTCTGTGGTAATCTCTCAATCCCGAGCTCCCTAGATAGGTAGTCCTGTCAAGTGTGAAGGAAACTGTCACCCTAGAGGATCTTCATCACTAGATTGAAGGTTTCTCCCCCCCTGATCCTCCCTATAAAATTTTGTCGAAGTTCACTAGCGGGATCACTTGGATCATGCCGAAAAAGCCCTATAGCTTCGGGTTCATGTGGGAGGTGGAAGACGTAATCCTAACCGGTTATTCTAATCAATGACACAAATTAGATCCCACAGTTCTGGAGGCCATTTGATCTTGGCCGTCCGATCGTCCATCTGATGGCTATGGTTAATTTGACTGTTATCCAGTCAACCGCTAATGATTGCTTCGCCAATCATGACACGCTGCGTGTAAAGCATCGTCTGACTAGGTAATTAAAGGATTTAATTTTACAGAAAGTCAAGGGGAACTTCAAAAATTGATATCTCCCTGCACACTTGATCAAATTAAATGTTCTTAGGCTCATTAGAAAGATCTCACAGAGATCTACAAAAGCCTTACAATTCTAGGCTCTAATTACATCCGTATTGAGATTAATTTCAATTTTAGTATTTTATTAATTATTACATTTATTACTTAAAATGAATTTACCAGGACCTGGAATTTTGGGAGAATGAATTTGGGCATGTTTCTGACATGTCCAAATTTTGCCTCCCCTATTTGAAGTGTCCAAGGGCATTATCATGCCAATTTTGGTTTAAGGGTCATGGGTTGACCCTCAAATCCAAATTGGAATCATGATCTATCAAATGAGGTTTGGATGTGATTGTGAATGTGGTGATAATTTATAGTATAGGGAGTTTAGGGCCAGTGATTTTGCTCCAATCCAACCCTAAGATAGTTCCCTAGGATTATTCTAAGGTGACTTAGGGATCACCTAAGGTGGCTTGGTTAGCCACCTTAGAGAACTCCATTTAAGCCAAAGTTTGCTGAGTTTAAGACCTGAGATTAGATGATCTCATGGCTCAAATCTCATCAGATTTGATGCCCATTTGGTCCACTAATTATGAGTAAAACAATTCCCTCTTTAGAATTGGCCTAAAGCCAAATTAATTCACCAAAAATTCTTATTAAGCCTTAAAAATTGCATAAAGCACCTCTAACTGACCCTAATTAATCTGCTAATCTATATAAATTTGAATCCTTTTTAATTTGACATTAAAATCCACTTTAATTTAATTTTAATCAAAATTAATATTTAATCAATTTTAATTAATTAAAATTATTTAAAATACCAAAAAATCTTTAAACACTTGCTGTTCTCTCCTTAGATTATTTTTGATCTTTGAAGTGATTTCAAGAACTTTAGGATTCATTTGGGTTCAAACCACTAAAAAGGTTTCCTAACTAAGACAATTAATAAATCCAATAAATGCCCAAATTTCCAAAATTCATAACTAATTATAGAAAAATTCAAATCAACCAAACTCAGTGGCTAATGATTCTAATTAAAATTTAGTATTTTTAAAAATGTCAAAACCCAAAATCTGGTCAAAGTAAAAAAGTCAACATTTTGGTCAATCTTAGGTCAAAATCAGGTCAAAACTTCTAAAAATTATAACTTTTTATAGAAAACTCCAAATTGAGTGTGCTTCTAGTCTAACAACTCATAATAAGGTCTAGTATTTATTAAAAATCTGAAACCTTCAAATTTTCTTCTAAGTATAAAAATCAACTTTTGACTCTTTAGTTAATGTATCTAGATAATTCTCCTAAAACCAATTAATTCATTCAAATTCTAGAATTTCATAAGTTAGTTAATAAAATGCTCAAACAATCTTTTAAAATCATTAATTAATGTTTTTTAATATTATTCCACTCCTTTATTTCCAACTAATTTAAATTAACTTAATCAACCCGGATTACTACTAGGTAACCCAGGCCTACGAGGCTATTAACTTAGCCCAAAGGAAGGTGAAATAAACTTCATGGCCTCGGAGTAAAATAAAGGTAGTAATTATTTAACCCTTAAAATAAATTTAAATAAAATTCTTAATATATTAATATTTAAACTCTAACTTAAGTCTCTCTTTAAGCCTTAATATATCCAAAATTTTTGATAACTTTAATTAACTACCCAGCTTACCCCAGCCACACGAACTTTTACACACACTTTAGATGGTTAGCTAAGATAACCAACTCTAGATCTAGATTAGGCCGATGTTTACTTTTTTGCTGTGTGCCGAATTTTTCATGATTTTACTGCATGTTTTGGATGAAATTATCTTGTTATGTCTGCTTACTTTTTTCTGCATTGTGATGATTGATGTGTTTGGCAAATAGATTACCCTTAGGATAGAATGATCTGGATATTCACATAGTTTTATGTAGGTGGTCACGCACATGCAGGGCATAAAATAGGGGCTAAATAAAATCAATCTTAAAAATTGCTTCCACAGGTGCTTCAGCTGCTAAGCCCCCAAGTAATAAAAAGAGCATGGCCAGTGTGTTTATTTACTTTTCTACACATTCATATATAACTGCTTGGTAATAAGTATTTTTTTAATTTATTAACTGTTTAGGATAACCCTATAGGAGAGTCTAGAATTTCTCATTTTCATATAAATGTAATTTGTATAAATGTAAAGTGTTGTGAAAGTGGAGTTTTGAATTAGGATACATAGGTCCAAAGATTTTATTAGGATACTTGACCAAATTGGGATACTTGACCAAAGATTGGACTCCCTTAGGGGAGTAGCCTTTTCTATTTGGAGATCCAAATTTGGATCACTTCTTCCCTACCCAAAGAGAAAAGAGTGGCCTTCCCCTCAAAGAAAGTGCCCTCTTAACCATTTGGGTAACCACTATGAATATCCAAGGAGCCTGAAGGAAAGGAGCCCGAAGGAGAACAAGATTGAAGAATTGAAGACAATAGTATCCCATTCAAAACCACTTGAGTCTCTACTAGGTTTAGATTCCGGGTTATTATCAGTGGTGCCCGGCCACTTTACTTTCTACAAGACCCTAGTTTGTAATAAGCAAGGCAACTTTGCCTATGGACATTTATAAATAATTCATTTATATTTGATGTGATGAAATGACTACGTATAGAACTACCTACTTTTTTAGTTTCTTGGCATTTGTGTGCCGCTTTTATTTTGACTGGATACATGAGAGTCATGAGGGTGTGAAAGTTTATACTCATAATTAAATAGTTTAAAATTTAGTGAGTCTAGATAACATAGAAAGATAATAAATCTTGGTAATTAGTCGGGGATCGACCCCGGGGTCGCATGCATATTTCTGCACTCCTTCTTTCCTTGCTTTAGACCCTTCCCCGCCTGTGGGTAGAGTACGGATAGTCTAACCTATGAGGATGAGGTTCCGAACCGGGGAAGTCTAGTCTTTAAAAAATTATTTTCTAAGCCTATTTTTAACTTTTCAAGCATATTTGATTTAAAGTTGTTTAGTAGCATACATT